>BLSH010233697.1:162023-174481 GCA_018402905.1 Glandirana rugosa | reverse complement strand
CACTTCACAAATACCCCCTTCCCCCCCACATTTCACAAATATTAACCCCAGTCATCCCACTAAGGACTTTGCTAAGCCTCTGTGTCAGTTCACTTACCTCTCCTCCTGGTAGTCAGCTGGTGGCCCGGATCTTCTGCCTCTACAACGCAGGCCTAGTGGCAGGGCGATCACCCAAAGAATGGAGGCTGGGTGGGTGGCAGCAGGACTCAGGAGCCCAGCACAGCTCTGAGCAGTGGATAGGTGGGCGGGGCGATGGGCGGATCCTCCCTCCGCTCTGTTTTCTCTCTGCTCTCCTGTGCTCACAGACAAGGAGAGGAGGAGGGATGGGAGCACTCTGGCTCTTCGGCGCCCCCACCTCTGTGGCGCCTGGGTGCAGTGCACCCCAGGCACCCGCCCAGGATCGGCCCTGTCCCCCCCCCCTCCTTTCCTGACCTGTCGGGCTGCATGCTCGGATAAGGGTTTGGTATGTATTTTGGGGAGGACCCCACACCGTTATTTCTTTACACTTTGGAGTTTTTCATACTTTTTAACTGTCACCTTTCTATACAATCAACTGTTAGCAAGGAAGCCCACTGACAGCCGATGAGTCCTCGGTTGTGAAGGACACGATGGCTGGCTTTCCTTAGCAACCAGCTCAATGCAATAAATTACAGCATTAACTAATGCGATAATTTCCACTAAATCAAACAAATACTGCATTCGGTATTTAACTTTAAATTCTTAGTAAATTGAACACTTGCACAACTGTTACTGCATGCGTTAATTTACTGCATATACTCTTCGTGAATTGACACCATAGAGTTTATCCATAGATGCAGCTAAAAATTTATAAACACTGCCATCTACTGGCTGAAGTTGTTGTACAAAAATACATGGACAATGTACAGGCGGTCCCCTAGTTACAAACATCCGACTTACGAACGACTCCTACTTACAAACGTAGGGAGACAACAGGAAGTGAGAGGAAATCTCCCCCTAGGAAGGGAAATTCACTCCTGTAAGGGTTATTATGGGAAAAAGGGGTCTCCACTGAAGCTTTATCACCAAGGTTTGTTTCCACAACAACCCAAAATTTTCAAAATCCAATTATCATTGGGACAGAAAGTGAGGTGAAATCTTCTGAACAGAAACATAGACAGCAAAACAAACATTACAGGGGTGTTAGCCCTTCCCTATGCCATCCAAAAAGCTTAAAAATAGTTTTTTTGGACGAAGCTACACTTAAAAAATGTACCTGTTCTGACTTGCAAACAAATTCAACTTATGAACAAACCGACGGTCCCTATCTTGTTTGTAACCCGGGGACCGCCTGTATTCAACACTTTCTCAACAAAAGTCAAAAGCTGGCCTATCCCTCCTGCAACTCTTTATAGGACACAGATTTTCCATCACCTTTATCAACTATTTATTAAGAATTGCTTCTTTGAGCACATTAGAATTTAGGTTTCTTTGGCTGCTTAACCACTTACCAACCGGAAGGTTTCGCAGCTTTAGGACCAGAGCACTTTTTGCGATTCGGCGCTGCGTTGCTTTAACTGACAATTGCGCGGTCGTGCAACGTTGCACTCAAACAAAATTTGCATCCTTTTTTTCCCACAAATAGAGCTTTCTTTTGGTGGTATTTGATCGCCTCTGCGTCATTTCTTATCGCCGCTATAAACAAAAGAAGAGCGACCATTTTGCAAAAAAAAAACAAATTTCTTACTTTTTGCTAAAATTCAAATCCAAAAAAAAAATATAAAAAAACATTTTTTTCACCGTTTTTGGCTGATTTATATAATTCCTCATATTTGCGATAAAAAAAATTGCAATCGGCGTTTATTGATTGGTTTGCGCAAAAGTGGCCGCGTTTACAGATGGTGAGAATTCATTTCTGGGGTTTTTATTTTTTACTAGTAATGGCGGCGATCTGCGATTTTTAGCGGTAATGAGATATTGGGGCGGACATGTCGGACATTTTTGACACTTTTTTGGGACCAATGACATCTATTCAGCGATCAGAAATTTAAATGTTCACTGATTACTGTATAAATGTCATTGGCAGTGAAGGGGTTAACCTGGGGGGGGGAGAGCTAGGGGTTAACTGTGTTCCCTGGGTGTGTTCTTACTGTGGGGGGTTGGGCTAACATGGGCATGAGAGATCTAACTGATCCCAGTGACAGGGATCAGTAGATCTCTCATACCCCACTGACAGAGCGGGGAACCGCCGTGTTTACATCGGAGGTTCCCCGTTCTTTCCCTGTAGCCGCTCATCGCGGCTCGCCGACGGACATCGGGTCCGCCCGAGCCGCGGGCACACTCCCCAGGAGTGCGGCGGGTGCACGCGCGCGCCCCCTGGTGGCTGATTGCAGATCGCCGCTTATTTACGGCGATTCGCGCAGGGCTCCCCGACTGCCGCCGTAAAAACACGGCGCGTGGTCGGGAACCGGTTAAGCCACTGCTTTTACACCCCAGAGGAAGTCTGCCTTTTAAGCATGAAGACAATCTATAATTACATCTAATATATGAAGCCCTTATTGAAGGCACTATTTTTGAAAGCACCAGAGGAGGTCTGCATACTGCATTTTATGCATAGGGACAATTAATATAATTGCATCTAACACATAAAGCCCTCTATCTGCCTAGAGAGTAATTGTCCCTGTGTAGGACTCTGCCTAGCAGAGTATGCAAGGTCTTTTAGATTCTACAAAACTGAAATGGGATAGTATGTTCATGATGGCTAGACAAACTGCAAGCCTTTGCACATTAGAGATGAGTTACATTAAACTCAAAGATACACTTATAAAAACTGAAATCAGACTTATGACTCAGACCCAGTAAGTGGGACCACCCATATGAACAGGCATTTGAAAGAAAGCCAGTCGTCCATGCCTGTTTTCCTAATGAGGGATTGTCATCCACTTGACCCCTTTAATAAAAGTTCACATTTGGCTGTGAGACCACCAAGAAACTGCAATGGGAATGGGCAACCTGTGGCTTGTCAGCTGTCATACAACAATACAGCTGAATTCTAAAATGAAATAAAACATATTTACATGAAACAAAGTAATGCAATATGGACAATGGGAAAAAAATCCAGGCACAAACCATAAACTGCAAGATGTAGGCTGCTCTTTACACAAACCTATTGATCAAAGGACCATGAATAATAGATAAAGTAAAACCTAAGTAAGTGCCCCGCTCCGATTAGGTTAAAAATAGATATTAACAAATTAGTTTTAATTGAAAAGTTGCTTTATTGGATAGTTGTATTCTTAGCCAACACCTTTCAGGACATTGTAAGACTCCCTTCATCATGGCTATCACGGCATCAAGCCGGGGGAAAACAGTGGCAAGCTGGGCATTAGGTAGCCAAACATCCACAGGCACTGGATCAGCAGGCACAGAGTCATCAGGCACTGGATCAGCGGGCACAGTGTCATCAGGCACCGAGTCATCAGGCACTGGATCAGCGGGCACTGGGTCATCACACTGGGTAGAAGGCATTGGGTCATCAGGCACGGGATCAGCGGGCACTGGGTCGTCACACTGGGTAGTGGGCACCGGGCGACAGGCACAGAGTCATCATGCACTGGATCGGCGGGCACAGAGTCATCAGGCACTGGATCAGCGGGCACAGAGTCATCAGGCACTGGATCAGCGGGCACAGAGTCATCAGGCACAGGGTCATCAGGCACTGCATCAGCGGGCACAGAGTCATCACACTGGGTAGTAGGCATCGGGTCATCAGGCACTGGATCAGCGAGCACCAGGTCGTCACACTGGGCAGCAGACACCGGGTTGTCACACTGGGCAGCAGGCACCGGGTTGTCACACTGGGCAGCAGGCACCGGGTCGTCACACTGGGCAGCAGGCACCGGGTCGTCACACTGGGCAGCAGGCACAGGATCAGCAGGCCGGACAGCGGGCACAGGGTCAGCGGGTACAGGATCATCAGGCATGGGATCAGCGGGCACAGGATCAGCGGGCGCCGGACAGCAGGCACAGAATCAGCAGGCATGGGATCAGCAGGCTGGACAGTGGGCACAGGATCAACAGGCTGGACAGCAGGCACAGGATCAGCAGGCTGGACAGCAGGCACAGGATCAGCAGGCTGGACAGCGGGCACAGGATCAGCGGGCACAAGATCAGCAGGCTGGACAGCGGGCACAGGATCAGCAGGCCGGACAGCGGGCACAGGATCAGCAGGCTGGACAGTGGGCACAGGATCAGCGGGCACAGGATCAGCAGGCACGGGATCAGCAGGCACTGGAACAGCAGGCTGGATGGAAGGCATGGCAGCAGGTACCGGAACAGGCTGGGCGGCAGGCATGGCAGTGGGCACTGGGACAGCAGGCTGGGCATCAGGAATAGCCACAAAGAGGGCATCAGGAACAATGAAGTCAAATTGAATAGCCGGCAAAGAGTCCATAAGGCCAGACTGGGTGAAGGACAGAGAACCAGTACGGTTAGGTGAAATAGCGGCAGGCAGGTGGGAAGCAGAGGGTCCAATTTTCATGGGTTGAACCAAGGTGGCAGGTGTGGAGGCAGACTGGAACAAATCGGCTGGTGTGGAGGCAAACTGGAACAGATCAGTTGTTGTTGAAGCAGACTGAATCAGATTGGCAGGTGTGGAGGCAGGATTGGATAGTGGTAGGATTGTGCAGGTTGGGAAAAACTTTGTTTCTTTTTGGGTTTAGTCACAGCAATTCTGTATGGGGATGCAGGGCTGTAAGTAGTGGGTGCAGCTGATGGAGGAGAAGAGCACGAGGATGGTAAAAAAGAGGGAGCAGTTGTTGAAGAGGATTTTTGTGGGGTATATTGGGCTGCAACTGTGGTTGCTATGGGCGATGAAGAGAAAGACATTTCAGCAGCCAGGTGTCTGGCCACAGGACTGGGTGGTTGCAGGCTGACAGAGGTCGAGTACAATATTTTTGACCCTGCTTGTACTAAAGGTTGCACAAAATCTAATTTGCATACTGCCTGTCTGACCAGAGATTGCACAGAATCAATACACTCCCTTAGCATGTTGGGAACATGCTGAGTAGTGTTCAAAGAAAAAGGCTGAGTCATCTTCCAGTAACCAAACCAATAAGACCACCTGATTTAAACTGAAAGGTGGGGTGTAATCATCACCACCACTAGGGACAACAGGCAAAGCCAACTCTACACAAATTTGAATTAGTGGCTGAATCTCTTCAAACAAAAATCTGCCTTGATCAACAAAAGAGTGAGCCAGACGGATGCATTCCAACAATTGCTCCCTAGTCTGCTCTTTCAAAATCTGGCAACAATAATCCCTGTCTTCTGTTGCAAGCAGTGATAAATACAAACCCTCCTCAGCATGCATCTTGCAGCAGTTAGCAAGTGCTCAGACCTGATTCCCAGGTGCAGCCGATCTGAGTGTATGGCTTTGGTATTATGTCAGGGATACCATATGCAGGTATCCAGCAGGGATGGTCAGATCAGTTGGCTGCGCTTAAAAGAATCAGGACCCGATGTAAAGTGAAAATATCTATAAATTTATTAGACATATAACACACTTCCAACACCAAACACCAGCAAACATAAATGAGCAAGTAAAAGATGAAAACACACCATAAACCCAAAATAAACACCTAACTATCTGACTAACTAAATATAAGTGAAGAAAACACACACATATACAATAAGCAAACGGGGATACCAGATAAGGAGAACAGGGAGCCAGGTAGTGGGAGCAGAAGGAGAGCAAGGGAGCAGGAAGCAGGTTCAGGAATCAGGTCTCTGGGTCTGGATTACAGATCGGGATCAGAGCAGGTCAGGTTCAGGCATGGACAGGGAAAATACCGAAGCATTGGGACTGGGTGCAAGGCGGGCTTATATAGACCCAGCAGACCCATCAGGTGCAGCTTAATGACCAGTATGCTCCTGGGAGACACCCGCTGGTGGCCACCAGAACTACACCATTTGGTTTTCCAAACACTGCCACCAGCAGATGACCCAAGCAAGGACACAGGTCCTGACTAGAGTTGAGCGAACCCGAACTGTAAAGTTCGGGTTCGTACCAAACTTTGGGGTGTCTGGGACCCGGACCCGAACCCGGACTTTTTAAAAAAAGTTTGGGTTCGGGGTTCTGGTATTTTATTCCACGTGTTGAATAGCTGCCAAGGGCAGCCAATCAACAAGTGTTTCACTGGTTTGCCCTTAGAAGCCATCACAGCCATGCCTACTAATGGCATGGCTGTAATTGGCCAGTGCATCATGTCACATGCTCTCAGGATAGTTTAGGGAGAGGATGCTGCTGGCTCTGTGAGGGACAGATTGCAGATATTATATAACATCTCATCCTGCATTACTGAACAATCTGATTGTGGACTAGGTAGAGATTACTAGTACTGCTGCTTTGAGGGACAGATTGCAGACCTCATCCTGCTGCACAGAACGATCTGACTGGACTAGGTAGAGTCTACTGCTTAGAGGGACAGATTATTGTTCTAAAATCATCTCCAAGTTCTATAGGGAAAGGTTCCAGCTGTTGCTTTAAGGGGCAGATTATTGTTCTAAAATCATCTCCAAGTTCTATAGGGAAAGGTTCCAGCTGTTGCTTTAAGGGACAGATTATTGTCTTAAAATCATCTCCAAGTTCTATAGGGAAAGGTTCCAGCTGTTGCTTTAAGGGACCGATTATTGTTTCTTGCACAAAATTAAAAAGTGCATCTACATTGCTGGTTTAAAAAATATATATATATTCTAAAAACGACATTTGCAGCCAGCGGTGCATTTCTTGCACAAAAATAAAAAAAAATGTCTACATTGCTGGTTTAAAAAAAAAAAAATATTCCAAAAACGACATTTGCAGCCAGCGGTGCATTTCTTGCACAAAAATAAAAAAAATGTCTACATTGCTGGTTTAAAAAATATATATATATTCCAAAAACTAGATTTGCGGCCAACAGTGCATTTCTTGCACAAAAATAAAATAAAAAGTCTACATTGCTGGTTTAAAAAAAAAAAAAAATCTAAGAACTACATTTGCGGCCAGCGGTGCATTTCTTGCACAAAAATAAAAAAAACAGTGTTGGCTACCTCCTCCACCGCCACTTCCACCGCCTCCTCAACCTCCAACTCCACATCCACCTCCATTTTTTATTTTTTTATGTGATTTTAGCTTAAAAATTATTTTAAATTATTTCCCTATCCCCATTTCTTTGTAGGGCACTTGTCCGACTCTTACCCCCATTTTCCTTCCTTTTGCAGACCTCTAAGACTTGCCAGGACTTTGTTACAGCCATTTTTGTGCCTAAAAGCTTGGGTCCCCATTGATTTCAATGGGGTTCGGGGTCCGGGATAAAGTTCGGGTCAAGTTCGGTCCCGGACCCGGACTTTTTCCCGAAGTTCGGCCGAACCTGCCGAACCCGAACTTCCAGGTGTTCGATCAACTCTAGTCCTGACACTTATAATGGATAGATGTGTTTTCATATCATGATTGTAAGGTGCTCAATTTTATTAATGACAAAATGAATATCATGGCACTGTACTTTATATGATTTACTCATTTTAAACTTCTGTTGTTACTATGGTTCTGATATCGTTTTTACATTTTTGTTTATAACCCTGGTGATGGAGTGCTACTTATGCAATGAGTTGCATTAGGTAAAATTATAGCAATTGAATAAAGCAATTTCTAAATCGAGAACCACCCACCTATCCCTACATGGCTTTGCCCTCCTGATTGGTTTGTGACAATGGTGGGTCATACTATATTTACCTTATAACTACAGACGGCATCTGATTGGACACTTTTTTTACTGGGATGGCATGCCATATGTAGCTGCATCACTAGCTGGTTCTTAGACCTTCGTGACTTTTCTTACTTATTGCACAGGCAGTTCTATTGAGCAATTGGACTGAGCCCAACTAATTAGAGAAGCAGCTCAATATCCTCGGGGGAACTAACACTTTTACGTTATAAATGTAGTGCCTTGACCAGGGTTGGATAAATGTAGTTTTTGGCTCTGCTGTACCCAGCTGAGCAGCAATTCATATAAATATAATATAAGTCTGGTCAGGTCTATCCCTAAACCTGGGGGTTGATTACTCCTACCTGCCTCTGGAAGAAGCTTCCAGAAATAAAATAGAAGGATCAATCCCTGGGCTATTAATATTTATCTGACCTTTTTTACAAGGTGCTTTTTGATTTTTTTCTGGCCCTACCAGATTTTTAAACATTTTTGTAATAAAAATGCGACTTTTTAACCAATGAAGGCTGTGGCTGTTAGGCTTCAGCATGTACTTGGCATGTTTTTCCATGAAGAAGGGCCCCTTGCACTGAAGAGTGTCGCAGGAAAACTGGTTGGGGAGCTGCCTCTGGACATTGTGAGTAGGACCTTTTGCCTAGATCTTCAGGGGTGCTCATGGTTTGAGGGTTTATTTATTTATTTACTTCAGGTACTTATATAGCGCCGTCAATTTACGCAGCGCTTTACATATATAGTGTACATTCAGTGCCTAACTCACATTTATACATATACTAATACACATACTAGGGCCAATTTAGACAGGATCCAATTAACCTACCAGCATGTCTTTGGAGTTTGGGAGGAAACCAGAGTACCTGGAGGAAACCCACGCAGGCATAGGGAGAACAGGCAGGTAGTGTCGGAATTCGAACCAGCGACCCTTTTGCTGCTAGGCGAAAGTGCTAACCTTTACACCACTGTGCCTCCTTGTAGATGCCAGAGGTTGATACAAGGAATGTTCCTGCTCTTACAGAGTCTCAGATTAACTGGCTCTCCCCTCTACCTAGAGCAATACTTAGGGCTGCTACTCAAGGACTTTGCTTGAGAATATGTCCTCTTATACCCGCTTGTGTTTTTGGAGCATCCTGCATTCTCATCCCTCTAACCCCCTCTGTAAAGTTCAACAATAAATCTTCAAAAAGACACCCTAGACCAGTGGTTCTCAACTCCTGTCCTCGGGACCCACTAACAGGCCAGGTTTGCAGGATAGCTGAAATACATCACAGGTGATATAATTTGCTGCTCAGTGATTGCAGCATTCTAGTCTGCATCTCCCCAAGGTAATACTTAAAATCTGGCCTGTTGGTGGGTCCTGAGGACCGGAGTTGAGAACCACTGCCCTAGACTGAGCCTGTGTTTGCAGGTGTGCTGTGGAACTGGTATTTGGACCTGTCAGCCTCTGAACAAGTAAGGGAGACCTGGTGTATTTCCAGTGGCCCCTTTGGGAGTGATCACTAGATAAATATATATATATTTTTAATATATAAGAATGAACGAAGGGAATAGAGTTGTGGACAATAAAGGGACTTCCAGGTAGATCATATGGACATAGGTTAGACGTGCATATTAGGGTTGCCACATCATCCCTTTAATCCAGGACACATACTAATTACACAGGTTCTGTGGCCGATTAAGTTGGTAATTAAACTCACTTGGTGCCTGATCTGTATCAAATTAGCCTCAGAACCTGTGTAATCCATATGTGTCCTGGATTAAAGGGATGATGTGGCAACCCTAGTGCATATAGATCAGTGGTTATCAAGTACCCCCAACAGGCCATGTTTGGTGGATTTTTCTTAGATAAAATAGCTTTCCAAAATACCAAGCCATTGACTTTGATTTAAAGCACCTGTGCAAGATAAAGGAAAACCTAAAAACATGGCCTGTTGGGGTACTTGAGGACTGAGGTTGAGAACCACTGATATAGATGACATGACATCAGCCAACAGAACTGGCATTGGTCAAGAATATATCAGGTCCAAGAACCATTAACTCACGTTCCACACAAGATATGTGGTCGATGAGAAATATAGGGGAAGACTTCATTCTTGTTTTTTTAGGTTAAAAGTGATTGTACATGCATTTTCCTCATAGATGGAAAAAACAAGGAGGAAACTCACATTTTTAGTAGAGGTAGCACCCACCCTTGCCTTGTCAATAACCTAATAAACTGAAAAGACTTTTTTTTACAAACACCCAGCACATATTTTACAGAATGTATACATTTCTAGGCACTTGATGTAAGGGTCTCCGTAAATCCCTTTTTTTACTGGACTTAGTGGGTAAGCCCCTGGACTGGATAAAGTGAGTGACGTGTCAGACAGAGTGGACAGACACGTGGGAGGTTGAGCTGGTCTCGTTCTGGAGGGTCCCAATCCATGTGTATATACAGAGTGAGTTTGTGTGAGCCCAGATCAGACACCGGCAGCGAGGAGGGGGTAGAAGGGCGGCAGTCATCACACAGGATGTTTCCCACAAACACAATTATCTTCTGGTTTTTGTGGTCAAACAAAACTCTCAAGAGAAAGTGACAATTATAGAGCAGAGAAAAACATGCTATACATTTCACTCTGCATCCCAAAGCTGTGACACACTAAGTGGACTTAAAGCGTGCCTATGATGTATTAAAGGCCTTGTCCGACCGACTCCCTACCTTTCTCAGTAAATAGATTTTAAAAGAGACACAGAAAAACTTACCTATGCCGAAGAAGCTACTAACCTCTTGTGCTTGTCACATCTCCAAATACTGAGGAACTGTTTCCATGACCTCATCTGTAGGGGAAAACAAGAGTTCAGGCAGAGTCACAGACTGGTCGGCTCTGCCTGAACATCAATCCCCAAAACCCCTTGGCCCAACCAGGGAGGCTCCCAATGATGAATCACACATACAGAAAAACCTATTTAGCTGCCAAAAGATTTGTGCAATAATACACATCGTTTTTTGGACAGAGTTGCTCTTTAATAAATTCTTAGCACACCAATCAAACTGTTGTGATTTTTATTTAGCTGGACGGACGCTGCATTGCTTCAGTAAACAACAAGGTCCCTCCACCCTCTGTCTCCGCAGCCATGAATAGAATTGACTGTTGGCCTAATTAGTTGTTTTTCTGGTGAGTTATTCCTTTGGACTGAGCTAAGAGCACCGCAGCAACTGAACCGTGAATTTCCAGCTATAAGCACTAACACTAATATAGTTCCATTCTAATTGCTACTGGTAAAATGTTGAGCCGAACGTGGTGGGGATGGACTACAATGGTTGAGAAGTTTAAGTATATGTGCTAAGGAACATTTACTGGTGAAATGTTGAATATGAGTCAAGCATGGTGTAGATGGACTGCAATGGAGGAGAAGTTTAAAGGTCTGGTCATGTGACCACCTATATCAGCCAGCGGCAGCTGCAAGGGAGAGGAGAGAACGCTTGACAATGGCTGGGAATGTCTAGAAGTGGTGACGTCACCCATAGGCTTCCATGGCCCATCCATTGTCAGCGGCCCATGCATTCCTCTGCAGCCGATACTGGTTGACACAGGGGAGCCAAATCATATGGCCCAATCAGAGCGTGCTGAAAATAGCTAAATATATACATCTTTCATACACAGGTTAGCCAGCATAGGTGTAAGGAAGGGGAAGGAGTATTTGTATGACTAGTTAGGTTAAGCCTGGAATTCTTCTGTATGTATACAGTATTTGCTAATGAACATATACTGGAGAAACTTTAAACATAAATCAAGCATGGCAGGGATGGACTACAGTGGTTGAGGAGTTTAGGTGTATGTGTTAATGAATAATAATGGTGAAATGTTGAATATGAGTCAAGCATGGTGTAGATGGACTGCAATGGAGGAGAAGTTTAAATGTCTGGTCATGTGACCACCTATATCAGCCAGTGGCAGCTGCAAGGGAGAGGAGAGAACGCTTGACAATGGCTGGGAATGTCTAGAAGTGGTGACGTCACCCATAGGCTTCCATGGCCCATCCATTGTCAGCGGCCCATGCACTCCTCTGCAGCAGATACTGGTTGACACAGGGGAGCCAGATCACGTGACCCAACCAGAGCGTACTGAAAATAGCTAAATATATACATCTTTCATACACAGGTTTTTCAGCATAGGTGTAAGGAGGGAGAAGGAGGATTTGTATGACTAGTTAGGTTAATGTATAAAAGCACCACACAGTTGTATCACAATAAACGAATCAGGATAGGTGCAACCAGTAAAACAACAAGGGGTGTGTAATAGCGCTAAGACAGTTCAAATAGTTGCAGGCATGCGCCTGTGAAATGCCAGATAGGGGTAAGTCAATCTGGAGAAAAAGCTTGAAAAAGAGGTCTAACTGAATGGGGATAGACCGTAAAGTGTCCGCGTACGGACGTTGATAAACTTGACAGAATCGCGATAATGTGTGGGGAACAACAAAATGACCAACGTGGATAGGACTAAGCAAATAACACTATGTTGACACACCACGAAAATATGTAATTGGATTGATCAGTATGTTTAGGAGGAAGAGGGAGGAATGTGGATACGACTTTTTGGACACATACTTTCTACATATATAAATCGATAAAAGTCATGCGAGACCAACCCAGTGCACTAGACCGAGGGGACACAGTTGGTCATAGACGACGTCTCCTCACGTACCCGGCGACTGTTACCTACCCGGTACCTTCGGATACCCACTGCAGTGGTGAAGATCTGT
>BLSH010233697.1:138888-149542 GCA_018402905.1 Glandirana rugosa | reverse complement strand
CCCCCCCCCCCCCCCCAAGCTAGTAGGAGCGGGGGTGAATAATTCAGATTTTTTTTTTTTTTTTTTAATTCTGCACTGTCTTTGAAATTGCCCGGGCTCCTGTTCAAATCCAATCTGGGGACAGACTTGGTCCGGGGACAGTGTCCTCAATCCGGGGACTGTCCCCTGGAACGGGAGACGTCTGGTCACCCTACCTAAAGGAGTAAATTAGTATTAGGCACCCTCCTAAATAGTTAGCATTAGGAAGCAGTATAGGTCAGTATTGGGAGCCAGGTTATAGTTAGGACCCTACCATTATGGTTAATGCTAAGGGTGGTTTCGTGTAACAAGGAACCAGCGAGTACAGTGTACATGTAGGTAGAGGATACAAGCAGGGGCGTGTCATGAAATTAGTGGGCCCGTGTGCAAACCCACACTGCACCGATCATCCCCAGCTGTCAACCAGGGAGAGATCATCCATGGGTGCAGTGTGGGTTCGGAGCACAGTGGGCCCCCCACCCCTCAGGGCCCGTGTTCAGTGAACACCCTGCACCCATGGATGATACACCACTGGATACAAGGCATATCACCTTTCAAGTATTATTACCTCTCTGCAGCATTATGCTGTGATTACAGGGTGCCATGATGATGCCCCCTCAGGGGCAGGCTCAGGACACCCTGGCCTCACAGTATGTCGCCAGTCTTTGCAGACCATTCAACCTTGAAGGCCAAGAACACCAAATTCCTTTCTCTTTACAATACGGGGGGCAATATTGCTCTCTAATAAGATAATTGTATAAATGAGACATATCGAGATTGTAATTTGGGGGCATTTGATATTTATGTATTTTAAAAGGGTGAGGGAGACAACATCAGTGATGCAGAACATGAATTGAAACAGATCCAGGAATTGAGATTAATAGTAGAGTGTCAACTCACCAATCAGGAGTGTAGACAGATGTAACCCCAGGACACTTCAAAGAACACAATATAAAAGTATTTCAACAACATGGAAGAAACACAAGAAAATCAAAGGGGTGATTTCTATGTTGCTACAGTAAATCCGCTTCACCCAGCAACAGCGTTTAAAGGGAGAGTACAGTTATTTCAACATTTAGCTATACAAAATAAAAGAAGATGATAAAATGACCAGCTTCTTATTAATCATAAAATCATTGTCTGTTAATGAATGATTTTATGTATATTTTATAAATATGTATAGTACATGGGAGGAGACATATTTGTTCATTAGGTCCCATACACTCGGGGGTATTAAATAAATTAGCTGTAACGTTGTGCGCGACGTCAGGAAAAAATCAGCGTCAAAAATGCGATTTCGTTGGCATTTTGCATCAGCATTAATGTGCGCTAGTGAGCGTCCGCGTTAATAGATGTTTTGTTTAAGAAAACATTCCTCTGCTATTTTTTAACCATAAAACGCCGGCGCTAAAAATGCAGGTTTATGTTGCTACGGCGTTAATGCGCGTTAGTGAGCATTTTGCCGGCTCAATGTCAAAAACGCCATTTTTATGGGGCCATTAAATAACATGGAGAGCTGCGAAAACCGCTCAAAAACGCGTCTGTATGAGGCCTTAAAGTGTTACTAAACCCACAGCAGTAAAATCAGTCTGTATATGCAGTAAAGCATGTTTGTTATACTCATTGTGGAAAAGGCTGTTCTGATCCTCCCCTTATTTTACTGTCTCCAAAAAATAACCTGATATTTACAGAGCCAGGGGTTAGGCTGCACATGCTCAGTTTGATGTGTAGTGCTAGAGAGGTTTTTGTCTTCTTGAGAGGGTGCATGTGATCAGCACAGGGCCAATCAGCACTTTCCAGACAGAGGGTTAGGGGTGCCGCAGCCCCATAGGACAATCGTGGGTGAATGAAAACTCCTCCTACAAGCTTTAACCGGACAATCATAGAAGTCACAAGACTGCTATATACTGCTGATGAAAAAAGTAATAATTGCATTTCCATGTTCTGTGTACTGTGGAAGACTAGATATAGTGAATGCAGGGTCCTGGGTTTAGTAACACTTTAAATATGCAGCTTCTTTTTTCTTCTTCTTTCTTTGAAGTGCTACACAATGGTTGTGCTTTACTGTGATTGCTATGGGGGCCCTCATGCATGCTCGATCCATGGACACACGCAGAACGGCTCAGCCCCTCCCCTGCTCTCTCCTCACTGGCTGACGGGGCTCCTGCTGCTGCCCCAAAATAAAGTGAGGAGAGAGAGCCACTGCTCTCAAGCACAGCGCTGGATCAAGATCGGGTTCAGGTAAGTATTTAGAAGCTGTGGGGGAGCTGAACACAGGTTTTTACCTTAAAGTGGTTCCAAAACATAAACATGTTTTACCTTAAAGAGAAGTGCAGCCAAATCTCATTTGGCTATACTTTTCCTCCACAGCCTGGCATTTCAATGAGCGAGAGGGGGGGGGGCAGAGCTGAGAGCTGGTAACTAACAGTCAGCAGCTCTCTACTCTGGGAGCTCTGAGAACCGAGCAATCGGCAGTGTTCGATCGGTCAGTTCTCAGAGTTAGAGGCACCGGGGGGGAGAAGCTGCATTCACCTAGGTAGGTATGATTCTTTAAATGCATTCTCTTTTAATGCATTCCTTGCATTAAGGTGAAAAATGTTTAGATGGCAGTATCCCCCCTTATATTTACCTGAGCCTTCATTCGGTCCAGCACTGTGCCCATCTGCAGCGGCTCTCTCCCTCCTCCCCAGGATTGGCTCCCGTTGCTGTCAGTCAAATCCTGTGACGAGGGACAGCCGAGCCACGCTATCTGTCAGAGTGGCTCGGGAGCGGGCCCGCATGTGTGCCACCATAGAAAGTGTCTTCCTGTGGTTTCACAATGAGAAGAGGAGGAGCCAGGAGCGCTGGTGGGGAATCCAAGAACAGGAGGTCCGGGGCTGCTCTGTGTAATTCTATTGCACAGAGCAGGTAAGTATAAACCTGTTTGTTATTTATAAAAATATAGCGTTTACAATCACTTTAATTCAGAGAATGCGTTAAGTTAAAAAACCTTCTGCCTTTAGTTCACATGTCATAACATGTTACATGTTGCACACATATTATGGTCCTTTCACTGTCAGTTTTTCAAGCGGACCTAAACGGACGCTTCATTCTCCTCTATGGAGCGATGGATGTCAGTGGTGACACGTCCGCTGACATCCGCTGCTATCCAATCCACTAAATACAGAAGGATGGAAACCCTATTTTCCATCCATGTGGCGGATCGGATCGAATGAAAATGGACAGATGGTCCGTGTTCACCCCGATCACCCATAGAGGAGAGCGGAGCTCTGACAGGTCCGTCTCTGCACAGGCTCCGTACGTGTGAAAGGACCCATAAGGGTGTAACTAGCCCCTGCACCCCCTCGACCTCCCTTTTTGACAGTGTGCGGGGGATCTTCTCCCTGCTCTTACTGTCACAATTTAAAAAAAAGCGCAGCCATGCGGGGCTCCACCCACCTGGCTGTTTCGTTTATTCACAGAGTTCTGTGAATGTGAGAACTACAAATACCAACAACCTTTGTGGCTGACGGCTTGTAGTTCTCAATGACCTACCAGGGTGCTGTTGAGCGCTCTAGGCAATTCATTGATGCTTTCTGTCAGTGTGTAACTGCCTGCCCATATCTGAGGTACGGGCAGGCAGCTTACACAGACAGTCTGCAAGAGCCCTGCATTGCACCCGTGATCTGCTGATCGAGCCTCCTCGTAAAAAAAATAATAAATGCACATCATTTTACTTGCAAAAAGTAAGATGTGCATTTATTATTTTTTTTATAAAGGTGAACTTATCCTGGGTACTGCAATAATAACACCCAAAAAAATGCAATCACTAAAAACAATATATGTAAAAGTAGGAAAGTGTCTGAAAGAAGAACTGCCTGTGTTGTTCATAGTATTTAAAATCGAATGAACTAAAGACATGAAAAGAATACATTTTTTGTTGGGTTTGCCAGTAGTAACATTGGTCACATTGGTTGCTGTAGTTCAGACACATAGATGGCATTACAAAGATAGTTCTGTGGCTATGCAGCGCTCTACTATTCCGAGCTTCAACTGATGACAAAATAATTAATAACCCGCAGCAAAACTGGAGCTATAAATATCTAATAATACGAGGATGAGATGATCCGTCTCTGGTAATTCTCCCTTGGTGTTTAAAATAACTCAGATTCCAAAAATTCCTTAATTCCCACCCGGGGCAGGGGAGGGGTATGGAGGTGTGGGGAATACTCTCTGAATTCTCATGGTAATATCATATTCGGTGTGTGGGCGGATTCTAAAGAGATATTCCCCAAAGCGTCAAACATTTAACCCCACATTACCAAATGGCAACAAGGCTCTAATGAGCTGCCCACAGCGACCAATCAGAGATCATCTCTCAGCCTAGATGTACTTAATTACTGATAGCTGAAAGCAGATTGACTGCTGTTACACATGATGTCATTAACCAACTCAATACTGCCACTTTCACCCCCTTCCTGCCCAGGCCAATTTTCGGCTTTCAGAGCTGTTGCACTTTGAATGACAATTCACGGTCATGCAACACGGTACCCAAATACATTTTTTATAATTTTTTTAAGACAGATAGGGCTTTATTTTGGTGGTATTTAATTGCCACTGTGTTTTTATTGTTTGCTAAACAAATGAAAAAACTGCATGCTGATGTATGCTGATGAGGATGCACTAATGGGCACTGATGAGGCTGTACTGGCGAGGCTGCACTAATGGGCACTGATGAGGCTGCACTGGCAAGGCTGCACTAATGGGCACTGATGAGGCTGCACTGGCGAGGCTGCACTAATGGGCACTGATGAGGCTGCACTGGCGAGGCTGCACTAATGGGCACTGATGAGGCTGCACTGGCGAGGCTGCACTAATGGGCACCGGTGAGGCTTCACTGATATGCATTGATGAGGCAGCACTGATGGCCACTGATAAGCTGCACTGATGAGGAGGCACTAATAATCAGGGCACTGATGATCAGTGGCCTGATTATCAGTGTAAATGTGCCCTATCAGCCTTGCCACTAATCACAGCGAGTGAGGAAAGGAATGCCGATTACCATAATCTCTGATCAGCTGTGTCCAAAAGACACAGCGAACACAGAGCATGCCTGATGTGCGCCCCAGGGGGCGGTGTGAGGCACGTTCTGGGAGGATGTCTATGGATGTCCTCCCAGAAAAAGAGAGCCGAACTGTAGCCGTCTTTTGGCTATGGCCCGGTAATAAAGTGGTAAAGATGTTTTAAGCCACAAATGTCTCCTGACACTTAAAAAAGCTGCATGTTGATTGAAGTGGTCACTGATAGCCCTATTATAAATATATTAATCCAAAAAAAAGGATATACACTATATTACCTAAATCTAAACAACCAAAACTACTCTTGTTAGGACTTTGGCCCCTTTCACGCGGGCTTATCCGTTTGCGGACTCGCTGATCCCCGCTGAGCAGGCGGATGACAGATCCGTCTCCGCTCACTGTACAAAGACAGATCTGTCAGAGCCCCACTGTCCTCTATGGAGGTTGGATGAAAATGGATCCGCCTGTCGGTTTTCATCCGATCCGCTCTGATCCGATTCTACAGAATCTGTCTAGATTTCACAGACAGGATCGGATCGGAGAGCGGCGGATGTCAGCGGACATGTCACCGCTGATATCCTCCGCTCCATAGGGCTGCATGGAGCATCTGTTCATGTCCGCCTGAAAAACTGACAGACGGACCTGAACAGAATGCCCGTGTGAAAGGGGCCTTTGAAGGCAACTTTAGATCAAAGCAGTAAATTAAAAATATCAACATTTGCGCAGTCATGTTGGATCATGAACGGGCCATCCCCAAACTGTTCCAACAAAGTTGGGGCCATGAAATTGTCCAAAATGTCTTGGTATGCTGACACTTTAAGAGTTCCCTTCACTGGAACTAAAGGGGGAAGCCCGACCCCTGAAAAACAACCCCACACCATAATCCCCCCTCCACCAAATGATTTGGACCAGTGCACAAAGCAAGGTCCATAAAGACATGGATGAGTGAGTTTGGGGTGGAGGAACTTGACTGGCCTGCACAGAGTCCTGACCTTAACCTAATAGAACACCTTTGGGATGAATTAGAGTGGAGACTGCGAGCCAGGCCTTCTCGTCCACATCAGTGCCTGACTTCACAAATGCACTACTGGAAGAATGGTCAAACATTCCCATAGACACACTCCTAAACCTTGTGGACAGCCTTCCCAGAAGAGTTGAAGCTGTTATAGCTGCAAAGGGTGGGACAACTCAATATTGAAACCCACGGGCTAAGACTGGGATGCTATCAAAGTTCATGTGCGTGTAAAGGCAGATGTCCCAATACTTTAGGTAATATAGTGTATTTCAACTTTCAAATCTTAGATTAGTAAAAACTTGGGATATGGTGTCTGTGCTACTTTTCTCGTTTCAGGCTTTTTTTCCCTTTATTTTAACCTTGTGATCCTGCCAATAACACATTATCTGTCTAAAGAGGGCACCACACACATTACAACCTGACTGTACAATCTTTGCACAATCAACTTTACTCAATCTATGCAATATGAGGACCTACCTAATCTATCCAATCAATTTGTATCCAATCAGGTGGGCCCTTGCACTACATTGTTAGTAGATCAAAGCCCTGCTTCACACTAGTTCAACTTCTGATGCATCTTGAGTAGCAAAGAATTGCAAGACAAAGGAAATCACATTGTTTTCAATGGTGCCTATCCTAATCCATGTGATGCAGCATGGTGCTACTTTGGAAAAGGTTCCTGCACTACTTTGGTGCAACTCCAGTGCTATTTCAGCCCCATAGCCTTCACAGAGGTCGAAACAGCATTAAATAAGAAGCGATTCGTATGCGACTTTGATAGTTTTGTTCTGTTTTTTTTAACCCTCACCTCTCCTCCCATTATTGGTGCCATGTGTGATGGTGCAGTGGGGTGCTATAGTTAGACCTTGCCCTGTAACATCAGATGCCCCATCCTTCTGCCACACGCTGCTCATAGTAGCAAAACATGCTATAGAAGAACAGTGGAAGATAGCTTTCGGTTACCAAACACATATCCATGGACCTGCTGTGCACCAATCTAATGCCTCTAAATAAGTGGTTCTTGACCTCCTTCCAGGCCACTAGCCAGCTGCAGATTATCGACCTACTATAGTAGAGCCCCTATAATGCCCCAACCTTCAACAGTGTCCCATTGTCCCTTCCAATCTCCCACAGTGCCCCTGAAAAGCTCCCATCATGGAAAAACCTAATTTCCTACAGTGCCTAGCCCCCAACTTCCCCACAGTAACACTCACCCCCTCCAGAGCCCCCATATTCACCACAGTAACACTCACCCCCTCCAGAGCCCCCATCTTCCCCACAATAACACTTACCCCCTCCAGAGCCCCCATCTTCCCCACAGTAACACTCACCCCTTCCAGATCCCCCATCTTCCCCACAATAACACCCACCCCCTCCAGAGCCCCCATCTACCCCACAGTAGCACTCACCACCTCCAGAGCCCTCATCTTCCCCACAATCACACTCACCCTCTCCAGAGCCCCCATCTTCCCCACAGTAACACTCACCCCCTCCAGAGCCCCCATCTTCCCCACAGTAACACTCAGCCCCTCCATAGCTTTTCAACGTTATAGTACATTCACATACTTTTATTGTGTGAGTATAAACTATTTTTATCATAGAAGAATTTACTGGACCTTGGTCTCAATATGGTTGAGAACCACTGCCCTAGAGAATGAGGGGACACTCACATGTAATTTGTAGATCACTCCTCTCAGCACCCATTGTACCAGATTTCTTACTGGCCTTATCCAGAGGTGGATCTGGCAGTAATAAAAACAACGGGCTAAATTTTGTAAAGTATAGCGCAAAGTGCTGGCACCATATAAATGATGTACAATAATATTCACAAAGCTAACACACCAGGATAAGTATGCTTATTTTCGAAAAGTGACAGTTATTTTCAGTGGAGTCCAACAAAATGTATCCTCTTGTACTGAGGATGGACAGCCTGTGCAGGCAAAGCGATGTACCTGTATGTCGCTGCCTGTTTCCAAGTTAAAGGTGCACGCATGCGTGAAACCACCCCCCGCCGACACCCACTGTGATTGTACACAATAGGAGTCTGTCAGCAAGTCAGTGATTCATGGCTGGGACTTGCTGATCGGCTGTGTGCAGTCACAGCCCAAGGCCCTGTGTTGACAGTCAACATAGGGCTCTATACAGAGGGAATGATCTCTCAGTTTCTTGATAAGAAACAGACATTTAGTAAAAATCAGCACATAATACACACATTACACATTGTTAGGCACACATTTTACCCCTTGTTCACCTTAGATGTTAACCCCTTCCCAGCCGGTGTCATTAGTACAGTGACAGTGCATATTTTCAGCACTGATCACTGTATTAGTGTCACTGATATTGTCACTAGCAGTCAGTTTCTGCCAGCATCAGTTAATGCCAGATAGCCCACTGTACTATTGCAGTTCATTATAAATTGCTAATTACCACCATTACTAGTAAAAGAAAATATATATATATATATATATATTATAGTTTGTAGATGCTGCAACTCTCACGCAAACCAATCAATGTACACTTATTGGGATATTTTTTACCAAAGACGTAGCAGAATATATTTTGGTCAAAATTGATTAAAAATTTGATTTTTAAAAAAAAAAAAAATTATAGGATATGTTTTATAGCAGGAAGTAAAAAATAGTAATATTTTTCAAAATTTTCAGCCGTTTTTTGTTTATATCACAAAAAGAAATAAAAAACCCAGTAATGATCAAAAATCACCAAAAAGAAAGCTCTATTTGTGTAAAAAAAAAAAGTATATATAAATTTAGTTTGGGTACAGCGTTGCATGACTGCACAATTACCAGTTAGCGTAGTGCTGAATAGAAAAAAATGGCCCGGTCATGAAAGGGGGGGGGGGGGACCTTCTGGTGCTAAGGTGGTTAAAAAGCAATGTCACATAGGCTAAAAATAGGGTGCCTTGGGGTGATGTTAAAGCAGAACTAAACCCATTGCTTCAACAGTTTCAAAAAACAGTTACATTCCCGCCATGCTGCTTGTACTCTGAACCACACTGTCAAACATCCAATGAATGGAGCCATAACTGATTACATGTGCAGCACCCCGGCAGTTGCAGATCAAACAGAGGCCAAGATGGCAGCTTCCTTGGCTGAAAAGAATAGGAGGGTTTAGTTCCGCTTTATAGTATTGTGAATTCAGCCTAATGTATAAAGTAAATGGTCACCATTGTTGCCTCCTCTATTCTTCTAGGTCAGAGATAAGCAATTAGCGGACCTCCAGGTGTTGCAAAACTACAAGTCCCATCATGCCTCTGCCTCTGGGCATCATGCTTGTGGCTGTCAGAGTCTTGCTATGCCTCATGTGACTTGTAGTTCTGCAACATCTGGAGGTCCGCTAATTGCATATCCCTGTTCTAGGTGCTCTGAGAGCTACAAGAGGCTCACAGCCAATGCAACCCAGCCCTACTCGACCTAGAATGGACCTCTAGATCGAATACTTAGCCGCTTCCAAAGCTTATCATTTGAAGGGAGTTAGCCAGCAATGCAGCCCATGGGACCTCATTGCTTTGTGCATGACACCAGCGATGACTCAGCCTAAAGAGAAGCATGCATGATATACTGAGTCAAGCCGTGCAGGGGAACATTTCTAGGAGCTGTGCAATGTATCTATCTCCCAGGACCTTATGACCCAAAAAGGAGAAATCCATAACCAAGATATTAAATTGGACATAGCATAGATTACATTACTCACTGAGAAGTCTTTACAATAAATACCTAATTACATAAAAATCTCTGACCCCCTGCAGATATGCATCATCACACTAGGGTCCATTCTGTCTTCATGACATAGGCTGAAAAGAGGAATGGCAGGAAATGAGATTAAAGTGCTGAAATATAATGACAGAGGGCCTCATGTAAGGTTAGTCACCCCAAAATCTGAGTGTTCTGTTTTCAGTAGATACTGGAGATTCATCATTTTTGTGTTTCTCCTCTATTCCGGTATTGAGATCTTTGCATGAGCTCTGCTTCGAAACACCTATCACTGCAATTAGTAGTTGTCTAGCTCTCCCTGTTGTTTTTTTGCAGTTCACATCATGAGAAAAGCAACAGGAAGGGGCAGAAACCATTTTGTGTCAGGAGGAGGGAGACTACAAGATAAGCAGAAATGGAGCTAGCAAGTAGTTGGGACGAACAGCCCCCCAGTACAGTTCTCGCCAGAAGTCCAGAACATCGCAAAAGTTCGGAAAAATCAAAAGTCCACATTTTGAAGGCTTATATGCAAGTTATTGGTCATAATAAGGTATGGGGGGCCGGGTACTGCCCAGGGGGGTATGTATCAATGCAATAAAAAAAACATTTGAAAACTTTTTACAGGAGCAGTGATTTTAATGATGTTTCAAGTGAAACAATAAAAATGAAAAATTCCTTTAAATATCCTGCCTGGGGATTCCCCTTAGTCTGCCTGTAAAGTGGTGCATCTGTACCTTGTATAGAACCTGCTGCAGCAAAACTGACATTTATAAAGAAAAAAAAACATTTAAATTGCCGGCAATACAAAAATGTAAAAAGAAAAAAAACGGCGTGGGACTGCCCCCCCCCCCCCC
>BLSH010233697.1:121893-133141 GCA_018402905.1 Glandirana rugosa | reverse complement strand
ACCCTTCGTACAGGGAGGATGTCACCACCACCAGTCACCCTTCGTACAGGGAGGATGTCACCACCAGTCACCCTTCTTACTTGTTTTTTCTTACCTATCGTGTCTCTCGATAGGTTTTCAGTGGTATCTCCATCGGTGACCCTACATTTTTACATTTTTCCTTTTGGTTCGTTCTTTTTTACTTATTAACATTTAAAATAAACCTTTTTGACGAATGTTGACTTATATGTGTGTCACATTTTGTACCTATTTTTGGTCAGATCCTGGTGGTGGTAACTGTTGCAACAGTTTGAGTCTTTGATATTTCTGTTTTAACTTAATTTATATTTTGTATCTCCAAAGGAGTCTCGGTATGTGCACTCCCATGGCTCTGAGGAAACCTCTATGTTTTATATTTAATTCAATTTTGTCTTTATAGTTTCTGAGTTTGACAACGTTGTCAATGGTGGTGGTCCTAGACTGGTTTTTATCCATGTTTTACACTGTGTGTATATTCAGTTGTAAGCAGTTTTTCCAAATAAAATTTACAATTATTCATTTTTTCTTGCTTGGTTTTCCTTTTTACATTTTTACATCCCAGTGGCTACCTCTATGGTGACTTTTGGATAGCTCTCTGTGCTATCCATTCTTTTTTGTTCATTCTTCCCACTGACCACCACTGTAGGAGGGACATGCTTCCCACTGACCACCACCACTGTAGGAGGGACATGCTTCCCACTGATTACCATTATAGGAGGTAGATTCTTCAAACTGAATGTGACTGTAAGGGGGTGTTCTTCCCACTGATCACCACTGTAAGGGGGGCATTCTTCCCACTGACCACCTCTGTAGGATGGACATTCTTCCAACTGAATGCAACTGTAAGGGAGAATTCTTTCCATTGATCACCACTGTAAGAGGGGGCATTCTTCCCACTGACCACCTCTGTAAGGAGGACATTCTTCCCACCAAATGTGACTGTAAGGAGGGCATTCTTCCCACTGACCACCTCTGTAGGAGGGACATTTGTCCACTGACCATGACTGTAAGGGGGGCAGTCTTCCTGCTTATCACCGCTGTATGGGAGGTGGCTTTCTTCCCACTCATCACCTCTGTACGGGGGGCTTTCTTCCCACTGACCACCTCTGTAGGGGAGAGGCATTCTTCCCACTGATCACCACTGTAGGAGGGACAGTCTTCCCACTGAATGCGACTGTAAAGGGAGCAGTCTTCCCACTTATAAGCACTGTATGGGGGCTTTCTTTCCACTTATCACCACTGTTTGCGGGGGTTTCTTCCCATTGTCCACCTCTGTAAGGGGGGCAATTCTTTTCACCGATCACCACTGTAAATGGGGCTTTCTTCCCAATGACCACCACTGTAAGGCAGACATTCTTCCTATTGACCACCACTGTAAGGGGGGCATTCTTCCCACTAGTCCCCACTGTAAGAGGGGCATTCTTTCCACTAGTCACCACTGTAAGGGGGTGTTCTTCCCACTGATCACCACTGCAAGGGGGGCATTCTTCCCACTAGTCCCCACTGTAAGGGGGGCATTCTTCCCACTAGTCACCACTGTAAGGGGGTGTTCTTCCCACTGATCACCACTGTGAGGGGGGCATTCTTCCCACTAGTCACCACTGTAAGGGGGTTGTTCTTCCCACTGACCACCTCTGTTAGAGGGGCTATCTTCCCACTGACCAAGACTGTAAGGGGGCATTCTTCCCACTGATTACCACCACTGTAGGGGGGCATTATTCCCACTGAACATGACTGTAAGGAGGGCATTCTTCCCAGTGACCATGACTGCATGGAGGGCAGTCTACCCACTTATCACCACTGTAAGGGGTGCAGTTTTCCCACTGGCCACCACTGCTCCCCAATGAATTCATATATTTTAGCAGGGGTAAAAAGGTTAAGAAAGCCTGAGATAAACTACCCTGCCTCTAGTGGCAGTCTAGAAATCTCTATATTTAATACAATGACAAAAATATAGGAAAGCAAGCAAGTTTTAAAAGCTTTGTTTTAGCCATATCTCCTCATCACGTACTCATGCTTTGCTTCCTGCTTTGAGTTGTTACACAATGGTCCTACTTTACTGTTCCTTCTCACAATGCAAGTCTATGAGTCTTCCAACTCTCTTAAAACAAAGCCCTCTTGGCATGGCTAATTTCCCAGTAATTGTTAAGAGGGAGGCAGTGTCATTGCACAAAATCTCTGAGAGCTCCTTCTAGTGGCTAACATACAAATACCATTCTGATACATTTGCTGATATAGGGCAGGGTGGTGAGGTATTCAGATTTGTAATTTGTAGTTATTATCTTTTGTAATACCTTGCTGCACAGACTCTTGAAGAATTCATTGTGACAAATACAAAACATTCACATTTTCTTTGTTTCCATGGAGACTGTAGACCTAAGGGGAGCTGTCATTTATGTGAACATTACCTACAGCAAACAAGCGTCAGTGGCTGTACTTTGCTACAAAAACGTCATTAATTCCTCATGAATTTCATGAATTTACTAATTGTATTCTGTGAAATATTCTATCAACTTACAACGTGGCTCCCTGGGGCGGATAATGGATGAGATTTTCCTGCATTTAAATAATTACTATTTTAATTTAATACAGATTTTTAAGACACCAATGAATGCAGCCAGGTATTCATGAATACAACATTACATGTCTATGAAACTAGTGAACTGGACTTGGTATCAGCCAATTGCAAATCCATATAGAGCAACACTTACACCTGTAGAGAAAAAGGCAAGGGCTGGGAGCCAATCGGGTGGGTCGCATGCAAATATGCTGCCAAAGAAAGTGCTGATAAGAGCAGAGTGGTGAGTTTATCCGTCTCCTGCTGCTCTTTCATTGGCCAATCAGCAGGCTGGGGTGGAAAGAGACAGGACACAACTGTTACCCTTCTAAAGTCTATAACTGTAATAGAGAAAGTGGTGTCAGCACAGCGGCAGAGGTGTCAAAGACAGCTCCCTGTCTCTAGTAACTACCAGAATCTGGCAAGACAGACTCCTAACCATGTGACCGCCATGACAGCCAATGATCAAGCAGACCTTCTTGCCCCCCGGGCATAATAACCCAGTCAAAGGGATGCCAGGGTGGGGTTAAAGTAGATGGAGAGGCTGACCAAACGTTGAAATGTTGCCACCCCACTGCCATTACATTTGATATATACAGTTTCTAATCAATGTCAGATTAAAAACCTTTTTTAATGATTTTCCTAGTAATCACATGATTACAGAGCTCTGGGTACCCTCCAACAACGCCTAGCAGTGGACTCCGGTGGATGATGTCACTGCTCTATGTAACTCATCCCTGTTGTAGGCTCTCCGCATTACACAGAGAATCCAGAGCTATGCGGTCATGTGACAACTAAAAAGATGATTTCAAAAGATATTTACACTGACATTTATTGCAAACTGTGTTCAGCAAAAGTATGGCAATGGGGAAACAGCATTTCAAAGCTTGTTAGAGCATAGCCTTTCCTTTTTATTTAAAGGTTGTCTAATGACAAGTTGGCCTTTAATGCAGAAATAAAAGATGGAATCAGACTGGTCTGTGGGCTCGGCACCCCTATGAGCTCTGATAAAAACAAATGCCAAGGGTAGTGCCACCATGGGTTATATTTATGTTTGTGCCACTATGGACAGTGGGACACCGGGTGACAGTGCCAGGGTGCAATAATCACGTACGGGCACAGACAGGATCCGCCTTGTAGTCAGGTTATATTTAGAGTAAAATGCCAGTGTAATAACACAGCTAAACCACAAAGCCTGCCCAGCCTGCCAGGAAAATATTCTTCTACAGCCTATTACAACTCCCCCGTACTACAGTACCCATGTATTTTCATGTCAGAGCTTGCACTCATGTCTGCCTGTTTGGAGAGGCCTGTGTTTTCATACCTGTTTATTATTTGGAGCGGAGAAATATGCCATCTCTGTATTAGGATGGCATAGACTGGCAGATTTTGTAAACAGCTTTTGGCAATTGGATATCGAATGCCGATGCAGTTCTTGGATCCTATTTAGTAGGATGTTATGCTTTTTTATTTTTTTTTCCAAAAAAGGCAATAATACAATTATTTGTATGGAAAGGCCAGACTGGAAAATTGCTGAAATCAACCACAAGCTTGGGGTCAATTGTTCCTTAACCCATTTGTAAATTGTTGATAGTAAATCCAATTTACTGCATCGTTACCAACAATTAGGTATTGTAGGAAAATATTTTTAAATGAATAAACAGACAAATTAAAGCTCAGCAGCACCAGCCAAACTTTCGTGCAAATAAAAATGTAGCAAATTGAAAAAAAAAAGTGTATATATATATATATATATATATATGTAAAACAAGCCATGTTGCAAATTATAGTTATTAAAGTGATTGTAAAGGTAAAATTATTTTCTTTTAAAAATAACAAAAATGTTATACTTCCCTGCTCTGTGCAGTGGTTTTGCACAGAGCAGCCCCAGTCCTCCTCTTCTCAGGTCCCCCGCTGGCGCTCCTGGTTCCTCCCACCTGCTGAGTGCCCCCACAGCAAGCCGCTTGCTATGAGAGCACTCATACGAAATTTTATCCTGAATCGAGCTCTGTGTGTCCATTGTGATTGACAGCAGCAGGAGCCAATGACACCCAATGCTCCCTCTGAGCCAGTGTGGAGAGAGAGGGAGCAGTGATACTGCTCTCGTGCACAGCACTGGATCGCCATCGGGCTCCGATAAGCAGGGGGGGGGGGCTACACACAGATGGTTTTTTACCTTAAAGCGGAGTTCCACCCAAAAGTGGAACTTCCGCTTTAAGGGAAGGTGACCCCCTGACATGCCACAATTGGCATGTCATTTTTTTGGGGGGGAACCGGGGACCCTGTTTTCACAGGGTCCCAGGTCCACTTCCTCTCCTGGTACCTCCCTCCCACCCGGCAATCTTCTGAGACACGTCACAGGTCCCAGAAGATACGCCGGCCATTCACAGCAAACAGCGCGACTCGCGCATGCGCAGTGTGGCCGGGCGCCCACACTTGTGATGTCGGCGCTGTACAAAGGGGGGGAAAACTACACTGCGGACGGCCACATTGCTGGAGCCTGGGACAGGTGAGTGTCCGATTATTAAAAGTCCGCAGCTACAATTTTTGTAGCTGCTGATGTTTAATAGAGTGGAACTCCACTTTAATGCATAAACTAGTAAAATAGTAAAATCTTTCTTTCCTTGTATCTTCTTTTCTTTTCAATCGGCAGCAGCTGTAATTTTATGTAAACTTCAATATGGCAACCTGGAGGCATTCTGTTTACCCCCCCCCCCCCCAAATGAAATTTCCTGCTTGTGTAATTGGCTCACCGATTTTCACAAAAGCCTGAACCAACACAAGTCAAATTTTAGGCACCCCTTGTAATAGAAATTTCAGTTTTGGTGAGATACTCCCCGAAGGTTGAATATGTAAAAATGTATGCAGACACAGCAGCTTTTCTAATTAGAACACTGTAATTGCACCAGCTGATTGTAATGAACCAGACCCTCCCATTCAGATTCAGTATGGCATCAATCTGGTGAAACAGCTATTTCTTCAAAGCTGAAACAGGTAGGACAAAGTTTGTTTAAATCCCTGCAATGTAGAGTACGTTGATCATCTAGAAGAGATTTTTTTTTTCAACAAAAGTGAAGTTACTCAAATTTTATTTTTGCTGCCTGTATCCCCTTTGGAGAGATTTCCTCTCATTTCATATCCTCCTGTTACCAGGACAGTAAGTAATAAAAAATCTCTCTAGCAGAGATGCAAACAGCAATAAAAGCAATAGAGAAGGATTGAAACATCTGTCACTTTTCTAGTGCTGGGTCCTCATGTGGGTGATTTTCTGTGTCAAGGTTTTGCTAGGACAGGAAAGGAGGGGAAACAGACAGCAGTAAATGCATAACAGATGTTCTGACCCTTTTTTACCTGGCTCAAATAATGCTTTGTCCAGAACAGGCTCCATCTATATTATATTGCCTGGAGCTGGACTTTACAGCCCAGCTTCTGGCTCCAGGCCCCTTCACGCTCCCAGCCTGCCCTTCCTGGAGGGCACTGACCCCCCCCCCCCCCTCCATTCTCCTGTGTGTATTTAATGCTTAAATAATTTTTAAGACATGATTTCAAATGTCTTTAGGCAGCAGACTCTCCTCTGTGGATTATCTCTTGGTGGTGGGCAGCAGGGGAGGGCTGGGGCAGCCTTAGGCCTGGGAGGCAAGTCCAGTCAAGTGGCCCATAGAACAACCGAATCAGCTCACCATTCATGCCCTCCTGGTTTTATAATGGATATTGATGTTATGAAGCAAGACAAATATGATACAATGTGGTAACACAATTTAATGTTAATAGCAACAAAGGAGGTTTAACAAAAATAATGCATCAATGCAGCCTCACCAGTGCCCATCAATGCAGCCTCACCAGTGCCCATCAATGCAGCCTGATTAGTGCCCATCAATGCAACCTCCCCAGTGCCCATCAATGCAGCCTCACCAATTCCCATCAATGCAGCCTCATCAGTGCACATCAATGCAGCCTCATGAGTGCCTATCAGCTCAGCTTCATCAGTGCCTATCAATGCAGCCTCACCAGTGCCCATCAGCACAGCCTGGTCAGTGCAGCCTGATTAATGCCCATCAATGCAGCCTCACTAGTGCCCATCCAATGCAGCCTGCAATGCAGAGAGAGGAGAGCCGCCGGATTACACAGAACAAGGATCTCCCGCTTACCTAGCACGGCCACTGTAATATGAAGTCCCGCCTCCTGGACCGGCTCCCATGATGGACATCACCAGTGTGCTGTCTATTATAGAAGCTAGTCTAGGAGGTAGGACTTTGTAAGTGGGAGATCCCCGCTCTGTGAAATCAGGCAGCGGGGGCCCCCCCCCTGAGGCAGCCCAATGGGCCCAGCGGAATCCATGGTAGGGCCGGCCCTGGGCACCCCCCCTTTGCCTGCAGTTAGTTGGTGGCTGCACCCCTGGCCCCTACTTCCTTCCTCCACAAGAAAAAAGTGTGAGTGGGTAGCGGCCGTCTGCCATTTTGACTGTAAGTTAGGGTGGCCCGGGGGGCAATTGCCACCCTGTCCCCCGGCCCAGCCCTCCCCTGGTGAGCAGTCCCTGATGCAGAGAGTGGTGCTAACATGATGATATCCATGCCAATATCAGCATGAATACACTGCAGTTGATTTACTAAGGCTGGGTTCACATATATGCAAATTGGATGCCTTTTAAACCGCAATCAATTCTCATTTCATGTGAATGTGACCAGCTCTCAATGGAGTCGGTTTACACATGTCTGGGGTGGCCGCGGTGTTGTTTCATAAAAATTCGCACCTGAACCGGTGAACAGAAACCCACCAGACCCCAGACTGCAAATTGCAGCCACACATATGTGAACCCGGCCTAAAACTAGAGAATGCAATATCTGGTGCAACTCTGCATAGAAACCAATCAGCTTTTAACTTCAGCTTGTTCAATTGAGCTTTGACAAAAAAAAAAAATCTGGAATCTGATTGGTTTCTCTGCAGGGCTGCACCAGATTTAGATAAATCAACGCCACAGTGCAGGGTGCTGGGGTCACAGCCCATTAGAGGGCGGGTCTATGACAATTCTACACCTACACAATGCCCTCAATGAGCATCATTCAACCAAGAACACTGAGGACACCTTGTGGGAGTGAAGAGGTACTGCAGAGCACAGTGTATCAATGTCAGTGTATAAGAAGGAGAGATCAGTGTATTCATGTCTGTGTATAAAGAGGGCAGTGGGCAGTGCATCAATATCAGTGTATGAGAAAGAGGAGAGGTCAGTGCATCAATTAAACATATGCAGTTTGTTTCCTTCTGAATCAGAATTTCTGAAACACAATAGAAACACATTTAAATGAATATGAAATAAATTATAACGAAACAAAATTTCATTCAGATTCAAAATGTAATCATATTGATGACTATTGCTGATTTCCTCAAAATCTACAAAAACTGTGTGCAAGTGTACCTAAAAGAATTGATGCTGTTTTGAAGCCAAAGGGTATTCATATTAGACATGTGTGGTTTGTTTCTTTCTCAATCGAATTTCAGACTAAATTCTCATTATTCAGAGATTCAGATGTGTCCGAATTTCCAAATTTCAATAGTAAAGAATTTGAATGAATCCGAAATAACGAAGTGATATTTCATCCGAAAATCAAAATGAATTCGAAAACGAGATTGAATTTGAAAACAAATTCGAAATATAAACATATTGCTGACTAATGCTGATTTTCTTCAAAGACTATGTATATTAGTGTTACAATATAGCCGTCTTTGGAAATTCGAAAATAATAGAATAGAACAGAGTAGAATAGGATAGAAAAGAAAAGAATAGAAAATAAAATAATAGAATAGAAAATAAAGGAACAGACTAGAATATAATAGAATAGAAAAAAAACAGAACAGATTTGAGGAGAATAGAATAAAATAGAAATAATATAACCGTCTTCTGAAAGTCGAAAAAAATAGCATAGAATATAAAAGAGTAGACTAGAAAATAAAAGAATAGAATAGAAAATAAAGGAACAGAATAGAATAGAAAAAAAAGTAGAATAGATTGAAGAGAATAGAATAAAATAGAAATAATATAGTCGTCTTTGGAAATTCGAATTTGGAAAAGAATAGAATATAAAAGAATAGAGCAAAAGAGATCAGAATACAACAGAATAGAAATTAAAAGAATAGAATAACATAGAATAGAAAATAAAGGAATAGAACATAAAATAAAAGAATAGAAAAGAAAATAGTATAAAATAGAATAGAAAATAATAGAATAGAACAGAATAGACTAGAATATAAAATAAAAGAAAAAACTAGAATAAATTAGAATAGAACAGGTTGAACTGGATGATCTATGGTCTTTATTCAACCTTACCAATTATGTAACTATGTAAGAATAGATTAGAATAGAATAGATACAAATAGAAAGAATATAACCGTCTTCCGAAATTCTAATTTCAAATCAAATAGAACCAGCTATTCTTCACAAGAAATTTGGATTGATTTGAATTTGATTTTAATTTGGTTCAAAATACTTTAGATCCATTGGAAAAATTTTAATTTGGTCGCAAATGAATAAATGAAACAAATCTAAGCTAAACGAATTTCATTGCGAATGCAACAAAACAAAATTAGTAATGTAATGAATCGATCCAAAACAAAACAAATATATTCATTGTATACATGTCAGAGACGGGTGGTGAGGTGAGTGGCTGGTGAGGCACTGGCTGGTATCAGAGCCAGATACACACAGGTTACATACGACGTGAACGTTAGAGCGAGAGCAATAATTCTAGCACTAGACCTCCTCTGTAACCTCTAAAAAAATGTAAAGCGTTGTCTATGGAGATTCTTAAGTACTGAAGTTTGGCGCCATTCACAAGTGTGCGCTGTTTTAAAGCGTGACACGTTAGGTATCTATTTACTCAGCGTAACATCATCTTTATCATTCTACAAAAAAATTGGGCTAACATTACTGCTTTTTTTTATTCATGAAACAGTTAAAAGAAAAACACTTTTGAAAAATTGCTGCACAAATACTGTGTAACATAAAAAGTTGCAATGACCGCCATTTTATTCCCTAGGGTGTCTGCTAAAACAATATATATAATGTTTGGGGGTTCTGAGTAATTTTCTAGAAAAAAAATGATGTTTTTTACATGTAGGAGAGAAGTGTTAGAATTAGCCTGGGTGGCAAGGGGTTAATAACCGTAAGTAATATATAAATAATTATTATATATTATTTTTTTACGGTAATTTACTATATTTCCAAAAATTGTACTTAAGCAGGTGGCTTAATGGACAAATTACTGAAGTTTGAAGTTATAACTTCCAACCAGTAATTTCACAGTAAATAGATAAATAATAAATTATTGTCTTATAATATATAGCATAATAATATATGATTTAGCTTGTAACTTTTCAGCAGCAGCAGATTCTCATTCTTCTTCTTAACTGTATGAGAAAAACACAGGATTATGGGAAAATCTTATACACATAAACCTGTTTTATCCTTGTAGTTAAAGCGGTAGTAAACCCATCCGTTTAACAGCTTAAAAACCAGTTCCATTTCCGGCATGTGCCGGAAATGTAACACTCCCATTGGTTGTGCTCTAAACCAAACTGTCAAACCATCCAATGGCTGGTGTCATAGCTGATCACATGTGAAGCATCATGGCAAGATGGCCGCTTCCTTGGCTGAAAACGATAGGAGGGTATACTACCACTTTAAGGCCTCATACACACGGACGTTTCTTAAAAAATAAACAAAACGTCGGGCCCGACGTCAAGGAAAAAAAATCAGCGTTTTTCGGCGTTATGCATCGGCGTTAGTGAGCGTCGGCGTCAATAGGCGTTTTTTTAAAAAAAACATCCCTCTGCTATTTTTCAACCTAAAAACGTTGGCGTCAAAAAACACCGGTTAACGCCGGTACAGTATTAGTTGGCGTTAGTTGGTGTTTTGCGGCGTCAATGTCAAAACGTTACAGCCTCAGAACGCGCTGGCCGTGGGTTCTAGTTTCAGCTCAATAACGCCGACGCCATCTTCAGCTCAAAAACGTTGGCGTTTTTATTGGGCCATTGACTAACATGGAGAGCTGCAAAAAACACTAGAAAACGCCGGCGTCAAAAAACGTCCGTGTGCATGAGGTCTAAGAGGGCTGGGCTGGAAGGGAGTTTTTGTCTTTTAGACACGTGCCCCCTTCTATGACACTGGAGTGAGGCGTGCCTCCACCGCAGCATTTTTATTGGACAGCTTGGGCCAATGGTGCTTTACCATTGGATAAGGCTCCAAGCTGTCCATTGAGCTCAGTGCCTCTGACAAGAAGTGAGGAGAGGCACTGTGAGCTCATCCTCTCTACTGCAAACAGAGTGTCAGCTTGTACTTAAACTGGCCGCTCTGTATGTAGCTTCTGACAGGCTGCACAATGAGCCCCATATTTCCGGAACCATAGATGATAGAAGCCCCAAATTTTTACCAGTGGTGGGGTAGGCAACCCCGGGTCGCCGAGCTATGACCCTCAAAGTCGATTTTTTTTTTTTTTTTAATGTTCATGGCAGGTAAGGCAGAGCCTCACCTGCCTCCTCTGACTGCACGTCCCTTGTACATGTCTAGTATCAATATCAGTGTTAGCAATGTATAAAGAGGGGAGGGGTCAGTGTATAAAGAGGGGAGGGGTCAGTGTATAAGGAGGGGAGGAGTCAATGTATAAAGAGGGGAGGGGTCAG
>BLSH010233697.1:99267-111537 GCA_018402905.1 Glandirana rugosa | reverse complement strand
GCCCCCCCCAACACCGTGAGCGCGCGCCGCCTTAGGCGGCGCGCGCGCGCTCACAGTGGCTCTGTATCGCGGCCGCTGTCGTATGACGGCGATTCGCGTTACAGAGCCACTCTGTCGCCGTCAATTGCCGATCAGCCGTCGGCAAGTGGTTAAAGATCAATTGTCTTAGTTTTTAATAGGAGTTCTGTTATTTTTCAGGTTGCCAGTAAAAAATGTTGTTCCGCCAGTAAATTTTCCATGTTTTGCCAGTAAAAAATGCTGCGGGAGGTTGGCAACACTGGGCTATATGCTCATACCGCCCAACTTTTTCAGATGCGAATGAGGGACACCTTGTTGTCTGTAACATAGAACATGATTTCATAGCTCCCAACTGTCCCTGATTGCGAGGGATTGTCCCTCATTTGGAGCAATGTCCCTCTGTCCCTCTTTCCTCCGCATTTGTCCCTCAATTTGGTCAGATCTATATAGTTATATATAAAATGCACTTTTTATCTATCGAAAAGTGTTTCCCAGTGCTAAACCTTTCATCTGATTTCTAAATTGCTGCATTTGTGAATTTCAAATGCCAATTTAAAGAAATAGTAGTGATAAAAAAAAAGCACTCGTGGGTTTACTAAAAGAGGATCGGTGATAAAACCGCGCTACCAACTGCTCTAAAAATATGAGATGAAAATAAATGAAAAAGGCTGCTGCTTTCACTGGAGAGAGTAACCCCACAATACCATTAAAATGTAAATCAAGTAATAGTGAAGCGCAATCCTATATAGAAATCATAAAAAGGTATCTTTAAAAATTAAAATTTAAAAAGGTGCCACCTAGTGGTTAGAGGTAAATAAAAAGTCAATACAGTGAAGGTAAATACATATATACTTTGTGACACATATATATCAAAATGGAATTAAGGTGCAAGAAAAAGTCCATATAATGTCATTAACCACTTGCCGACCGCCCGCCGCAGCGTGATGGCGACAAGGTGGCTCGTTATCGCAAACCGCCGTCACCTGACGGCGGCCGCGATAACTAATATTGTGAGCGCGCGCCGCCGGAGGCGCGCTCGCGCGCTCACTGTGTTCAGGGGGGGCCAGGGAGCAGGTAGGGCGGACTCAATCTCCGCCGGCTACCCGCGATGGCTCCCCCGCAGCGAAAGAACGGAGGTCCGTGTATGTAAACACGGACCTCCGTTCTCATAGAGGGGGAAGGGCGATGATCACAGCCTTCCTGTATATGGAAGCTGTGATCATCCCCTTTCCCCAGCTAGGGCAGCCCCCATACAGTTAGAACACGCCCAGGGAACACAGTTAACCCTTAGACCCCCCCTGCAGGTTAACCCCTTCACTGCCAATGGCATTTACACAGTAATCAGTGCATTTTTATAGCACTGATCGCTGTATAAATGCCAATGGTCCCAAAAAAGTGTCAAAATGGTCCGACATGTCCGCCCCAATATCGCAGTACCGATAAAAAAATCACAGATTGCCGACATTACTAGTAAAAAATAAAAAAACATTAAAAACCCCAGAAATTAATTCTCATCATCCGTAAACACGGCAACTTTTGCACAAACCAATCAATAAACGCTGATTGCGATTTTTTTTACCAAAAATATGAGGAAGAACATAAATCTGCCAAAACCGATGAAAAAAATGCTTTTTTATATATTTTTTTGGATTTGTATTTTAGCAAAAAGTAAGAAATGTGTGATTTTTTGCAAAATTGACGCTATTCTTTTGTTTATAGCGGCGATCAGAAATGACGCAGAGGCGATCAAATACCACCAAAAGAAAGATCTATTTGTGGGAAAAAAAGGACGCAAATTTTGTTTGGGTACAACGCCGCACGACCGCACAATTGTCAGTTAAAGCGACGCAGTGCCGATCGCAAAAAGTGCTCTGGTCCTAAAGAGTGAAATCCTTCCGGGGCTGAAGTGGTTAAAGTGCAAGTGATGATAAAAAGCAATCCTGCTTGACAGGGATAAGAACGCCTCTGACAGCAGCAATCCAAGTGAAATTTTTGAACTCAGGCAAAGAAAAAAAAGTGCTTCCAAATCGTGCAGACACTCCCCACCACCCGGTGTCACTAAGCACTCACCTCAGGGAGCGACCCCACCTGGGTCAAGTCCCACAATCCCCACTGGGGTATAATCCTCATCCGTAGATAGATCTCAGCAATGGTGTAGGTTCATAAAACAGAGAAAGGGTCTAACATAGTGCTGAATCGTTTAAAAACATACTTTTATTAAAAAAACTACACTCACATGTGCCTGTGTACCAACACCGGTACACTCGGGCACTGCATTCCACATAAAAACAGTCCGATACTGTGCTCCAGATATGCCCACGGCTGCTGTAGATGCAAAGATAGCAATGCCTGAACGTCACCTAGGCTCATCCCCGACGCGTTTCGTCACTGGGTCATGTGACTTTATCAAGGGGTGTGTTCAGGGTGACGTTCCAATCCTTTTACGATCAATGTGGCTGCCAATATGATGCCGCTCCCGCCATATCTACTGAGGGCAAATACACCAAGCCGGCATTACGAGCCGGCGAAATGTAAGCCGTGCGGAGAATACCTATGAGGCTCCATGAAAAAAGATTGTTAAATGTGCCTTGCCCATAGCTGTGAAGCCTCTGTTCCCATTGCCGAACAGGGCGCACTTGTGGGGATTGTGCGACTTGACCCAGGTGGGGTCGCTCCCTGAGGTGAGCGCTTAGTGACACCGGGTGGTGGCGAGTGTCTGCACGATTTGGAAGCACTTTTTTTCTTTGCCTGAGTTCAGAAATTTCACTTGGATTGCTGCTTTTCAGAGGTGTTCTTATCCCTGTCAAGCAGGATTGCTTTTTATCATCACTTGCACTTTAATGACATTATATGGACTTTTTCTTGCACCTTAATTTCATTTTGATATATATGTGTCACAAAGTATATATGTATTTACCTTCACTGTATTGACTTTTTATTCACCTCTAACCACTAGGTGGCACCTTTTTAAATTTTTAAAGATACCTTTTTATGATTTGTATATAGGATTGCGCTTCACTATTACTTGATTTACACTTGTGGGTTTAACCAATCTTGTTTTTTTGTACAATTCTCCTTTAAGGGGGCGTGGCAAGGGGTGTGTCTTATGCCTGCATACTTTTGCTGATAGGTGTCCCTCATTCCCATCTCAAAATGTTGGGAGGTATGTGATTTGGCATTGCTGGAAGATTGGTCAAAGCAGTGGAGACTGCAGTTCAATATTTCGAAATGTAAAATAATGCATCTAGGGAAAAAGAATCCCCTTAGAGGAGTGGTTCTCAACTCCGGTCCTCGGGACCCACTAACAGGCCAGGTTTGCAGGATAACTCAAATACATCCCAGGTGATATCATTTGCTGCTCAGTGATTGCAGTGTTCTAGTCTGCATCTCCCCAAGGTAATACTTAAAATCTGGCCTGTTGGTGGGTCCTGAGGACCGGAGTTGAGAACCACTGCCTTAGAGAGTACAGCATTGGGGGCACAGTGTTGGCCAGCACTACAGAAGAAAAAGATTTGGGGGTGCTTATTTCAGATGATTGCAAAATGAGCAAACAGAGTGACCAGGCAGTGGGAAAAGCAAATAGAATTCTGGGATGTATCAGTAGAGGGATCACCAGCAGGAGGAAGGAGGTTCTGATTCCTCTATATATATCTTTAGTGAGACTTCACTTAGAATACTGTGTCCAGTTCTGGAGACCTCACTTACAAAAAGATATTGATAAAATAGAACGAGTTCAGAGACGGGTAACAAAAATGGTGAAAGGTCTGGGGGATAAAACATATCAAGAGCGACTTCAGGAACTTAATATGTGCAGTCTGGAGGAAAGAAGGGAGAGGGGAGACATGGCTGAAACTTTTAGCCACTTCAGTCCCGGGAGGATTTACCCCCTTCCTGACCAGAGCACTTTTTGTGATTCGGCACTGCGCCGCTTTAACTGACAATTGCACGGTCGTCAGGGCTGGTGCAAGGATTTTTAACACCCTAGGCGAAACCTCATTTTGCAGCCCCCTTTGGCTCTGCCCCTGACTCCACCCCCTTTGCCCTGTCCATGTATACAATGGAGGTGGCGGAGGTGGAGATTTTTGCAGCGCCTCTCTACCTATTTCTTTAGCCGTGGTCCACAGACCTGCACCTGTGCCTCTGGACCCGGCCTAAACACAAATAATGGCGGCACTGGCTCGCTTCCTCATGCCAACCGTGGTCCGCAGGTATATGGACAGGCTGGGGTAGCATATGGACAGGCTGGGGTAGCATATGGCTTGGTGCCCTGGGTGGCAGTGCGCCCTAGGCGGCCGCCTACTCCGCCTAGTGGTAGAGCCGGCCCTGGCGGTCGTGCGACATTGTACCCAAACAAAATTTACGTCCTTTTTTCCCACAAATAGAGCTTTCTTTTAGTGGCATTTGATCACCTCTGCGGTTTTATTTTTTGCGTTATAAACAAAAAAAAAAACGACAATTAAAAAAAAAAATACATATAAATATATATTAAAAAACGAATTTATTCATCGGTTTATTTAAAGGATAAACATAAAAAGGCGCAGTCCTAAAAAAAAAAAGAGTTTGAAAGGAGAATAAAAAATAAAAAGTTCATAATGATAAGAGTCCAGATAATGTGATTTCTGAATGGTGAACAAGAAATCTTGCGAGGAATCCTCCACTAGCGGATATGCACATGTAAATTGTGGACCACCCATTAAAGTGGTCACTGGCACTTTTTACTAATCAGATCACTCTGATATCAAACGCCAAGACTCCTTCCACATCAAATGAACTCCATATGACAGAGACTCTGCCAGATATAAAATGACAACAAAGCAGACATCTCACGGTGCAGTATGGTCAAAAAGGGGGGGGGGGGGGTTATTAAAACAGATTCCAAAATACACACTCACCATATAAGAGAAAAAAAACTTGCATGTGAATCAATATACAAGCAGGGATGTTTCTAACCGACAAGATGGCCGACAGTGCGCAGCGACGTCCCAAAGGATAAGTTCCCATTTTGTAACATGGTATGAACGGACCAGCCCCTGCACCCCCTGATCTGACAACAAGCGGGGATCTTCCCCCCACCACTGTCATAGCTTTAAAAAAAAAAAACGAGGCCAAGCGGGGCTCTGCCCGCCCAGCCCGCGTCACTCATTCAACGTCCTGTGAATGGAAAACAAAGCACTTGCAGCTGTGGCTTGAAGTTTCCAATGAACGACCATGGTGCTGTGGAGCAGTGTGGTAGTTTATTCTCTCTTCCTGTTAGACTGTATCTGCTTGCCTGTACTGGATGAACACCGGCGGATCTGCTGATCCCTGGTGCAATGCTTTACAGGCTCCAAAAAAAAAAAGAATAAATGCACATTTTTTTACCTGCATAAAAATGTGCATGTATTTTTTTTTCTTAAAAAAGTGAATTGATCCTTTAAGGTGCAGTTCACACCACATGCAGTCCAGTGCTTTTTTTCTGCTTCAAAAACGCATGGAAAGTAGGTTAAATGTTTTTCTTAATCGCAAAGTTCACACCAGTGCGTTCCAGTTACAGAAAAAGAAGTAGAACATGCTGCATTTGTTTCTGCACTGATCTGTACTGAAACGAGGTAAAACGCACCGGAACGCACCAAAAACGCACTGGAACACACCTAAATGCACCATTTGTCCTTATTTTAGGTTAAGAAAAAAAGGGAGGGGGGAACGCACTGGACTGCATCAAAAACGCACCAAAAACGCACATGCAGAAAAGCATCCGGAGCCCATCTGGACTGCGTTTCTATGGTGTGAACTGGCTTTAAAACTGAAGTTAGGAATGGCAATTTTTACATAATTACATTGGTCTAGCCTGCTCCAATATGATTATGTATGTACCATAGCCTGTTACTACAGTGATTGCCAGAGTGGCTGTGAATGCAGGAGGTCATTCGCTTTGCAAAGGCACCATTCAATATTCACTTTGCATTTTCTCAATGAATGCAAATTATTAATCTGAGGGAGGTTGTGATGTCATGATCTCCACCTTGTCCAATCAGTGAATGCTTTTCATTCATTCAGAAAATGCAAACTGTTCTCTGAATGGCAATTGTGCCAAATGCAGAACCTCCTGTGTTCACAATCAGGACCGCCATCGGGGGGTACATGCAGTACTGTTGTAAGGGGCCCCAGTGTCTCAAGGGACCCTTACAACAAAGACTTTGGCAGTCTTTAACATTGGAGTCTATGGGAGGGGGTCACCCAGTTTGGGGACGTCGTTTTCCCTAATCATAGGCGATAAAAATACCAAACAATGGAGTCAAATGGAGAGGGCCCCCTGGACAACAACTGGTCCACATTTAGGACCTCCAGCACCTATGGTTCAGCACAAGGTCTTATTGCAAGCATCGGGTGAGGCTGTGCTGCCTGTGCACTGTTTTTTTTTAACCCCTTGGATCCCACACTAGCATGCATTGCAAACTTCACTTGAATGGGTCATGCTTGGCAGGCTACACCTGGTAAGTGTGACAGGGTGTATAATTCCTACTGCGGCTGCAACATGTGTGCACCCCTGGCCAGTGGATGGATGTGGTGGGATGGCCAATGGGCGTGCCCTGGGGAATATTGGTGGTCAGAATGGGGGGGGGGGGTTGTCAGGTCTAAAGCTGTGTAAGGGGCCCCAAAATTTCTGATGGCTGCCCTTTTCACAATATAGTAGGGCAGCTGCTCGGCATGGGACCCGGAAGCTAGTGTAGATTGCTGTAGTAGCGATACCTTCTACAGTGATTTCTAGCTTCCACAGGAATCCCATGGGTATGGCATATACGTACTTACCTAGGTCTAAGGTGCATCAATGTAAAAATGGCCATACCTGGAATTCAGGCTTAAAATTAAAATACAACATTTTTCCTACATCTCTGCAATACATGTGCATTTCCAGAAATGATATCCCTTTAAACACGCTGCAATGACAGAAAAACAGTTGATGTGCCAGAAATATAATGTGCTCAACCTTCCTCTTTGACACAACTGCACAGCTCTGAATTCCTGAGCACGTGGTGTCAGCCCTGCCTACTTCATTTTTAATGGATTACAAAGAACACAGACATCTCCATAACCCCTCCTCATCTAAAGCCCCTCATAAACTTCATAAACCCTCCTTGTGCCCGGGCAGAGAGCACAGGAAGTTATCAGCTCACAAGATTTCTGCCAAAATCACCGGGTATTTTTTGCACTTAGAAAACAGATATAACAAATCACTCACAGTGGTATATTTAGCAAACCTAAAGGGAGTAAATAAGAGAAGTTCATTGTTGCGGTTTCCATGCACTTTAACCACTTGCTGCCAATTCAATCCTTCTCATATACACACATATATATATATATATATATATATATATATATATGTACAAATCAACTTTTTTTTTAATAGATAAATTACTTTGAATCCCCAAACATTATATATTTTCTGAAAGCAAAGGCCCTGGGGAATAAAGTGGTATTTGCAATTTTTCATGTCACATTTGTGCAGCGTTTTCTAACGCTAATTTTTGGGAAAATGAACAATATCATACCCAATTGTTTGGTAAAATATAAAAGATGATGTGGCACTGAATAGATACCTCACATCATGCTTTAACTACTTCTGGACCGCCCACCGCACATTTACTGTGGCAAGGCGACCTGGCTGTGCGAATCAACATACCTGTAGGTTGTTTTGGCCCCGGGGTCTGATTGGACACAGCAGGAGCCAATCAGCGGGTCTGGGACCCACGGATCATTCGGAGAATAGGCAGACCGTGGTTCTGTCACAGAGGAAGAGAGAGATCTTGTGTTCCTGCTAATCAGGAACACAGATGTCTCCCTTCTTCCAGTCAGTCCACCCCCCACACAGACAGATATCACTCCCTAGGAGCACACTTAACCCTTTGATCGCCCCTGATGTTAACCCCTTCCCTGCCAGTTTTATTTATACAGTGGCAGTGCATTTTTTTTATTTAGCACTGATCACTGTATTAGTGTCACTGGTCCCCAAAAAGTGTCCAATTTGTCCGCCGCAATGTCACAGTCCCGCTAAAATCGCAGATTGCTGCCATTACTAGTAAAAAAAAAAAATAACCCTAAATTTATCCCATAGTTTGGAGACGCAATTACTTTTGCGCAAACCAATCTATATACGCTTATTGGAATTTTTTTTACCAAAATTATTTAGAAGAATACGTATTTGCCTAAACTGATGAAGAAATATGATCTTTTTACATGTTATATTGGGTGTGTTTTATAGCAAGCAGAAAGTAAAAAATATAGTGTTTTTTTTTTCAAAATTACTACCCGCGCTAAGTGAATAAAATGTAACTGCATAAGCAGCCAGCACAGATTTCCTGGTAAAGAAATTTAAAAACATGAAAACACACAAATATGCAGCGCTATAAATGGGAGCAAAGGCTCAAAAGAACAATTCTTGTATGAGTACAACGTTAAAATGATGCAGTGCCGAATCGCAAAAAGTGCTCTGGTACTACAGTGGAAAATCCTTCCGGGGGTGAAGTGGTTAAAGCACTACTGACCATTTTTAGTTACGTGGTCCATCAGTCGGGGTAAGAGGCTTTGTGAACCTTCCCTCGGTGACGGAACCCCCCTCACCAGCACCTCTGTTTTACAACCTGCACTTTATGGACTGTCCTTTGCCTTTCCCATACAAGAATGGTTCTTTTGGGGCTTTGCTCCCATTTATAGCGCTGCATATATTTGTGTGTTTTTTCAAATTTGTCGCTCTTTTTTTGTTGATAGCGCAAAAAAAAGGGATTTTATTAAAACTTACCGTAAAATCCTTTTCTCCGAGTTCACTGACAGACGCAGCTTATCATGACGTGTGGGGTTTATGCTGGTCCCACTAGGAGTTAACTAGGCAGGGAAAAGAAACAGCTGGCCCTACCCATGGGGGCCGTCCTCTCTTCCTACATAAACCCCCTCATAGCATAGCTCTTCAGTTCGTACACAAGCCGTACAAGAACAGAGCGCAGAGGGGTGGGTGCTGCGTCTGTCAGTGAACTCGGAGAAAAGGATTTTACGGTAAGTTTTAATAAAATCCCCTTTTCTCCTATGTTCACTGACAGAAGCAGCTCTCCATTACGTGTGGGGACGTCCCCAAGCTGTGTCAAAAAGAGGGGTGGGTAAACCCTAACAATAGTACCCAACTGAACCTCTAAGGAGGCGCCAGACGCGCCTACACTGCCGCCTGCAAAACTTTGCGGCCAAAAGCAGCATCCGAAGATGCAAACACATCAACTTTATAAAACTTACTGAAAGTGTGAACCGAGGCCCAAGTGGCCGCCTTGCACACCTGTGACACCGAGGCCTGGTGTCTAAAAGCCCAGGAAGTGCTAACAGCCCGGGTAGAATGAGCCATGAACAGAAAAGGGGGAACCTTGCCCCGAACAGAATACGCATGGGTCATGGTTTTTCTAATCCAATGAGAAATCGTAGCCGACGAGGCCGCCAATCCCTTGCGCGGGCCCTCTGGCAGTACAAACAAGGGATCAGCTTTTCAAAAAGAAGCTGTAGCAGCCAAGTACACCCGTAAGGCCCTCACCACGTCCAAAGCATGCAACTCAAACTCCTTTGGGTGCGATGGGCGAGGGCACAATGAAGGCAGAACAATATCTTCATTAATGTGAAAGGATGAAACCACCTTCGGAAGGAAGGAAGGAGAAGGTCGCAAGACCGCCTTATCCTTATGCAGGACTAAGTAGGGAGACTTGCACGATAGTGCTGCTAATTCCGACACCCGTCTGGCGGAAGTGATGGCAACTAAAAAGGCCACCTTCTGCGACAGCAGTTGTAAGGAAATCTCCCTGATATTCTCATAAGGTGGTTTCTGAAAATTAAATAAAAAACGGTCACAAACAGGACCGCAATTCCCCTGAAGGGAAGCCAGGTCAACTCCTTGCAAACTAGGCATTGAAACTGAAGAGCTGTGCTATGAGGGGGTTTATGTAGGAAGAGAGGACAGCCCCCATGGGAGGGGCCAGCTGTTTCTTTTCCCTGCCTAGTTAACTCCTAATGGGACGAGCATAAACCCCACACGTCATGATGAGCTGCGTCTGTCAGTGAACGATAGGAGAAATAAACACAGCAGAGGTGATCAAACACCACATAAAGAAAGCTCTATTTGTGGAAAAAAAAGGACACAAATTTTGTTTGGGTACAACGTCGCACGACCACGCAATTGTCAGTTAAAGAAATGCAGTGCCATATTGCAAAAATGGCCTGGTCATAAAGGGGGTAAATCCTTTCGGGGCTGAAGTGGTTAAAATTGTGCATGCCAGGGAACAGAGCCAAACTACCATATTTCTCTAAAATCTCTATAGGCAACGCTTTAAAAGTTTTTACAGGTTACCAGTTTAGAGTTAAATAGGAGGTCTGGTGCTAGGATTATTGCTCTCGCTCTGATGTTCGCGACTATACCTCACATGGGCAATAACCGTTTACATATGTGTGCATCCACATGTGTGCGTGAGCATGGGGGAACGGGAATGTTTTGTTTTATTATTTTATTTATAAAAAAATGTTTGACACTGTCTTTTTTTTTTTTTTAAATTAACGTTATTGCTATCACAAGGGATGAATTGACAGGTCCTCTTTATAAAGAGATCTGGGTCTATTAGAGCCCATATCCCTCCTGTGCCCTCAATAGCATCTGATGAAAATGAGATTGCTTTGATCAGATGCTTTACAAGCCAGTAACAGCTTGAAAACAACAAAGCGAAACAGGAAGTGACAAAGCCCTTGTGGCCTCCAGTTTCATATACCATAGAGGTATAGAAATTCCACCTTCATCTCTATGATGTGCCACCCCGGTTGTCCATTTGAGTCCTGGGCTCCCCAGTTGAATAGGAGAGCCACGGAAGGAAGTGGGAGGGGGGCTGAATCACCTTTCATCCATGTAAAAGTGATCCGGCAGCTGTATAGTCAGTTCCGGAGCGGATTGCACAGGAGTTCTGTGCGTCTTCTGGTCCGTTTCAGGTCTGAATTCAGCCAAAAATTCAGACCTGAAATGGTGAATGGAGAGGCACCGGACCCCTGCTGTGAGCTGCTCCGTGCTGTGGTGTGAACCCAGCCTTAGACAGTTGTCACCAGAACAAGCATTCCCATTGGAAGACTTCCTCTTTCAGCACCGGTGATTATCAGAACAAACCAGAGGAATATTGGGGAACTAGTGTCCCAAAACTGGTGTCAGTGGGAGGAAAAGTGCTTCATCGCTGGTGCCAGTGAAATAATTTGTGTCCCAAAATTGGGGACTGTAGGAGAAATATTGCCCCTTCATTGGTAGCAGAGGAAGAAATAGTGCTCTATCACTGCTGCCAATGAAAGAACTAGTGTCCCATCATTTGTGTCAGTGAAAGGAATAAAGCCCTATCATTGGTGTCAGTGGAAAGAATACTGCCCGATCGTTGGTGTCAGTGGAAGGAATAGTGTCCCAACATTGGTAGCAGTGGGAGAAATAGTGCTCCATAGTCTGTGTCATTGGAAGTGCACCATTGTTACCAGTCGGAGGAATAGTGTCCCAACTCTGGTGTCAGTGAAAGAAATAGTGCATCATCATTGCCGTCAGTGGAAGGAATAAACCTCCATCCATGGTGTCATTTGGGAAGAATAGTGTCCCAACAATGATGTAAATGACAGCAATAGTGCCTCATCATTGGTGTCAGTGAAAGAAATAGTGTTCCATCATTGGCATCATGCTCAGTTGGTGTCAGTGGGAGCAATAGTGACTTTTCTTTGGTGTCAGTGGGAGCAATAGTGACTGTTCTTTGGTGTCAGTGGGAGCAATGGGGGGAGTCAGTGGGAGTGACTCTTCATTGGTGTGAGTGGGAGGAATAGTGACTCTTCATTGGTGTCAGTGGGAGGAATAGTGACTCTTCATTGGTGTCAGTGGGAGGAATAGTGACTCTTCATTGGTGTCAGTGGGAGGAATAGTGACTCTTCATTGGCGTCAGTGGGAGGAATAGGGCTCAGTTGGTGTCAGTGGGAGGAATAGTGCTCAGTTGGTGCCAGTGGGAGGAATAGTGCTCAGTTGGTGTCAGTGGGAGGAATAGTTTCTCTTCGTTGGTGTCAGTGGGAGGAATAGTGACTCTTCATTGGCGTCAGTGGGTTACTTCTCTGTGATAAGGAGGGTGACTGTGGTTGCTTCTCTGTGATAAGGAGGGTGACTGTGGTTGACTCGTGATAAGGAGGGTGACTGCGGTTACTTCTCAGTGATAAGGAGGGTGACTGTGGTTGCTTCTCTTTGATAAG
>BLSH010233697.1:68394-81863 GCA_018402905.1 Glandirana rugosa | reverse complement strand
GTACGCACAGTAGGGGTTTAAAATGCGATTTAGACCACTGTGATCACCCGTCTCCGTTACCACGGTTATCCCCACTTAAATTGGACCTAAACCTGAAAAAGTGAATATTTGCTGTTATTAACATCTATAAATGTTAACCGTGCCCTGAGAATACACCTTTTGTATGGAATTTCTCCGAAGCAGCACACTTACTGTGCCTGTAGCTGTAAATCTTCAGTGGGAGATCATCTAAGGCAGTGGTTCTCAAGCCTGTCCTCAAATACCCCCAACAGGCCATGTTTTGGGAATTTCTTAGCTGTCCAAAATACCAAGGCATTGACTCATATTTAAAGCAACTGTACAAAATAATGGAAAACCTGCAAACATGGCCTTTTGGGGGTACTTGAGGACAGGGTTGAGAACCTCTGATCTAAGGCACCATTGCCTCTGCCCACTAGTGTCACCAGATTTAGCGTAAAATTTGGGGATGACACGCATGTGCAGCCTACTTTTCTCCTTGCTGTAGAAGAAGCTGTACCTAAGGACCTGCCGCGCAAGGATCACCTTCCTCTTGCTTTATGAATTCTGAGAATCTGTGCTTTCTCTACCTCTGCTACAGCTAATTCCTACATCAATTGTTACAGCAGTCATTAGGGGTGCCACTCTGACATCAGGGAGTGAAGGTCGCTCCTCTACCAAGAAGGTCGTCTCCACACAGAGACATGGTGCAGAACAAGGCATGGTAAGTCTGTAAAAAGGGGACAAGATCAACAACAGTTTACAGGCAACGCTGGTGCCCAGTCTTTTGCCCTTTGCCTTTTTGGGCACAGCATCTACATTTCAGGTTCTCCTTTGTGTTCAGAGTTTTTACTTCTGCTGTGGCCACTATAGGGGGCCCACTCCACTCTTCCCATTTTCTTTTTTTTGATTAAGCAAAATGCAACAGGAGGGTCTAGAACTCACAAAAGCAGGCAGGAACATCAAACTCCCAGGGGGACTGAAACACAATCTGGAATTATGGCCATGTCTGTATAATACATGTTGAAATGGTAGGGTAGGTCTCAGTCTTGGGAGTGCATAAGAAACCAAAGGGCTGGCTTGTTGCACCAGGCTCCACCTCCAAAAAAAATACAGTTTTTTGGGTGAACACCACGTTATTTTGTTTTTGCACATTACCTGTAGTCAAAATGTTTATCTTTTCCATCCAAAAAGCTCTGGTACATGCGGCTGAGGAATTCTTCACGCATCAGAGCCTTCTCTTCACTGTCCACAATGTGCTCCTCATCTGACTGCAGCTCAGAGTCTAAAGGGGAAAAGAAGACAATGCAATGTGAAGATCACAAATATAAAAAAAAAGCAAGCGAGATCCCCTGTCACAGCTGTGGGTCTAAACCCTGTGTAAGTTCTGCTTTATTATTTGTTAAAATTTACATACGGTTAATGACCTTCTCCTCTCACTTTCCTGGCACCGTTCAGCCCTGGGTAGAAAAGGGAGACTGCTATATGCTCTCCCATACAAAGTAGTACTGACATAGAACATAATGACAGCTCAGTGCAGTGAATTTGAGTAACAATCAGTGATTGGGGGTTTTCAAGAGAAATCTGAATTGACCCATGCCCAAAAGTTCAAGTGGTTGTAAAACTCAGACATGAAATATGTCTGCTGCTTCGTTCCTCTGCCATCAGCATGAGTCACTTCTGACAAGTTTTCCTGACACCAAAAGAAAAAAGGTAACAGGGGAGGGCACAGCCTGTGATTGACAGCTTTGGCTCTGTCCCTATGTGAAGGGGATGTGTTCCTTCCCTCCAATCAGCTGTCAGAGCACTCCTCCCTGAGCTCTGCAGTGTAATTTCAGCTCTCCGCCCCCTGATTTCTGACAGCTTGGACAAGCTTTATAAATTCTGGACTTTAAATGGATGAAGAGAAGACTGCAGATAAACAGGTACAACCTATGTAGAAGGATTGGTTTAATCTCTGTGTAGGCGCATCACTTCACTGGGTTTATGTAGGGGATTGCAAACACCTTAAAGTTATGTTACAATGTATGTTGGGATGGATGAATAGTAACAAAAGGGGTTGAATCACGTTTGGTGAAAACTAAACTCTATGCTCCTCCCTTCAGTGCTGGTCATGTCTGAAGGCTCAGGCTGTTGATCACATGATCTCTGTGAAGAGATAAATCAGAACTCAGAATGGATGATTCTCTCCTTCAGCATAAATCACATGACCAAATGCCTAGGCTTTCACATGTGACTAGACCAGCGGAACTGGAGAAGTATTTGATGTAAAACCTAAGGATTTCAGCCCATCTATTTTTTAAATGTTAAGATAATTTTTTAAACATCTGGGCTCCAAATATTTTCTTGCACAGGCTTTAGAAATATCAAATATGTCAATTTAACTTGCCTAAAAAGTGAGTCCTACCTAGTCATGTTCCACGTAAAATGCTACATGAGGGAACCAACCTTCCTCCTCTGTACTGTCTTCCTCCTCCTCCTCGCAGTTCTCCTCCAGTTCACGTTGCACCTCCAGCTTCCTCTGTATGATTTGTTCCTGGCAGGAGTCGAGAAGGACATCAGACAGGCTGTTGGCCTGAGACATATCCCGACTATTCTGTGACATGATCTCCTCCTCGCTCTGGTATTGGCCCACATAGTGTTCATACATTAGAGGGTCCCGTTGCCTCATCTCCTCATCACTGAAATATTCACCAGCTATAAGGGGAACAAGCACAAGTGTCACCGTTGGGAATTCAGATTCTTCCCAGTATAAGGTATATGTAAACTCGATCATTAAGATCTCATATAAGCTTTATCATGCTAATGTAACTTTCATTTTTAATATGTTATATATGCAGCTTTCATTAAAATGATACCTGCTGATAATGCCCTGAAGATCCTTTTTTAAAGAGGTGGTTCACTCTGGAAAAAGAATACGTTAAAAGTGAGCAGCTACAAATCTTGTGGGTGCTGACTTTTAAAGCGGTAGTAAACTGTGGCCAAAAAAAAAAAAATCCCCTGCAAGGCAATGGCATGAAGTGCTAGTATGCATATCATACTAGCACATTATGAAATACTTAACAAAAATACCTTAGAATGAAGCCCTCCAGTGGCATGCTGTCACTTCTGACAGGGCTTTCACCTTCCCACGGTCTTCCATCCAGGTTCACTGGCTCAGGTCCTCTGAATGGTCTAGCCACAGTGACGTCACTCCAACACATGTGCATGGGAGTCACAGTTTATGACACACAGCTCTGAAGGGACGGCACGGGTATGCCGTCCCTTCAGAGCGCAAAGGCCGGCGACTGTACCAAGGTGAATATCTCCCAAGCACTGCAAGTTTAGGGGATATTCACTGTAGCTACAGGCAAGCCTTATTATAGGCTTACCTGCAGGTACAAGTTTAAAAGCGGAGTTTAATACGGCTTTAATAAAAGGACACTTACCAGTCCAGGGAATCAGCGCCGCCCTCCACTGGGACAGTTGTTCACTAGCCTTCAGGTTCCCTGCGTCTGCATTCGAACTGTGGGCAGTCGGCTATGCTGCTTTTGGCTTCACAGCTGGCTCCCACTGCACATGCAAGAGTCACCCTGCACTTTGTGAATGGTCCCGAAGTCTTCTAGGACATGGGACCTGTCCCAGAAGACTGCTGGAAGGGAGGTACCTGCCCCCCGCCCCGCCCCAAAAAAAAAAAAATTACACGCCAAAATGTGGCAGGGGAGGAGGACTTAAAGCGGTTGTAAACTGCTGGATTTCTTTTTTCACACCCTGCAAGGTAAAGGCATAATGTGATAGTATGCATCGCATACTAGCACATTATGTCAAACTTACCTTAAAACTAAGCCCTCCCGCGCCGAGATCTCAGAGCTGCGGCGGGTTCCCATCTTCACCAGTCTTGCTTCCGGGTCCGCGAGCTCCAGCTCTGTGACTGTCCGGAACTGCTGATTATGGCACAGGGCTCGGAAGGAACGGCACGGCTGGCACAGGGTAAACTGCTCGTTAAAGGAGAAGTTCACTTTCTGGGAAAAAAAAATAAATAAATGCACACATTTTTTAAAGGAAAAAAAAATGTGCATTGCACCCCTGATCAGTGTATCTGGGGTGCAGTGTCAGATTCCTGCAGACAAGCCCCCCGCAGCTTGCAGCCCAGACCTCCGATATGGGCTGACTGTTTACAAGTTGTAGAGCTTGTGAATGAACTATGAGAGGGCTCATCAGGGACCCCCCAGTTCATTGAGAACTACAAGCCGTCAATCCCAATGGCTTAGGGTACTTATAGTGCTCTCATTTACAGATCTGTGTGAATGAATGATGCGGCTGTGTGGGCGGAGCCCTGCACAGCTGCGTTACTTTCAAAATGTGACAGCGGGTGCGGGGAGAAGATCCCAGGTGCAGAGAATTGAGGGTGTGGGTGGTAGGTATGGAGCATGTTACAACTGAATTATGTGTAACATGCTCTAAAAGGCGAAGCTATCCTTTAATGCTTAGGGGACTGTGATAAGCAGGTTTACTTACCTGACCCTCTGCTCCTGCAGGCTTCTTAATGCTGTTAGACCGGTCCTCAAAGCCTCTTCTCTTCTACACTTTGGAGGTCTAAGGTCCTCTGATGTCATCAACACCAATGCAGAGTCTATAGCTGTGCATTGGATGTGAGGACACCGAGTGACAGTCCACTGTCAGAGCAGAGGGAAATGCCATTTGCCAAGGAAGTGGAGGATCAGGTAAGTAAAAGTGATTTTCATGTCCACTAAACAAGAAGTTAACCCTTGTCGTGGGCACACGGTAAGGGAGGACTTTTTATTTTTGCAGAGTTCAGCTTTAAGCCAAGTTGGGAAAAAAAAAAAAAAAAAGAAGTAGTTAGGTGCTTGCACCAAAATTATTATTACAATAACAATGGACAATATCATAGAAACAGGTTTCAGACAGTACTACTACTACTCCTCCTCCTGCTCCTCTGTACACCCAGTGCTGTCGTCAGTGTCCTCCTCTCTCTATGCCCACATACAGCCGTGGCCAAATGCTTTGGAGAATGACACAAATATAAAAAAATTCACAAAGTCTGCCCCCTCAGTTTTTATGATGGCAATTTTCATATACTCCAGAATGTTATGAAGAATGATCAGATGAATAGCAATTAATTGCAAAACTTTGCCATGAAAATTAAATTAATCCCATAAAAAAAATATATATATATTTCCACTGCATTTGTGAAGAAGGCTTTCAGGGCACCAAGAAAGTCCAGCAAGCGCCAGGGCCGTCTCCTACAGTTGATTGATTCAGCTGCGGGGTCGGGGGAACCACCAGTGCAGAGTTTGCTCAGGAATGGCAGCAGGCAGGTGTGAGTGCATCTGCCGCACAGTGAGGAGAAGACTTTTAGAGGATGGCCTGTTTTTCCTTTAGAGAAGTGGCTTCTTTGCTGCCCTTCATGACGAAGGGCAGCAAAGAAGCCACTTCTCTAAAGGAAAAACATCAGGAACAGACTGATATTCTGCAATAGGTACAGGGATTGGACTGCTGAGTACCGGGGTTTACATCCAGATAAAACCTAGTCCAAAGAAAAAAGGTGAGCGCTACCATCAGTCCTGTGTCATGCCAACAGTAAAGCATCCTCAGACCATTCATGTGTGGGGTTTCTTCTCAGGGAAGGCAGTGGGCTCACTCACAATTTTGCCTAAGAACATAAATAAAGAATGGCACAAAAACATTCTCCGACAGCAACTTCTCCCGTCCATCCAAGAACAGTTTGGTGAGGAACAATGCCTTTTCCAGCCTGATGGAGCACCTTGCCATAAGGCAAAAGTGATAACTAAGTGGCTTGGGGAACAAAACATCAAAATGTTGGGCCCATGGCCAGGAAACTCCCCAGACCTTAATCCCATTGAGAACTTGTGGTCAATCCTCAAGAGGAGGGTGGAAAAAAAAACAAAACACAAATTCTGACAAACTCCAAGTATTGATTATGCAAGAATGGTCTGCTATCGGTCAGGATTCGGCCCTGAAGCAGCAGACTTTGTGAAAATTAAGATTTGTGTCATTCTCAAAACTTTTGGCCATGGCTGTACACTGCTGCCATCCCTGTCTCTATGTCCCCATAATGTGTTGCCCTCCCTCCAACTGAAGCCATAATCTTCACCCCATTTAACCACATCAACCAGCTCCCTGCCACGTCACACTCACTTACAGCAGTACTAATAATTGCCGGTCCCATAATGAGAAGGGTCCAAAGCTGTACATAAGCTTTACCTGAAATAAGCTGTTGCAGAGCAGCATATCTTTTGTTGCGGACTCTCGTGTGATTGACTTTCTTCTGAGAAGCTTTGCAAATCTCCTTGAAGTAAAAATCAGCAGTGTAGTCACCGGACAGGTGGCTGAAGCACAGCAGATGTTCCTCTTTAAGAACTTTGCGGAATCGCTCCAGAAAGATGATAGGCTTGGAGTTGTACAAGTCGAGCAGCATGGACATCTTCTGGTCATGGCTGAACTCTGGCTCCCCAATCTGCTGACTTCTGATGGGTACGTGGCTCTCGATGATTGCACTGAACATATCCAGGAGAGGTCCACTCACATCTGATGGATCCGGGATTTCTGGTTCTTCACGACTTCCCAAGCGCCGTGCCTCTTTTAGGGCTTTTTCAAGCAAATTATTACCCTCGGTTTCCTCCCCACAACAAGGCTTTCCAGTTCCACTGTTTTCATCTGAAACCTCCTGCATGTATTCCTGGCTGTTATCTAAACAGAAAAAATTAGGGTGGGGGGAAAAAGCCTGTAAACAATGATAACTGTATTTAAGGTGGTTGTAAACCACAGACATGAAATATGAACAAAGCATATAGCTCTATAGTGTGTACTTGTCTCACTCCAGAGCACTAAGTGTCATTTCTGTCTGCTGCTTCCTTCCTCTGCCATCAGCATGAATCACTTCTTACAAGTTTTCCTGACACCAAGAGATAAATGGAGACAGGGGAGATGCTTCAGCAGATCAACAGCTTCAGCTCTGTTCCTGTGTGAAGGGGGTATGTCCCCTTCCCTCCAATCAGCTCTCTGAGCTCTTCTCACTTACTTAACTTCAGATTCCTGCCCCCTGCTTTTCAGAGCTGAGAGACCCAGTGTAACACCTGCACTTTGAATAGATGTAGAGGAAAGATGTCTGCCGATAAACAGGTACAACTTATGTAGGAGGATTTGTTGCATCTCTGTGCATCCCTTGAGGCCAGTCACTTCACTGGTATATGTAAGAGTTTACAACCACTTTAATAAGGATCCTTCATACTGCAATCTTTGACGTGCAAGGCCGTTTTTTGCAGGCACGGGGATGCAGTAGTGTTGAATGCATCCCTGTGCAGACAGTCCCATTGTTGTTTATTGGGACGCCGTGGCGGCACTGACACAGCTGCTGCTCCCAATCTAACATCCATGTGGGTGGGGGTGCATATCCCTGAATGTACCCTGGGTGAGTGTGGGGACATGTACCCGCACAGATGTCATATTGGGAGCAGCAGCTGTATCCATGCAGCTGTGGTCTCCCAATGGACAACAATGGGACTGCCGACATTGGATGCAAGCAACATCGTACAATCTAAACAGGCACTGATATAACTATGACATCCAAGGACGTGTTCAACCACTGGTTTTAACCTGTGATTCCCCCAAGTATCGGACCACATTGTAATGTGTTTTTGTGGATTTTACAAGCTTTTGCCTTTTTTTTTTTTAGTATACTGAGGACAAGGACTGTCATTTTTATCTTTGATATCCAACAAAAGACTCAGCTTACTATGCTTTGTAAGTCTGACATCTATGGTAGCCTGTTGTGGTCAATCTTATGATGTCTCTGCTAGTTGTGGATAGTGCTGAGACACTGACATTGTTTACATTTTTGCCCTGGCAATGGTGGCGGTGCATATGGTTCATCTGCACCAGCGGTCTGCAAACAGCGGCCCGGGGCCAGATGTGGCCCTTTGCTTGCCTTTATCTAGCCCTTGGGGCACTATTCCACCAGCTAACACCAATGATGGGCACCATTTCCCCTGCTGATACCATCAATGGGGCACTATTCTTCCAATTGATACCAACAATGGGGCACTATTCTTCCAATTGATAACAACAATGGGGCACTATTTCTCCCTACCAAGGATAGGCTCAGGCGTGTTCGGAACCAAATGTGCCCGACCCCGCCAGGAAGCTGACACTGTACAGCGTGAATCACAGGCAGTGACATTTCCCGATCCGCAGCTGCAAGGAATCGGGAAATGTCTCACTGGCTGTCATTAGCTGCCTGCAGTGTCGGCTTCCTGGCGGGGTCGGGAACATTTGGTTCTGAACACGCCTGAGCCCATCCTTACTCCCTACCATCGATGTTTGAGCACTGATGCTGGGACATTTACTACATCCACTGGCCACAGTCCATCCCCCCTAATGCCTGAAGGACAGTAAACTGGCCCTTTGCTCAGAAAGTTTGGAGACCCCTGATCTACACTGTACACATACAAACGTTTGCATCATACAATACAGCCCGAATCACACCATGGACCCAGAATGTTATTTTGGTTTACACAGCATAAAATACTGCTGAGTCAGATCTGCATACATTACACATCTGAACACAGCAGTTTGTACATCTATGTGCATGAGCCCTTACTTGCAAATTTTTCTGACTGAGCGGTTGGTCTGAGAACTAGGAACACACAGCTGCACATTCCAAAGCTGATCATTGTAAGCAACAGACTTGCTAGCCAGATCACCAGATGAAAATAAAGGACAGAAATCCTAAAAAAAGACAAAACCAATGCAGCCGTCACATCTAAGGATTGGTAAGCTGCAATATAATGAATGTTTGCTTTTGGGCTCACTACCGCTTTAAAGTGGTTGTAAATCCTTTACAATCAGTTTTTCCTACATATAAGCCCATAATAAGGTTTACCTGTAAATATCTCCTAAACCGTTTAGGAGATATTCCCTGTATACGCTTGCGTTGACGTCATCGGCACATGCACACTGAAGAAACGGGCTGCTTGGTGCTGTTTCTAGAGGGCCGTGCATACTAGCTCATTATGCCTTTCTCTTGCAAGGTTTTTTTTTTTTCATGGTTTACAACCTCTTTAAGCCCCGGTTCACATAGGTGCGATGCAGGAGCCTTGCGAATCCGCTGTAGGTTCCCACATCGCGCGGCAGTTCACACTGTCCTATGCAAATTGAAGGAAGGTGTCAATACATTGTTAATGACACCCCCTTTTCATATCGCAGTGCAAACTCGCACAGGAATCGGATCGCATGGGTATGAACACCCATGTGATCTGATTCTGCTGCAGACCAAAAAAAGGGTCCTGTGCGAGTTTTGGTCCAAATGTGATATCAGCCATATTATCTGTATGGCTGAAATCGCATCGCACATGATTTGCGCTGCAGTGAGAATCATATGCGATATTGCTGAGCGCACTGGTGTGAACCAAGACTCAGCCTGGGTTCACACTAGTGCGATCTCAAGAGATCGCATGTGATTCACACCCGCACTGCAGGTGCCGATCACATGCGATCTCTGAGCAGGGCGAGTTCAGCCATACACTTGTATGGCTGAACTTGCATTAGATTTGCAAAAAAAAAAAAGTGCATGAACCTTTTTTTCCCGCACTAGAACTGCATTGCATGGATGTTCTCACCCATGCAATCTGATTCATGTGCGAGTGCGCAATGCGATCTGAGAACAAAACTGGGGATGTCATTAACCACTTCAGCCCCGGAAAGATTTGCCCCCTTCCTGACCGGAGCCCTTTTTGCGATTCGGCACTGCGTCGCTTTAACTGACAATTGCGCGGTCGTGCGACGTTGTACCCAAACGAAATTTGCGTCCTTTTTTTCCCACAAATAGAGCTTTCTTTTGGTGGTATTTGATCACCACTGCGTCATTTCTGATCTCCGCTATAAACAAAAGAAGAGCGACAATTTTGCAAAAAAACCCCAAATTTCTTACTTTTTGCTAAAATACAAATCCAAAAAAAAAAATATAAAAAAAAAATTTTTTTTCATCGGTTTTGGCCGATTTATATTCTTCCTCATATTTGTGACAAAAATAAAATCCCAATCGGCGTTTATTGATTGGTTTGCGCAAAAGTTGCCGCGTTTACGGATGATGAGAATTCATTTCTGGGGTTTTTATTTTTTTTTTACTTTTTACTAATAATGGTGGCGATTTTTAGCAGTACTGCGATATTTCAGCAGACATGTCAGAACATTTTGACACTTTTTTGGGACCATTGGCATTTATACAGCGATCAGTGCTATAAAAATGCACTGATTACTGTGTAAATGCCATTGGCAGTGAAGGGGTTAACCTGCAGGGGGCGCTCTAAGGGTTAACTGTGTTCCCTGGGCGTGTTCTAACTGTCTTAGTGTTTGACTGGCAGGGGGAGGGGAGTCATCACAGCTTCCATGTAGAGCAGTGATTCTCAACTCCGGTCCTCAGGACCCACCAACAGGCCAGATTTTCAGTATTACCTTGGGGAGATGCAGACTAGAACACTGCAATCACTGAGCAGCAAATTATATCACCTGTGATGTATTTCAGTTATCCTGCAAACCTGGCCTGTTGGGGGGTCCCGAGGACCGGAGTTGAGAACCACTGACCTCCGTTCTGTCACTCCGGGGGGGGGGGGGCATCGCGGGTAGCTGGCGGAGATCGAGTCCGCCACACCCGCTCCCTGGCCCTCCCCGGACACAGTGAGCGTGCCTCTGGCGGCGCGCGCTCACAGTGTGCGATCTGGCAGCCGCTGTCAGATGACGGTGGTTTGCCCAGGAGAGCCATCTTGTCACCGTCAACCTGACGGTCAGCAAGTAGTTAACTTTGTAATGACAGCCGCAGCGGTTCGTAGAAAGCAGTGTGAGCTGTCTGTGGGAGAGATGCGATGTGGGATCCGGCTCTGTAATCATGCCAATTCCCGCATCGCACAAGGTGTGAACCCGGGCTAGAGGTAGAAAATGTCCCAATGTGTCCCCGCACACTTACCTCTTCTCCTTGTCGCCGTAACCCACGCCGCTCTCCAATTGGAGAAGAGCTGTCTGGGAGGAGGGTGTAGGGGCGTGGCTTGCTGGGCACTGTGCATTCATTGGACGCATGCGGCCCTAGCTGGGGTGTCTCCATAGCAGACGCCTGGCTAAAGGAGACACCAACAAACAGGAGGGGGGAGGGGGAGCAGTTTGGGGACCGGCCCAGGGGAATAAAAATACAGGAAGCGGACTTTACATATTATCTGCATCTGGGCTTCTGAAACGCAAAGTAAAACATCACTTTCTGTGCTGTAACCTTCTCATGACAAGCTCAGCTCACAAAGTTAATAATCAGTAACAATGGAGATTTCCAGCACTCATTATCTCCAGGTATCACAGTGTACATGTCTCAGGACAGGCAGCCATGTAAACACTGCTACCAATTATAAATAAAGCTGTTCCTATCAGAAAGCCCCCCTCTCCCCTATTACCAGATAGGTGGTGACAGCTCACCTTTGTCATCTTTGGCGCCCTCCTCCTCGTCCACATCTCCCTCCGTGGTCCCAGTCATTACCTGGGAATCGCCACAGGACACCGCCATCTTACTCCTCCAACTCTATTTCCTCTCTGACACCGGAAGTCTGCTGGCCGCCATCTTGCTACCCCCGTGCAGTATCAGCGGGCGGCCGCCATATTGGTGCTCCCCGAACTACCAGTCGCTGTGTATTGTGCTGCTCTCAGCGTGTGGGAATGATGTTAGTAAGGCCCACAGCTTAGAGTCACATTGAAATCATTTATTGTCGGTTCTATGTAGAAGCTCGGTTTGTGTTGCCATTGTTATGCTTTTACACCACTCTGCTCATTAACCACTTCAATACCGGGCACTTTCCCCCCTTCCCAGTTCCCACCCAGGCCAATTTTCAGCGCTGTCGCATTTTGAATGACAGTTGCGCGGTCATGCAACGCTGTACCCAAACAAGGTTTTTATCTTTTTTTCCCCACAAATAGAGCTTTCTTTTGGTGGCATTTGATCACCTCTGCGGTTTTTATTTTTTTGCACTATAAATAAAAAAAGACAGAAAATTTTCAGTTACAAAACTTTGTAAATAAGTAAGATTTCTCCTTCACTGATGAGGCTACACAGACGGGCACTGATGAGGCAGTACTAATTGGCACTGATGAGGCTTTACTGATGGGCACTGATGAGGCAATACTGATTGGCACCGATGAAACTTTACTGATGGGCACTGATGAGGCAGTACTGATTGGCACAGATGAAACTTTACTGATGGGCACTGATGAGGCAGTACTGATTGGCGTTGATGAAGTGGCACTGATGAGCACTGATGATGAGGCATTTATAAGCTGCACTGATAGGTGGCAATAATATGCAGCAGTGATGGGCACTCATAGGCGGCACTGATGGGCACTCATAGGTGGCACTGATAGGCACTGATAGATGGCACTGGTGGGCACTGGTATGTGGCACTGTTAGGCAGCACTGCTAAGGAGGCATTGGCGGGCATCATTGTGCCATCCCTATTGCCAGTTGTTTGCCATACCTGGTGGTCCTGGGTGGGCTTCCCTGGTTAGGGTTGCCACATCATCCCTTTAATCCAGGACACAAATGAATTACTCAGGTTCTGTGGCTGATTAAGGTGGTGATTAAACTCAATGGTGCCTTATCTGCATTAAATCAGCCACAGAACCTGTGTAATTCATATGTGTCCTGGATTAAAGGGAAGAGGTGGCAACCCTATCCCTGGTGGTCCTGGGTAGGCACCCCTGGTGGTCCCTGGGTGGGCTCCCTGATGGTCCTGGTTGGCGATCCTCGGGGGGGGCTGCACTGATAAACAATCAGTGTAGACCTCCCCCTGTCAGGAGAGTCTGCAGACGTGAGTAGAGGAAAAGCCAACATACGGCTCTTCCTATTTACACTGTGATCAGCTGTGATTCGTCACAGCTGATCATGTGGTCAGGGCCGACAGCAGCATAAGGCAGGTTAGGCGGCCTCCTTACTGTGACAGCAGGGAGAGGGCGGAAAAATCTCAATCCTGGGGATTCCTCACTTGCCAACTGTCCCTGCTATTTGCTAGACACCGATCCCGCAGTATATCCTGCTGAGCCATGAGCACGGGCACACACTTTGACCGTACATACATAGTGTGTAGCCAGCACCTCCCTCTCACAACAAACTGCAAAGCCAGTGTGTCCCCCGCCCCGCACCAACTTGCACAGGCTCACAGGGCACCAGGAGTACTGTATAGCCGTCTCGGACCTCCCCCTCCACCAGTACATGTAGGGAGTGAGGCGGTGCATGATTCCTGGCCACTCCTCGGCTACGTGTAAGGCAGTCACATGTGGGCGGGCTTAAGCCCTCTAGGTCCACCCACAGGGTGCCTGCTGTCTGACCCCGTATACACCAGGAAAGAAGATAGAAGAATTATAATGCCACAGGGGTGCTGAATGGTGCGTGTGTGTGTGTGTGTGTGTGGGGGGGGGGGGGGGGG
>BLSH010233697.1:24860-65243 GCA_018402905.1 Glandirana rugosa | reverse complement strand
GGATGAGGGGGTGAATAGAGCCATTGGGGGGGGGGGGTGAATAGAGGGGTGAATAGAACCACGGGTGTGCTGGATGAGGAGGGAATAGAAAGCATAGGTGTGTAGGTGTGGTCGGGCGGCATTGGAGGAGGAGGTCTGCTGGGGGTATATTGGTGGCAGAATAGTGCTGGGTGGGTACAGAGGTTTGATGGGGGGGCATCTGTGAATTGGAGAGAGCTACACAGAAGACCTAAAAGCTATTAACCCCTGCAACGAAAGTTCAGAGACTAGAAGAAGACGGAGCATCCCTGCACAGAAGAGTCTCCAGGATCCAGCTTTTTTTGGCATAACCTTCACTACTGGTGATTAAGCTCACTAAAGCTATAGAGATTTTTCTTTTTAGCTAAACTTCATCTTTAAAATGTTAGTAAAGTCCAGTATATTTTTCTTTTTAGTGGCCCCTTGCAAGTACTGTATATGCCATAATGTGCTAGTATGCACAGCATATTAGCACATTATGGCAGACTTACCTCTGACATACCGCTGTGTCAGTGTATAGACTGGTCTGTATATAATGTATGGTATGGTGTCAGCAGTGTACAGACTGATCTTATACCATGAAACTGGGCTGTACATAATATACAGACCAGTATGTACATTGTATACAGACCAGCGTATGTAACAGGGGTTCAGACTGGTCTGTATATGATGTACAGTACAGTGCCAGCAGGGTACAGTTTTGTCTTATACCCTGACACCGTCTGTACATCATATACTGACCAGTGTATATAATGTACAGTACGGTGTCGGGGGGCTCCAAAATGCACCTTCTCCTAAGTAGACAAAAATCCTTGCACCGGCCCTGCAATGTGGTAAAGAGCTTCTGGCAGAAGATCGGAGATGCAGTGTATCAGACAGACACACCATACCATTGACCGCCGCGCTACGCCTGCGTGCCTCCCCCAGGCGCGTGCCAGCTTGTTATCCTGCTGGACATCATATGACGCCCAGTCAGGATTTCTGAACCACTTCCTGGCCGTCATCCTGCATACGGCGGGCGGGAAATGGTTAACCACTTGAGCTCCGGAAGGTTTTTACCCCCTGCATGACCAGGCCATTTTTTGCGATACAGTGTTTTGACACAATAGGCGACCCCACAAATCTTGTAACGGAAGTCACCTTCCGTCGCTGCCATCTTGCTACACCCCACACTCGTCCGCAGTAAGGATAGAGTGAGAATCCGGCAAGCGGACATTTTTTTTACACCCACCGGAGTTTTGAATTTGACACTTATTTTTAAGAGTAAACGGAGCTTACTTACTGAAATACAGTATTCTGAAATACGTGAGACTGTTTTGATGTTGAATTTTAAAAGCAGCAGCAAGGCTGCTGATCTGAGAGCTTTGCTAATGTCACAAAACACTGCTGCTTTTAAAATTGAACATGAAAACAGTGAGATTGATTTCCAAATACTATCTTTCGCTATATAAGTTTAAGATTACTGTTACAAATAAGTGTGAAATCATAAACTCCGGTGGGTGTAAAAAGATGTCCGCTTCCCGCCTTCTCACTCTATCCTTACTGTTGATGAGTGCTGGGTGTAGCAAGATGGCGATTGTGTCGATACAATGGCACTGCATACAACCACTTTAATGTAATCATTACTTTAAAGTGATTGTAAACTCTGTTACTGCACTTTTCTTTTACCTACAGGTAAGCCTATAATAAGGCTTACCCATAGGTACTGTGAATATCTCCTAAACTTTTCAGTGCATAGGAAATATTTACCCTGGATGCAGCCGGTAAAGTCACCGGCACAGTTTAGGAGATATTCACTGTATCCGCATGTGCCGACTTCATTGGCACATGCGCACTGAAGAAACAGGAGGGGCGTCATCGCGGCTTCAGCCAATCACAGCACCGGAGTCCACGAACCCAGAAATAACTCCAAGAGACATGTTGCCGGTCACAGTGATGTGCAGGGACCGCTGCAACAGCTTCAATCTGAGGTACGTTTTTCATAATGAGCTAGTATGCAATGCATACTAGCTCATTATGTCTTTGTCTTGAAAGTTTTTTTTTTGTTTTTTTTAAGTTTACAACCTCTTTAATTGACAATTGTGCAGTCGTGTGACACTGTAGTAAAATAAAATTGATGTATTTTTTCCCACATATAGAGCTTTCTTTTGGTGGTATTTGATCACCTCTGGGGTTTTTATTTTTTGAGCTATAAACAAAAAAAGAGCAACAATTTAAAAAAAAAAAAAACACCAATATTTTTTACTTTCTGGCATAAAACACATCCAATTTAAAAAAAGTGTAAAAACTCAAAATGTCTTCATCAATTTAGGCCAATATATATTCTGCTACATGTTTTTGGTAAAAAAAAATCACAATAAGCGTATATTGATTGGTTTTCGCAAAAGTTATTGTGCCTACAAACTATTGGATAGATTTATGTATATTTTTTATTCAATTTTTTTTTACTGGTAATGGCTGCGATCAGCGACTTATAGCGGGACTGCAATATTGCAGTGGACAAATCAGACACTGACACTTTTTGTGGACCAGTGACACTAATACAGTGATCAGTGATAATACTATACACTGCCACTGTACTAATGATTGTAATGACACTGGCTGGGAAGGGGTTAACATCAGGGGCGGTCAAAGGGTTAAAGGGGTTGTAAACCCTCAAGGTTTTTCACCTTAATGCATTCTATGCATTAAGGTGAAAAACCTGTAGTGCAGCAGCCCCCCAGAGCCCCCTTTTTCTTACCTGAACTCGATCGTTCCAGCAACGGGGACGAGCACAGCAGCTACAGCCTGTGTCTCGGGTCTTCATTGGATAGATTGATAGTGGCAGGAGCCATTGGTTCCCACTGCTGTCAATCAAATCCAGTGATGTGGGAGCCGGGGGCGGGGCCGAGTCCTGCTGTCTGTGTCAATGGACGCAGCAGAAGGACCAGGGAGCGCTCCCGCACGGGTGCCCCCAGGGAAAGCGCTTCTCTCAGGGGCCACTCTGTGCAAAACCCTTGCACAAAGGAGGTAAGTATAATGTTTGTTATTTAAAAAAAAAAAAAAAAAAAAAAAGAACACGAGTGTAGCCAGGAATCCAGAAATACTCCCCTGGCATACAGACAATTGTGCCCATTGCCTAACATGGAGAATTCCCTCTAGTGTTTGTTTGTGAAACAGGACTGGAATTTCAATGAGGATGAAGCATTGTGGGATTTGTAGTGTGATAAGAATAGGAAGGACTTCATCTCCCATCGGGTTGTGCTGCATTGGAGGCTTCTGGGAGGTGCAATGCTTTGTGGGAAGAACTAAGTGGGAGGAGGAGCTGGCTCTGGTCTCTTGGGACGGCGTGATCGATCAGTGAGGAACTGAGCCAGAGCTAGGCCCATGGTCTACTTACAGCGTTCCAGCCGACTGAATTCTCTGCAAGTGACCCAGCTACCTGCCGCTCTCCAGCAACACAGTGAGTGATCAGTGGAGCAATCTCATCCTTATCTGAGTCCAGATTGAAGCCGCAGGGGTCGCTGCAGCAGTCGCATCTGTAAATCCAGGAGAACTGCAAGGAGTGCAGTGGATGCTGCCATCTGTGTGAACTAACGGTCCCAGCATTGCCATCATTCTCGTCTGAGTGCCGGATCGTTTGTCTACATCCAGTCCTTTGGTATTGGTGAGTGGGCTCAGGCCAACATATAAGAGTACTTATACTGTTTATTCAGCATCCTATTATTACATCTTGGAATACCATTTATATACACTGGATTGCCGTTTGTTACCAGTTTGTTCAAGAAGTCAATAATCACTGAAAGGCCATTTAGTTTATTGGAATTTAACCTCTTTGTGCCTCATCTCAAGGATTAGAAGGACACATATAACTCTATAGCCGGCAGAAGATTGCTTGAACTCTACAATACAGGATTGCTGCAAAAACACTTACTCATCCTCTCCCCAGTCATTTAGTCAGGGCTATTTACTTGGTATTACTTCATCTCCTAAGAACTATGTAAGCTAGAACAGGAGAATTTACATAGATATTCAGAGTTATCTATTATACAACACTAATTTAACTGCTAACTGTTTACATTCCTATGTGCATTTCATAGAATGTTATTACTTAAGTTACAATCCATCGAGTGGTACCAATTTACCCTTTGGGTCATTCATTTTTGTATAAGACCTTACTTTATTATTTTTCTCCTGATTTTCAGTATTATCAAATCACTTCGTTCTCAGTGAACCATTGGGTATTGTTTAAGCTCAATTGGAAGAATTATATCTTGCCACTGTTATCTCTTTTGGAGAATACAAGGAGTGGCGGAAGTTAACACATTGACTACTCCTTTTGTTCGCCAGAATTATAAGGTTAACCTGCGAATGTGAAGGATTGTGATACTTGAGTCAACAATTACTGTTAATCAATAATTCTTAGAGGCGCGACTTATATCTTGCTACTTAAAGGTTGTCATTTCTTGCAGAAATAAAAGTTAAGTAAACATTTTTAACTCTAACTGTGTTGTGGTTTCCATTACTGAAAGAGTGTGATTCTCAATGGAACATTGCAATATGAGTGAACCCAGAGTGTCAAGGGTGGTGGAGGACTCTCAAAATGGGGAAACCAAAGAGGGAATTAATTCTTTAAGCAACCCTCAAGAGGGCAGCGCTATATTTGGGGGCTTGTTCGGTATTCCCCCTATGGAGACCCTTGAAAGGTCTGAAGAACCCCCCAGGAACCAGATGGACTCAGTTGCCGCTACTAAGTGGGCTCAAGAGGAAGGGAGTCGACTAGAGTTGACCAAAGTACTAAAGTTACCTGGAGTGGGATGGTCCGAACAAGATGTGCAACTAATGCTGAACAAGGGGTCCTATGTTGTGGATCTGAGGACAGATTATAAGGAGGATGACACTTATGCTCTATTGGAATAGAGAGAAAGTGTTCCAGTAAGTCTCCAGGAAGGGATTGTGACTCTGACAGATGGATTGGAAGCTTATAGTATACCCCTAGAGGTAGAAAAAAAGGGTCCATAATGGAAGAATTTTCATGTGTTGCAGAGAAGTCAGACATGGAGGAGAAGGAAGCTGAGACTGCCCTTAAAGGGATGCCACCTGCCTTTTTTTACCTGGATATGGGTCGATTGGTAGAAAGCTTGATAAAGATTAATGACTTTACAGCTAATCAGGGTTATCGAAAGCTGCAATATTTTTCTGGTCGTACACCTAATCCCGCAGGAGAAGAAGAATCAAGATTATAGCTGGATGGATCAGGCTATTCAAGCAGTGGAAGATTGGAATGTACCGGAAGTGGCAACGAATAAGTGAAAGCCTGAGGATCCCTGCTGTGGATGTGATATGAAGTTTAAAGAGAGGAAAACCGCATTGTGTGGCCATGGTTAATATCAAAGCCTTGTGTGCAGTGTATGGTAGGGTGGAGAAGATCCCAGATCTAATGTACAAGTTTGAACATACTCACCAGCAAAGAGGGGAAAAGTTATCTGCCTATGTTGTCAAAGTGGATCGGGTCTTACATCAAATCATATTGAAGAAAGGAATTGACCCAAAAGAGGCTGACCAGTCAAGATGGGAGTGAATTTTACAAAGGGCAAGGCCCAATCATCCTATTGTACTGCGGTTGCTATTAAAAGGAATTCAGATTGCACCCACATATTCTGAGTTAATGAAGATGGTTAGAGAAGAGGAGGTCATACTTGATGAGAAAAATCAGGGATACCTAGTGGGGGTGAATTTTACTCTGAAAGCTGGAAAGGCATCTGCTCGATAGGTTCAAGTTGAGTCCGAACTATTTGAGGCTGATACTGAAGAGAGTTCTGAATGGGGGAGAAAGCACTAGACTTGTTACCTCTTCACCCATTCCTGAAGAGTCTCCAGTCAAACATCTAGCACAGGTGGCACAAGCTCAGGGTCAATTACAACAAACCCTAATGAGAGTCATGGAGTTCCAGGGATCTGTTCAGACAGATGGGAATGATCCCAGGAAGTGCTTCAAGTGTGGGGAGTCTGGTCATTTCAAAGGACAGTGCCCGAAATAAGAAGAAGAGTTTAATTTCATGGCTGAGGTATTGAAGGCATTACAACAGCTATTGACTACTTAGCCGGCAGGAAACTTCAGAGGGTTTCAGTGAAGGAGCCAACTGGGAACCCGAAGAATCTGAGCTCCAAGAAGACAAGTCCAAAGAAGAGAAATCCAAGGAAGAAGAAAGCCTTTAACCCGTCACCAGGGTCTGAGGGTCAGGTACAGGGAGTCAATACTGGGTCAGTTCCTCGGGCCGGAGTTAGATCCTTACAGAGTGGTCAGATTAGGAATCCTGCTGAGACAAAGAAAGCTACACTAACAAAGAAGTTAGTGGGGCCATCCCCTATTGTATCGATGCAAGTGGAAGGCATTTACACTCAAGCTTTGCTAGACACTGAGTCTCAAGACACCCTTTATAGAGACTTTTATGATCAGTACCTGAAACACATCCCCTTGAACAAGCTGGAAGAGTTGGAAATTTGGGGCCTAGGGACCAACCGTTTCCCTTATGATGGTTACATTCCTATCAGAATCTCCTTTGGGCCAGCTGCCACTGGAAGGGTAGAGACTTTTGATACCCTAGCTGTGGTGTGTCCCAGGCCAGTTGGGGTAGACCGCAATTCCATGATAATTGGGATCAATACTGACTTAGTACGAAGAATGCTGGAGAAAGTTATAGGAGAGGATGGGACTATAAATAACATGTAGCGCTATGACTAAACATCAAAATTACAATAATAGCAAACTCAAGACCTGGGAGCAACCCAGGAATAAATAAAAAAGTCCTTAACCACTTGCCGACCGCCGATCGGCATCTGACGGCGACAAAGTGGCTCTGTAAGGCAAAGCGCTGTCATAAGACGGCGGCTGGCAGATCGCGCACATTGAGCATGCGCGCGCCGCCGGAGGCACGCCCGCGCGCTCACTGTGTCCGGGGAGGGCCAGGGAGCGGGTGCAGCGGAGTCAATCTCCGCCGGCCACCCACGATGCCCCCCCCCGGAGTGAAAGAACGGAGGTCCGTGTAAGTAAACACGGACCTCCGTTCTGTGAGGGGGGAAGGGCTGTGATCACAGCCTTCCTCTACATGGAAGGTGTGATCGCTTCCCTTCCCCAGCTAGGGCAGTCCCCCCACAGTTAGAACACGCCCAGGGAACACAGTTAACCCTTAGAGTGCCCCCTGCAGGTTAACCCCTTCACTGCCAATGGCATTTACACAGTAATCAGTGCATTTTTATAGCACTGATCACTGTATAAATGCCATTGGTCCCAAAAAAGTGTCAAAATGTTCCGACATGTCCACAGAAATATCGCAGTACCGCTAAAAATCGCAGATCGCCGCCATTACTAGTAAAAAATAAAAAATAAAAATAAAAACCCCAAAAATTAATTCTCATCATCCGTAAATGCGACCACTTTTGCGCAAACCAATCAATAAACGCCGATTGCGATTTTTTTTATCACAAATATGAGGAAGAATATAAATCGGCCAAAACCGATGAAAAAAAATGTTTTTTTATATATATTTTTTTGGATTAGTATTTTAGCAAAAAGTAAGAAATTTGGGTTTTTTTGCAAAATTGTCGCTCTTCTTTTGTTTATAGCGGCGATCAGAAATGACGCAGCAGTGATCAAATACCACCAAAAGAAAGCTCTATTTGTGGGAAAAAAAGGACGCAAATTTCGTTTGGGTACAACATCGCACGACCGCACAATTGTCAGTTAAAGTGACGCAGCGCCGAATCACAAAAAGGGCTCCGGTCCTAAAGTGTGAAATCCTTCTGGGGCTGAAGTGGTTAATAAAGTCCACCAAAAATATCCAGTGTTAAAGAAATGTGAAAATCGTGATAGTAGAAAAATAATCGTGATAGTAGAAAAATAATCAGTGCTTCAAAGTGTTCCACCACTGAGAAGTGTATCCACCACCTTGAATAGTTAAACACCCTTACCAGAGGTAAGCTGTTAAACAGCATATATGATCAATCCTGGCAGGTAGTTGTCTGGTAGTAGAGATGAGTCGGCATCCCTTATCCCACATACATGGACGGCTGTCACCAAGATAAAAACAGGACCCAAATACAGGACCCAATCAGCAAAACCATTCCTCATAACCAGGAGGTCAGCAGTGTTCCATGGAGGCTATGACTTCCGGAGGATGGGACTATCCCTGAGAAAATTCATCTCACTCTGCATGAAGCCTGTCAGCAAGTGATTCAGGAAAAGAGGGCCCATGGAGTGAGCTGTTTGTGGAAATTAGACACAAGAGAGACTGTGCTTCAGCCTGGGGAAGTCACTTGTATGAAGGCTACCGTGAAACTTACGTGGGATCATCCTGGGCCTTTTGTAGTGTTGGAGACAGATGCACAGACTGAAGCTGAAGGATTAGTCACGGTCCCTGAGATTATACCCACCAAAGCTTTACTGAGAGATAAGAAGAGAGTGTCTGTTAGCTTGGAAAAATATTTCAAATCGCCATGTGACTTTGAAGGCAACTGTCTGTGGGCCAGGTGAGTGCCGCTACTCCAAAGACAGCTTCAGAAGAGCAGAAAAGAAAGAGCCTGCAAGGTCTGAAGAAGGAGATGGAAGAGCGTGCTGCTGGTTTGCCTACTGCATGGAGAGATAGAATGAAGTCTCAACTGCATCGGTGGGAGAAAATCTTTGCTAATGACGACTTTGACGTGGGATGTGCTAAGAGTGCTTATCATCGAATACGTCTACAAGAAGAGAAGCCATTCAGAGAAAAGGCCCCGAGAATTCCTCTCAGTGATCTGAAAGATTTGAGGGAACAGTTGGCCGAACTGAAAAGGTCTGGAGTAATTCAGGATTCCAGAAGTTCCTATGCTTCTCCAATAGTAGTGGTGCAAAAGATGAACGGAACTTTAAGAATGTGAATCGACTACAGAACTCTCAACCGAAGAACCATTCCTGACCAATATACCCCCCCAAGGATTGAGAACGTTTTGCAGTGCCTGGCAGGAGCCAAATGGTTTAGTGTGCTGGACATGAAGAGTGGGTACTATCAGATACCCATGTGTGCAGAGGACAATGAGAAAACAGCCTTCATATGTCCACTGGGGTTATTTGAGTTTAATAGAATGCCACAAGGATTGACATGAGCTCCAGCTACTTTTCAAAGATTGAGGGAAAGCACCTTGGGAGACATGAATATGGTGGAAGTCCTGGTGTATCTGGATAACATCATTGTGTTTGGAAGAACTCTGGAAGAGCATGGAGCACAAGAGCATGGAGCATTAGAGAAGTGCTAGTTCTACTGTACTTCAGTTACTTATCTGGGCCATGTGGTTTCAGCTAATGGAATAGCCACTGATCTGAAGAAACTGGAAGAGGTACCTGCATGGCCATGGCTGGAGACTGTAACAGAGCAGCGATCCTTCTTAGCGTTCTGTTCGTACTATCGGAGATTTGTATCTAACTTTGCCAAAATAGCCAAGCCGCTTAACGAATTGTTGCAGGTGGCCTCTGGGGAAGATGATAAGAAATTAAAAGAGAAGAAGATAGGTCAAAGAGGAAAGAAGGAATCCATATGTGAGCAGTGGACTCACTTGTGTGAAGAAGCATATCAACGATTGAAGATCAGTTTAACTGAGGCTCCAGTTCTAGCTTATGCTAACCCTTCCAAACCCTATGAGCTTCATGTAGATGCCAGTCAAGAGGGATTGAGAGGAATACTTTATCAAGAGCATGGTGGTCATCTACGGCCTGTAGCTTATGTGAGTCAGAGCCTATTACCCTCTGAGAGAAGCTATCCGGCTCATAAGTTGGAGTTTCTGGCTTTGAAGTGGGCAGTTGTAGACAAATTAAAAGACTATTTGTATGGAGCCCAGTTTGTAGTCAAAACCGTCAACAATCCATTGACTTACTTGTTAACAACTGCGAAGCTGGATGCCACAGGGCACAGATGGTTGGCTGCCCTGACTGGGTTCCAATTTAGCCTCCAGTATCATCCTGGTGCTGGAAACAGATGCAGATGCCTTGTCCCATCAGCCTTATCAACAGAATTGAGGAACTCAAGAGTGGACTTTTGTGCCAGCAGATGGAGTACAGGCCTTGTGCAAAGGATTGGTTCACCGTTTAAGAGGAGGGGCTGCTGCTGAATTTATAGGGGTATCTCCCGCAGGAGTGCCATTATCTTATTGTGGAGTGACTCAGGCGAGAAGTGAAAGGCTTCCTAGGCTGACAAAGAAAAAGATCAAGACTGATCCAGAACAAGATCCCCTTGGACGTGTAACTTTGCAGGCTTTGGCACAACGAAACCCTCAATTGCTTCTGACGAGTACTCGTAATCAGGCCAAAGTATTACATCGTGAATGGAACCAATTACAACTGAAAGATGGAGTATGTTATAGGTGAGGCCCTAGTGAAGGGACAGAGGAAACCTGGCAGTTGTATTTACCTGAGAAACATTGCAGTTCAGTTTTAGTGGCATTACACAATGAACATGGACACCTAGGTATAGAAAGAACTTTCAAATTGATCAAAGCTAGATTCTATTGGCCCAATATGAGAAGGGTAGTAGATCACTGCTGATCCTGTATGTTTAGTGTCCAGAGAAAGACTCTTCCAACCCGTGCTGCTACTATGGAGCACTTGCATAGTCAGGGCCCATTAGACCTGGTATATATTGACTTGTGTCTGGAACCAGATACAGGTGGAAGAAGCAACATATTGGTAGTAATTGACCATTTCACCAGATATGCACAAGCTTACCCCACCAAGGATCAGCAAGCCACTACGGTAGCCAAGGTATTGGTGGAGAAATCCTTTGTTCTCTATGGACTGCCAGTCCGAATCCATTCGGATCAGGGGAGAGACTTTGAAGTAAACTCATCCACCAACTGTGCAAGTTATTGGGCTTTAAGAAATCACGCACTACGCCTTATCACCCTCAACCTGAACGAGTCAATATGTCACGTACCTGGTGGTAGAGTCTGGCTTATGCGGGGGGCAACCTCTCTTGCGGCCCTGGTTCGAGAACCCCTGGTAGTGTGGACAGGGAGCTCTGGAGCACAGGGGGGCACGAGGGCTGGACAAACTTCAGGTGGTTGGGAGAAGTCCCAGGAAGCTCGTGCAAGACAGGAGAGTAGTGGTTCAGTCCGGGTTGGCAACTGGCAGGCGGTGCGGTACAACGGGATCAGGCAAACGGATGGTCGGGTACAGGCAGGGTCGGCAACGTGCTGGCAGCAGAAGTACAGTGGGAGCAGGCAAGCGGATGGTCGTAAACAAGCCGGAGTCAGGTGCGGGCAGATATCAACAGGTCCAAGGGAACAAGCCGGGGTCACAGGAACAGGAAATCACACGAAAGTAGTCACCGGGGGTATCACAGGTTCAGGGAACGTTGTAGAGTGGACAACACCGGCTGCAGGGCTCTGCTGGCTGAAATAGAGCCGCCAGGCGCCGTTTCCGGCGCGTGCGCGCGCACGTGAGCGCGGGCGCGCGCGAACGCGCACGAGCGCGCGCGAACGCGCACAGGCGCGCGCACCACCGCGGAAAGGCAAAGATCGGTCCTTTCCTGACACAATAGAACCTTATTGAATATGCTAGGAACACTGCCTTCTGACAAGAAACCGACCTGGGGAAATCATCTGGCCACTCTAGTACATGCATACAACAGCACAGTGAGTGATGTCACTGGATATTCACCCTATTGTCTCATGTTGGGGTGGGAGGCCAGGCTACCAATTGACTTGGTCTTCAGGACATTCACTGATGATACCTCGTTGACATCACATAAAGGTTATGTAGATCGATTGAGGAAGAATCTGTAGCAGGCCTATGAGAGTGCTCGACAAAACACCCCTACCAGAGAAACCAGGAATAAGAAGAATTTTGATCTTCGTGTGAGAGTTCAGGAGCTTCAGCCAGGGGACAGGGTGTTAAAGAATTTGGGAGTGCCTGGAAAACATAAAATAGCTGATCGGTGGAGACCTCACCCTTATGTTATCTGCAAGCAACTTCCTGGATTGCCTGTCTATCAGATAAGGCCGGAAGGTCAAGCTGGTCCCTTGAAGATGTGGCATAGAGATCATTTGCTTCCCCTCTCTCATGCTGAGGTTGCATCTCATTTTAGATGCTCCTTCGGAGGATCCGAGTCCTCCCAAGACAAGATCTCAGAGAAAACCATCTGCAAAGAGTATTAACCCAGTTCCTGAAGAAAGTGAGGATGAGGACTGGATACCGTTTTGGGAGTGGGATCCTGAGAGCATTCCGGATAAAGAAGTTCAGTCGGGGTGTTTGCCATCTAAGTCGTGTATTGAGGTTGATAGACCTATTTGCTCTTTCAAGCCACAACAAAATGTTCCTTTGTTGCCCATAGGGAGGAAGATTTCTTCAAGTCAGCGAGTAAAACCCATTTATTCTACCTTCTGTTGTGAAACCCCAAATTCCATTACCTGAAAGAAGCCGAGCAATCCCAGTAAGTCCGATGCCTAACCGAGAAATAAAAGTTGAACATCAGCCAGAAGACTTACCTTCTCCTACTTCAGGGCAAGGGGATCTCATCAGTTTGCAGGATGACTGTATTCCTCAATTTGCAGGTACTGAAAAGCCCGGTGAGACTTTAGATTCTAGTGTGCTGAATAATCTTGAAGAAGATCTACACCTCAAAGCTGTTTCTATGGATGGTTTTTAACTGGAGAGAGAAAATACTCAGTCAATTGTTCCCTTGTGTGGCTCAGAGGACTGTATCCTTACTTCTGAGGCTGACATCATTCCTAATCTTGAACCAGAAGTTGAAAGATACCCTGCCCCTTTGGATAACATTCCAGGTGATGTTGCCTGTCTTCGGAACTCTCCTCCAGGTATTCGAAGAAATATTCACCCACCTCGAAGATTGACTTGTGACACCCTGGGAAAAAGTTCTGATAGACTGATTCCTACCAGGACTCTACCCCAGCCCTTGCTATGCCCAATCAGGCTAGAGGTGCCCTTCATGTAACCCTTGACACTATTGGGTGGGGCACGGCTATTGCCCTGGCTTGTCAGAAAACTGATTATGAACTGACTGAAAGTGTATATAAATGGTTTCAGCAGAACCCAGATGTTTGTCAATACTTGTTGAAATTAGCTGAGAGCTAGGATATATTAACCATATGTTTTTTTTAGGTTATTAAGCCCTGAGTATTTAGGGACCAAATGTTTAAGTGGGGGGGGGGGGGAGTATAGCCAGGAGTCCACAAATATTCCTCTGGCATACAGACAATTGTGCCCATTGCCTAACATGGAGAATTCCCTCTAGTGTTCGTTTGTGGAGCAAGACTGGAATTGCAATGAGGATGAAGCATTGTGGGATTTGTAGTGTGATAAGAAGAAACAGTCAGCAGACTCTGGTATGAAGGACTTCATCTCCCCTCGGGCTGTGCTGCGTTGGAGGCTTCTGGGAGGTGCAATGCTTTGTGGGAAGAACTTATTTAAGTGGGAGTAGGAGCTGGCTCCAGTCTTTTGGGAGGGTGTGATCGATCAGTGAGGAACTCTGTGCGTTTCTGTGACCAGAGCTAGGCCCACAGCCTACTTACAGCGTTCCAGCCGACTGAATTCTCTGCCAGTAACCCAGCTACCTGCCGCTCTCCAGCAACACAATGAGTTTTCAGCGGAGCCATCTCATCTGAGTCTGGATTGAAGCCGCAGCGGTAGCATCAGCAGTCGCATCTGTCCATCCAGGAGAACTGCAAGGAGTGCAGTGGATGCTGTTTACCTCCCAGGAGCAAGCCATCTGTGTGAACTAACGGTCCCAGCATTGCCATCATTCTCGTCTGAGTGCCGGATTGTTTGTCTACATCCAGTCCTTTGGTATTTGTGAGCAGGCTCAGGCCCACATATAAGAGTACTTATACTGTTTATTCAGCATCCTATTATTACATCTTGGAATACAGTTTCTATACACTGGATTGCCATTTGTGACCAGTTTGTTCAAGAAGTCAATGATCACTGAAAGGCTATTTAGTTTATTGGAATTTAACCTCTGTGCCTCATCTCAAGGATTAGAAGGACACAGTGTTCTCAGGTACCTAACTCTATAGCCGGCAGAAGAGTGCACAATCTACAATACAGGATTGCTGCAAATACACTTACTCATCCTCTCCCCAGTCATATAGTCAGGGCTATTTACTTGGTATTACTTCATCTCCTAAGTACTCTGTAAGCTAGAACAGGAGAATTTAAATAGAAATTCAGAGTTATCTAGTGTGATTATACAACACTAGTTTAACTGCTAACTGGTTATAGTCCTATGTGCATTTCATAGAACGTTATTACTTAAGTTACAATCCATTGAGTGGTACCAATTTACCCTATGGGTCATTCATTTTTGTATAAGACCTTACTTTATTATTTTTCTCCTGATTTTCAGTAAGTATTATCAAATCACTTTGTTCTCAGTGAACCATTGGGTATTGTTTAAGCTCGATTGGAAGAATTATATCTTGCCACTGTTATTGCTTTTGGAGAATACAAGGAGTGGAGGAAGTTAACACATTGACTACTCCTTTTGTTCGCCAGAATTATAAGGTTAATCTGTGAATGTGAAGGATTGTGATACTTGAATCAACAATTTCTATTAATCAATAATTCTTAGAGGTGTGACTTATATTTTGTTACTTATAGGTTGTCATTTATTGCAGAAATAAGAGTTAAGTAAACATTTCTAACTGTGTTGTGGTTTCCATTACTGAAAGAGTGCGATTCTCAATGGAACCGTGCAATATGAGTGAAACCCAGAGTGTCAGGGATGGTGGGGGACTCTCAGAATGGGGAAACCCAAGGGGGAATGAATTCTTTAAGCAACCTTCAAGAAGGCAGCGCTACACAAGATCAATACCTTCCCTTATGACAGAACGGCGACCCGCCTTGTTTACAAATTGTCGTTCTGCCTCTGTACTGTGTAAGCGGCAGGTGCCAGTGGACATCGAGTCCATGGTACCCGCCGCTGGGCTCCCTCTGTGTGTGATCACAGCAGGAGCGGGTCGCACTCGCCCCAGACCTGGAAGTGTCAGATCATGTACCAGGTACGTGATCTGGCACAGAGCAGCCTCTCCTGCTGCAGTATATGTTCAGTGGGTGGTCTGCAATTGGTTAAAGCGGAGCTCCAGACTTTTTTTTTTTTTTAATCATCCCTGTGATAGTTGCAGTTATATGCTGCATTTGAAGACATTTTCTTTTTTAATGTATTTGTACTCACTGTACCCTCTGGATCCAGTGACCTTCCATCCTTAGTGTGGGCATCTGCAGCCTGCTCAGAGTTTCTTCCAGGAAATGAGGCAGCTGGCCACCCAGCGTGCACCTCCTGATCTCGTGGCTGTGCAGTGCGTGTGTACTTTGGGTTGCCCATTGACTCCTGGGATTGATGACACATATCCTAAGAGCCAATGGGTGGCCGGAAATGACGTACAGTATTTCATCGCGGCAAGGTACAGAGGTAGTGGAGCTTTTTTGTGACCCGAAAATGGTAAAATGTTTAAAAAAAAAGTCTGAATTTTTATGGCAATGTGATCAGCAACATTGGGGGCTAAACTTCAAATACAGGGTGAAACTCTGCTTTAACCACTTCAGCTCTGGAAGGTTTTTATCCCCTTCATGACCAGGTCATTTTTTTCTATTCACCACTGCGCTACTTTAACTGGCAATTATGTAGTCATGCAACACTGTACCCAATTAACATTTATATCATTTTTTTCACACAAATAGAGCTTTCTTTTGGTGGTATTGATCACCACTGGGTTTTTAATTTGAAAGTCATAGCGTCTGCTAACTATGGTACAGTAAGTCTCCTACTTAGGAACGAGTTGTGTTCCGGAAGCTCATTCATAAGTCCAACAAAGATTATGGCTTGTGAGCGCTGATCAGTGTGTTCTGACGGGGGAGTCCCCCTGTAAGAACACAATAACACAGCGGGGGGAGATTGCCACACCAACATTGCTTGTGTTAGTACAGCGATATGTCTGGGTTTTTTCTTTTTCTGTTTAGCCCGCTGAGTGTGTGTACCCAGCTTTACACAGCCCACTGTTTTCTATGGGGTGGTTGGATGTAAACGGACCAGCTGTGCAGTGCATCCGTAAAGTATTCACTGCGCTTCACTTTTTTCACCTTTTGTTATGTTACAGCCTTATTCCAAAATTAATTGAATTCATTGTTTTCCTCAAAATTTTACAAGCAATACCTCATAATGACAACATGAAAGAAATTTGTTTGAAATCTTTGCAGATTTATTAAAAAAAATAGAAATAAAAAAAAATCCCACGTACATAAGTATTCACAGCCTTTGCTCAACACTTTGTTGAGGCACCTTCAGGACAGATTACAGCCTCAAATCTTTTTGAGTATGATGCCCATAGCCACTCCTTTGTTATCTTGGCTGTTTGCTTAGAGTTGTTGTCCTGTTGGAAGATGAACCTTTGCCCCAGTCTGAGATCCAGAGCACTCTGGAACAGGTTTTCATCAAGGATGTCTCTGTACATTGCTGCATTCATCTTTCCCTCGATCCTGACTAGTCTCCCAGTTCCTGCCACTGAAAAGCATCCCCGCAGCATGTTGCTGTAATGGAACAAAACCACAATCGGGTTCAGGTTGGACGTCTGCTGCTGCTCCTAATTATGAAGTGTAGATACGTGCGCGGAGAGGAAAGAAGTAATTATACTGACATCTGTTCAGCTTAACCACTTGCTTATCTCTGTTTATTGTTGGGCTGTACCCAACCTTTTATGCACAAAGAACAATAGAGTATACGTCACTACCATGCAAATGTAGTCAGTCTTAAAGGCACATCTTGATTGGCTGAAATGCAGGAACTTGCTTTATTGTGGATCTCTGCTCACTCTTTACTTCCTCATTCCTGCAGTCTATTCTGGGGTATAGTCATGAGGATGTAGACTCCATCTTAGTATCCGAACTTCACTCGATGAGAGGGGGTGCTACTGGCGGCCATTTTGAGTAAAGAAAAGTAAAACAAAGGTAGCTGCACAAATATATATATATATATATTACAATAATGGTAACTTTATCTAATTCTATCACAGCCCCCCCCCCCCACTATTTTCTTCTGTCCCTCATCTAAAGGTCCTACTCACCTGGCCCATTCTCCTCTGCAACTCTTTTAGGTTGTACATAGAGACAGGCAGCAACTAGTTCACTACCCCCCTTGATACAGCTTGGAGAAAGGCAGTCAGGCACTAACTATCCCTACAACCCTATAGGACTGTGAAATTATGGACAGGGAGTGACTGTAGAGGGGTGACGGGTTTATCCTCTTCCCTCATAAGGGAGTCCTCTTCTTCTTGGTGGAGAAATGTAGGTGTGCTGTTGTCTACAGCCTTGCTCATTAACTTCTTTACAAATGGTAGAATACAGCATACAATCAGGGCTAAAAAGACTAGGATTATTAGTACCGTTACCCCTATCTGGGCGAGCACCTTTTGCCACCCACTCATCCAGCTAAAATATTGATCCCACGGGTCTGTGATGCCTGAGTTCTTTTTCAGTTCCGCTGACAGGTCCTCTAGTTTCTTAATGGCTAATGTAATTTTACCACTCGGGCCAGTGTTGCCAGGGATATAGGTGCAACACGTCCCTGTACCTTCTATCATTTTACAAACGCCCCCTTCTCTGCTAGAACCGTGTCCAGGGCCATTCTATTCTGAAACGTCATGTAGGATGCGGGGCCCAACTGGTCAGCAATCCCCTGTAGGGCATCCCTGGTATAATTCACAAATCTTTGCTGATTATGGTAGATGTAATTTATCCAACTTACATTTTTGTTGACAGTGATTATTGGTATTAGGGATTCAAAGCCTGCTTTTACCTGGTCTCTGGCTTTAACCCGTCCAGATCCGCGCTATAGCCAAAGTACGCCTCCAGCGCGGATCTGAAATGCCGGGTGGACGTCCATGGACGTCCTGGCCATGTGTGCGCTCCTGGCGCGCACTCACAGGCGGCAGCGGCACGCGCACGCTGCGGGGCCGTTCCCGCGGGTCGGGCGGACTCGATGTCCGCCCGAGACCCGCGATCCCCTGTCAGACCTGCAGAATGGGGAACCGCCGTTGTAAACACGGCGGTTCTCCGTTCTGTTGAAGGGGACATGACAGATCTACTGATCCCTGTCACTGGGATCAGTTAGATCTGTTATGTCCCAACCAGCCCCGCCCCCCCCACAGTTAGAACAAACCCAGGGAACATAGTTAACCCCTTCACTGCCCCCTGCTGGTTAACCCCTTCACTTCCAATGACATTTATACAGTAATCAGTGGACATTTAAATTTCTGATCGCTGTATAAATGTCATTGGTCCCAAAAAAGTGTCAAAAAAGTCCGACATAACCGCCCTAATATCGCAGACCCGATAAAAATCGCAGATCGCCACCATTACTAGTAAAAATAAAAAAATAATAAAAACGCCATAAATCTATTCCCATAGTTTGTAGACGCAATAACTTTTGCGCAAACCAATCAATATACGCCGATTGCGATTTTTTTTACCAAAAATATGTAGAAGAATATATATCGGCTAAAACTGTTGAATCATTTTTATTTTTTCATATTTTTTTTTGGATATTTATTATAGCAAAAAGGAAAAAATATTGGGTTTTTTTCAAAATCATCTCTCTTTGTTTGTTTATAGCGGCGATCAGAATTGACGCAGAGGGGATCAAATACCACCAAAAAAAAAACTCTATTTGTGGGAAAAAAATTATATAAATTTAGTTTGGGTACAACGTCGCATGAACGCGCAATTCTCATTCAAAATGCGACAGCGCTGAAAGCCAAAAATTGGTCTGGGCAGGAGGGGGGTTTAAGTGCCCAGTAAGGAAGTGGTTAAACTCATCAGGGACCCCCTTGGGACTCCAATGGCATCTATATATACATGAGGGTGAAAGCTTCCAGGAAGGGTTTCCTGTTTCCTCTTCCGACCAGGCGTTGGGTCGGGGTGTGCGTTAGGGTCTTTCCCTGCTAAGATGTGGAGAGGCATGATAGCTTTCGCAAGGGCACATTCACCAGTCCAGGTTCCCTCTAATTTTGTTCTAATTTTCAGGTCCCCACAGATCCAGTATATGTCACCAAGTGACTGGGTTTGCTTTTGTACCTGCTCCCCTGAGACACTACTATAAGTAGAACAGTAACCTTTGGTGAAATTACCCAGGAATCTTCCTCTGCCCTTATAATTGGCGTAGCAGGTGTAATTCCCCGGGTAAATAGTGATGCCCTCACTAGGCTTTGGTAACTATGGGATACTCATTTTTCCATATGTGGAATGATCGGTGGTTGTGTTAGTGTACAGACTAAGGAAACACTCTTTACTTTTCTCAGGAATTTGTAGAGGGACCGTACCTAGGTGTGGCCTGTTCTCCCAGCGGATAGGCATGTTCCTGTTTTTAACAGGGTCATCCTTTTTAACAAGGATTTCCCATTCTTATTTGTTTATTCAGTGCACTCTGTGGTTGGTACCCCCAGTCTTCTCCTGTATTCCACCCCACTGACCCCCAATAGTCACAGTTCTGTCCCCAGTAACTATCTGTGACACATATATATGTGGATACATACCGAGACCTGTGTCCAGGGGTGTTATATAAATGACATTGCCAAGCACCACCTGAGGAACAGGAGGCTATGTTGCAGTAATCAAAGGTGAAAGTGGCAACATGTGTTTTGGATGAGTTGTACCAAAATTGTATAATGCCCTCCTTTTTTTTTATGATGGCCACTTGTTGAGCTCCCACCAACCCCACCAGAAAAAGGATATACAAGTTGGACATCATGGTGCAGGCAGTGTCTTGTCTTCAGGGGTTGGGACTTTCTTGCAGTGGGAGGCGTGTATCCAAGTGTTCTTCCCAACCAACTTGACAGATGTGGTTGTGGTCAGCAGGACCTGGAAGGGACCATCATATCTGGGTTCAAGGGAATGTTTTTTCACAAACTTCCTCACCAGTACCCAGTGTCCAGGTACCAGCCTGTGTGTTCCTGTATCTGGGAATGGATATTGGTTAATTCTTTAGACAAACGTATGACATAGCTAGTTAACACATCAGATTGTAACTGCAACTGCTGTGGGAAGTAACAACTAAGTCTAGGAGCTGACCCAAACAAAATTTCCTAAGGGGACAGGGCATATTTCCCCCGGGGGGAGTATCTGACACTGAACAGGGCTATGGGCAAACTGTCTGGCCAACTCATGTTTGTCTCTTGAGCCATCTTTAACATCCTGTTTTTTAGAGTCCCATTCATCCTTTCTACATTTCTGCTGCTTTGAGGGTGGTATGGGGTATGTAGAGCTAACTGAACCCTCAGTGCTGCCCAAATCTCTTTTGTAAGGGTTGCTGTAAAGGCTGGGCCCTGATCGCGCTCTATCACCTCTGGGACCTCAAATCTACATACTATCCCACTCAATTGTTTCTTAGCCGTGGTCTTGGCTGTCATGTTTGTAACGGCATAGGCTTTCGGTCAGCTGGAGATATTCATATCGACCACTTTTTTTGGCATTTGGATGGGGTCAATTTGTATCCTTTGAAAGGGGTACAGAGCTTTTGCGAAATGTCTTTGTGGTGTCTTCTCTGTGCGGCCTGGTTATACTTGGCGCAGATAGTGCATGATCTGCAGAAGTTGTGGGTCAGTGGAGTGATTCCTGATGCAACATAGTACTTGTTGATAAGAGAGTTCATAAGAGTCTTTGACAAGTGGGCAGCTCCATGTGCCCATTGCACCACGGCCGGGTACATGTGCCTGGGTAAGCAAAGCTTCTTGTTGCACTCAAACAGACCATCTTTGAGAGTTGCTCCCCTCTGTCTCCAGCTTTCCTTTTCTTCCGGACTTGCTGCTTCTTGGAGTTCCTTGAGGTAGCTTCTGTCCACTGGTTTGGTCTTTAGGGTGAGTATTGGTTGTTCTTCAATTTCTACCCCTCCATCCATTTCCCGCAGCCTGATGACAGCTTGTTTGGCTGCTGAGTCTGCTAGATGATTGCTTCGGGCCTTCTGTAGGTTCAATTTGCTTTGTGCCTTCATTTTCAAGATGGCCACCTGTTTGAGAAGGAGTGTTGTTTCCATGCATTTCAAAACAGTCATGCGCATGTGTAGGGCTAGAATTAGGACCTTCGGCTCCCCCCTCGGGAAATGGAAGGAGGGTGGCTGGGTTCAACATCCGACTGCGTTGCAGGATGATATTATCTGGTAACAGGAGAGAACACTGAAGCCTCAAGTGCCTGGCAGTGGACAAGCGTTTAGGCTGGACTTGGTTCAGTATAGCGGCAATGTCATGGGGTGTAAGTAGGATGAGGTGATGTCCCAGGACTAAATCTGAAGTTTTGTCCAACAGGGCCTGTGCGGCGAAGATGGCTCGCAAACAGGAAGGGCCTCCTTTGGCTACTGCGTCCAGACGGCAGGAATAATAGCCTATGAGGTGCAGGTGGTTATCATATGATTGAGCGAGTACTCCAGTAGCATGTTCTTAACACTCAGACACAAAAAGCTGGACAGTCTTTTCATAGTCCGGGAGGCCTAGCGCTGGGGTTGATGAGATGACGCACTTGAGGGCTTCAAAGTTGGATATTGCTTCGAGAGACATCTGGAAGGGGTCTGATTTCAGGACATCATACAAAGGTTGCATTAGTAAGGAGGCTTCTAGAATTTAGTCCAAGGAAGGCATGTAAGGGCTTCTGGCCTTGTGGCAGTGGCATGTCAGAAATTGCTTCCACTCTGTCTTCAGTGAGGTGTCTTCAAGGCCCAGTGGGGAGGAGACAGCGATGGTCCCATTTTCAGAGAAAACAATTGAGGCTTGGAGTCTGGACATTACATCTGCACCCAAGAGATTAAGAGGACAGGTGGATGACCCCACAAACCGGGCTAGAAGATCTGGAAAGTTCCCAATTTGCAGAAGGCGGGTTAGTGGGCTGGTTCTGGTGGTCCCATCCACCCCTACACAAAATATGTCCATGTCAGACAGACAGGAGTGGTCAGGCAGGTCTTCAGTTCTGAGTACGCTTCTGGCAGTACCTGTGTAGTTGGGTGACCTTCAATGGGCAGGGTCTTACGAGTTCTTTGGGGAAACTGCCATGAAAGAGGATGGTAATGACACAGGCTTGCCCAATTCCTAACGTAGGAGGTCCAGGTGCTCTTGGTCGTTTCTGGGGCATTGGTACTGTGGCTGCTGTTGCTGGGGGTATGGACCTTGGGTACTCGGGTTTGCACTCCATGGTGGTGGTGACGGTCTAGGATGTCTGGGCGCCTTGCACTGTCTCTTGAAGTATCCTGGGTCCCCACAGTTGAAACAAGTAAGTGGTGGCCTTGATGCTTGCAAATTGGCCCCTGCCACCATAAGTGGTCTTGGTGGCCTGGAAGGATTCCAGAATTTTTGCTACCAGCAGGAGGGTATCCAGGGGCAACACCCGGTACTCTGATTGGGCCATAATAAGGCCTTTTCGGAATGATTCCTTCAGGTCTGTCACAAAGGCTGACGACAGCATCTGGCTATGCACCTTGTTATGGACAGAGAATCCTAGATCTGAGAAAACTTGTGACAGTCTAGTGTAAAATTTCTCCACACCGGAAATAAAGGTATTGTTATCGACAATCCTTGTATCTTGGAAACATTTTTTTTTTTTCCACTGGTTGGCCAGTAAGCGTCTCCTGCTTTAATTTGGCATAGGCTGATCAAGTCTCTCCAGGCAGCTGAGTAAGTTTCTTGTATCTGCACTATCTTGCGTTAGAAGGGCTTGGCTGTTTCTCTGGGTCAGGCAGACTTGTCACTAAGGTCCCTGCTTGTGATGGGGTAAAGGCGACATAAATCATCGGTGCCCCTTCTGGTAACCGAGACTGGTATTGGGACCACGACTGACGAGGGGCACTGTTCCTTACGGTTACCAGCATATGCTCAAAGCTCCCTCGGAACTGTGTGTCTGGAGCCGGATTGGGGGTTAAATCAGCGGGTGGCCTTGCTGCCTGCTGTTGGTCTTCCCACTCGGACACTACTCCATCATTAGTATATCCGCCCTGTGAAAGTGGCGCTTCTGTATTGGGGAAGATGGGAGTGTGGTAGGAACCATTCTGGTTTAAAACTGGGTATAGTCCGTGGTTGGGCCTTCCGGGTGTATCAAGATGGCTGCCTGCAGGAAGTGCACTGGGTTGGGCAGGAAGTGAAGGTATGGGTGCATCAAGATGGCCACCTGCAGGAAGTTGTCACAGCGGGTTGTGCTTGGGCTGAGGCAGTGAGAAGAAAGTGAGCGTTAGGTGGAGGGCAGGGTTGTGCCCCCCCCCCTCCTTTTTTCCAAATTCCATCATAGGGCGGTGTTTAAGACACATTATCAATTTTGTGGTACACATACATAATACAATCGCCCTCTTTTATGATTTTCCTCCATCCAACCTTCTTTATGCAATGCTTTTGCAGTTTTATACCAAGACTCCGCCACATCCAACAAGCCTTTATCACACAGAATTCCTCTCTCTTCCTTTATCAGTGCACGCTACTCCTCCGCTGCAGTCTAGCAGTACAGTTTTTTAATTCACATACTTTTGCTACTGTAGATAACTTTTTAACCGCTTCATTGTCTTCTCTCCGTTTCACAATTTCACATGCTAGCATTCCCTTTCTGGCTTGGTTATCGGGCAACAAATGGGCTAATATCACTCCTCTGCTGCTTTCTGTTCTATCTCCTCCACCTCCGTCTAACAGGATAATGTACGTTTAATATACACGTCAGGGGTAGTGGGGAGCAGCAGCTTGTGTCCCAACTGATCCTTCGTGTAGCCGCCTTCCCTCACTTTCACCAGTCCCAGCCCCCCTCATGTATGCCAAGCAGTAATCCACAAATACACTTAAAACAGGATATTAGCCCTGCCATCCCTCGCAATGTAAAGCGTTAGCAACTGAGATATCCCTCGGGGGTCTCAACCCCGAGTCACCGTACTTCCAGTCTGCTGAGTTACAGTTTTAGCAGCTGGGTTAACCCTCAAAGGTCTCAACCCCGAGTCACCGTCCGTAGACGCTCGTTGCAAAGGTTCCGTCTTCCCAGGGGCAACAGCTCACCTGAGTCAGGACACTCAATTGCAACTATACTTCCAGTCTGCTGGATCACCCTCAGCAGCTGGGCTATCCCTCAGGGGTCTCAACCTTGAGTCACCGTCCGTAGACACACTTTCAGTCCTCAGGACGACAGACACTGAACAAATAATACACAGTCAGCAGAGGTCCAGTGGCAGGTTTGTTAAACAGCCCCAGGCGAGGAATAAAGATTTACCTGCCTCTTGACGACCTCTGGGAGCCAGCAAGACCAGTGGCCAGACTGGACAGAAACAAGTCGTACAGTGGTAAGAGTTAACCACTTCAATATCAGGCCTGTTTCTTGAGTTCGGTGCTTACCAGTTAAAAACAGGTTTTTTTTGCTATAAAATTACTTAGAACCCCCAAACATTATATATATATATATTTTTTTTTCTAACACCCTAGAGAATAAAATGGCGGTCATTGAAAAAATGTATGTCACACCGTATTTGCGCAGCGGTCTTACAAGCGTGCTTTTTTTTTTTAAAAATTCAGTTTTTTTAGTTAAAAAATAAGAAAACAGTAAAGTTAGGCAAATTTTTTTCCATATTGTGAAAGATAATGTTACGCCGAGTAAAATGATACCCAACCTGTCATGCTTCAAAATTGCGTCCGCTCGCGGAATGGCAATAAACTTTGCAAATTAAAAAACTCCATTGGCGACATTTAAAAAATTCTACAGGTTAGCAGTTTTGCGTTACAGAGGAGGTCTAGAGCTAGAATTGTTGCTCTCGCTCTAACGATCGCGGTGATACCTCACATGTGTGGTTTGAACACCGTTTTCATATGTGGGCGGGACTTACGTATGCGTTCGCTTCTGCGTGCGAGCTCGGCGGGACGGAGCGCTTTAAATTTTTTTTTTTTTTTTTAATTATTTATTTTGCTTTTTACTTTTTATTTTTACACTGTTCATTAGAAAAAAAAATTTTTGATCACTTTTATTCCTATTACAAGAAATGTAAACATTCCTTGTAATAGAAAAAAGCATGACAGGTCCTCTTAAATATGAGATCCGGGGTCAAAAAGTCCTCAGATCTCATACTTACACTCAAATGCAAAAAAAAAAAAAAAAATCTGAAAAAAGTGACAGAAGAAAAAAAAATCGGGCCCTTTAAGACCGTTGGGAAGACGTCATTTCTGACGTCATTTCCGCCGGCCATGTTATGGAGCCGAGTGAGCAGCTTCAGCCGCTCAGTCGGCTCGCAGACACTGGGGGGAGAGCATCGGATCATCTCCGCTGCTGCCGGCGGGTCCGGTAAGTGGCGGAGATGACCGGAAAGCGGCGGGAGGGGGGGGGGCACCTCTCCCGCCGCTGATAAAAGTGATCTTGCGGCGAATTCGCCGCTAAGATCACTTTTATCTTGCAGGGAATCGCCTGCTGAAAAAAACGGTATCTGAATGGTGCCTGCAGCTGCAGGCACCATTCAGATATCACCACTCAAACCCAAGGACGTCATATGACGTCCGGCGGTACGGAAGTGGTTAATCTACCTACCATACTCGAAGGGTTGTGCAAGCCCCTTGTTCTGTCCCGCTTGGCCACTCAGTCCCTCGGTCGTGGTCTCCCTTCGGTTGGAACCTGGGGTCCCACATTGGGCGCCAGCTGTAATGGAACAAAACCACAATCGGGTTCAGGTTGGACGTCTGCTGCTGCTCCTAATTATGAAGTGTAGATACGTGTGCGGAGAGGAAAGAAGTAATTATACTGACATCTCTTCAGCTTAACCACTTGTTTATCTCTGTTTATTGTTGGGCTGTGTACCCAACCTTTTATGCACAAAGAACAAGGGGAAGTTCAAAACTAATCTTAGAAAGTATTATTTTACTGAAAGGGTGGTTGATGTTTGGAATAAATTACCAACAGAGGTTGTGAGACAGTCAACAGTAAATGGCTTCAAACATGCTTGGGATAGACATACGGTAAATCTATAGTCAGACAACAAGGTTAATGTAAAAAAAAAAAAAATATATATATAAAAAAAAAAAAATTAAAAATAAATAAATAAATAAAAAGGGGCAGACTCGATGGACTACTCAGTCTTTTTCTGCTGTCACTTTTCTATGTTTTAATAGAGTATACGTCACTACTATGCAAATGTAGTCAGTCTTAAAGGCACATCTTGATTGGCTGAAATGCAGGAACTTGCTTGATTGTGGATCTCTGTTCACTCTTTACTTCCTCATTCCTCCAGTCTATTCTGGGGTATAGTCACGAGCATGTAGGCTCCATATTAGTATCCGAACTTCACTCGATGGGAGGGGGGTGCTACTGGCGGCCATTTTGAGTAAAGAAAAGTCAAACAAAGGTAGCTGCACAAATATATATATATATATATATATATTACAATAATGGTCATTTTACCTAATTCCATCACAGTTGCTGCCACCACCATGCTTCACTGTAGGGATGGTATTGGCCAGGTGATGAGTGGTGCCTGGTTTTCTCCAGACATGACGCTTGCCATTCAGGCCAAAGAGTTCAATCTTTGTTTCATCAGAGCAGATAATTTTGTTTCTCACGGTCTGAGAATCCTTCAGGTGCCTTTTGGTAAACTCCAGATGGGCTGTCATGTGTTATGTTATTACGATGTATGCCTATTGTGGGCACATCTCCAGTCGCCTATAGTCAGAATGGGACTATTATACCAGCTATAAGCTATCATACTTTACAGCTATTACGGTATCCCCATGTGCTTATGTACCTGAAATCACAGGGACGGAGGGCGTTAATATAGACACAAATGATCCAGCCATGGAGTGTGTTGATTTTGTTGCTTTCACCTATATGGGCCAACTGGATAATTCAACAGACTGCCACTAATTATGTGTGACCCCAGACTGCGCTCTATTCATTGGGCCTATAGGCTACACCATTTTTAGCATCTTGTGCTGTATTTCTCTAGCCATTGCTTCCATCCCAGTTCAGGGGTATCTGGGCTTGTACAGTATCTCACATAAGTGATTACACCCCTCACATTTTTGTAAATATTTTACTATATATCTTTTCATGTGACAACAATGAAGAAATGAAACTTTGCTACAATGTAAAGTAGTGAGTGTACAGCTTGTATAACAGTTTACATTTGCTGTACCTTCAAAATAACCCAACACACAGTCATTAATGTTTAAACCGCTGGCAACAAAAGTAAGTACACCCCTATATGAAAATGTCCAAATTGGGCCCAAAGTGTCAATATTTTGTGTGTCCACCATTATTTTCCAGCACTGCCTTAACCCTCTTGGGCATGGAGTTCACCAGAGCTTCACAGATTGCCACTGGAGTCCTCTTCCACTTCTCCATGACAACATCATGGAGCTAATGGATGTTAGAGACCTTACGCTCCTCCACCTTCCGTTTGAGGATGCCCCACAAATGCTCAATAGGGTTTAGGTCTGGACACATGCTACGCCAGTCCATCACCTTTACCCTCAGCTTCTTTAGCAAGGCAATGGTCATCTTGGAGGTGTGTTTGGGGTCATTATCGTGTTGGAATACTGCCCTGCAGGCCAGTCTCCAAAGGGAGGGGATCTTGCTCTGCTCCAGTATGTTACAGTATATGTTGGCATTCATGGTTCCCTCAATAAACTTTAGCTGCCCAGTGCCAGCAGCACTCATGCAGCCCCAGACCTTGACCCTCCCACCACCATGCTTGACTGTAGGCAAGACATGCTTGTCTTTGTACTCCTCACCTGGTTGCCACCACACACGCTTGACACCATCTGAACCAAATACGTCTATCTTGTTCTCTTCAGACCACAGGACATGGTTCCAGTAATCCATGTCCTTAGTCTGCTTGTCTTCAGCAAACTGCGTGCATCATCTTTAGCAGAGGCTTCCTTCTGGGACAACAGCCATGCAGACCAATTTGGTGCAGTGTGCGGCGTATGGTCTAAGCACTGACAGGCTGATCCCTCACCCCTTCAACCTCTGCAGCAATGCTAGCAGCAATCATATGTCTATTTCCCAAAGACAACTTCTGGATATGACGCTGAGCATGTGCACTTGATTTCTTTGGTCGACCATGGCAAAGCCTGTTCTGAGTGGAACCTGTCCTGTTAAACCGCTGTATGGTCTTGGCCACCGTGCTGCAGCTCAGTTTCAGGGTCTTGGCAATCTTCTTATAGCCTAGGCCATCTTTATGTAGAGCAACCATTCTTTTTTTCAGATCCTCAGATAGTTCTTTGCCATGATGTAAATGGTGATCCCACATGTCCCATGGTTATCCCACTAGTGAACGTCAGAGTGAGAGCAATAATTCTAGCACCAGACCTTCCGTGTAACTAGACTGGTAACCTGTAAAAGCTTTTAAAGCGTCATATTGATGGACCCCTCAGCAGGAAAAGAGCCAGTCTTGAAGGAGGGCAGCAGACAGGGGCCAAATAGAAGCGGGAGCACCGCATGTAGAGATTGCAGAGGAGAGATGGCTGAAAGGAAGCCCAACGGGGTGGGGAGATACCAAAGGACCGACCGACCGCCCCAGGGGGTACTCGACTGCTCCAAACCGTGCCGGGGAGGGGAGAATATACTTACCAAATTCAGTAGGGGTTGCGGGGTAACACACCCAAGACAGATCCTCCTCCTAGATGGGAGGGCTGTCGGCCACGGTGACACAGACATCAGGTGTCTGGTCATATGTGTGCCTGCGAGACGATTAACCTGCCGGCCGCCCTGGTCCAGAATGGGGCCCGCCGCGGCCGAACCAGCGTGGAGCTAAGGTCTGCGCTCGCTTGGTGGCCAGGCTGGGGAGACTACAAGGATCTATATTATCCAGCCTGTCACCCAGCCCAGCAGTTGATTGAAGACGTTGCAGAATAAAAAATAAAAACCTAAGGAACCACAGATCCCAGCAGGGAGCCAGGTCCTTACTCCTAGACTAGGAAGAAAAAATCTGAGCTGCCTGTAGCAGAGTGGGGGTTACTACCTGTTAGGAGAAATAACTTGTTGCCAGCAATTCTGGCCGTTTCCGCGGTGGTGCGCGCGCTCCCGTGCGCGTTTGCGCGCCTATTTAAACCCAGGGAATCCTGCATTGAACTGCTGCTCGTTCTATAGCGTTCCAGACCTGTGGGCCACAGCTCCCCCACCTGTTCCTGTGTTCTTCTGCCTCCTGTTGACCCGGCTTGCCTTGACCTGTTGTCCGCTACCTGCACCGACCCCGGCTATCCACGACCATCCGCTTGTCTACTCCTCTGTACCTCCGCTGCCCGCCCGTTAAACGAACCTTTGCCTGGACTTGACGATCCGCCTGCCTGATCCTTTTGTACCTCTCTGCCTGCCTGTTGCCGACCCTGCCTGTACGACCACTCTTCTGTCCGCACGACTTCCTGGAACCTCACTACAGCATCAGTGACCATCCAGCCCTCGTGCCATCCCGCACTCTCGGGCCTCTGTCTACACTACCAGGGGTCCTTGAATCGGGTGCGCAAGAGCGGTTGTTCCCTGCACAAGACAGACTCCACCGTCAGGTACGTAACACTACCAGTGAGGACTGCCCCTCGGTGGGGTTGTGCTTGTTCTTTTTTTCTGCCTAGTCCTACTCGTGAAGGTGGTGATATAACCCTAAGGTCAAGAATGGAAGAGCTGTGTCCATCAATGAACGAAAGAGAAATATATTTACTGCTTTCATGCTGCCAAACAAACCTACTTTGTCACTCTTATTAATACCTTGTCATCCAGTCCTCATCGGCTCTTCTCTACCTTTATTACCACTCTGCTTTGTTCCCCACCCCCTCTACCTACTAATTCACTCACTGCTCAAGATATTGCCAATCACCTCAAAAACAAAATTGATGCAATACGTGAGGACACATTCACTGTACAGATAATTTCCCCACTTAACAAACCTTGTTAAATAGCACAGTCAACACTTTCCTCTTTTGAACGGCTACTACTGAAGAGGTTACCAAACTTTTCTCAGATGCCGACCTAACCAACTGTCCCCTGAATCCTGTTCCCTCGCAACTACTATGGTCACCCTCTTGTCTCTCAACTTCTCACCTTACTTCTTTAGTCTCCTCTTGCATTGCTAACCTACTGTCTGACATATCAGCATGGATGTCGAATAACTTCCTTAAACTAAATCTCTCTAAAACCAAGCTGATAATATCCCCCACACACACTTGTTACCTCCTCCATGACTTTTCCATCAAGATCAATAATACAAATATCAATCCCTTTCCCATGTTAGGACTAGAGTGTTTTTTGTGATTCGGCACTTCGTCGCTTTAACTGTCAATTGCGCGGTCGTGCGGCGTTGTACCCAAACAAAATTGCGTCCTTTTTTTACCCACAAATAGAGCTTTCTTTTGGTGGTATTTGATCACCTCTGCGTCATTTCTGATCACCGCTATAAACAAAAAAAGAGGGACAATTTTGCAAAAAAAAAAAAAAAAACAATATTTTTGCTTATTGCTATAATACATATAAAAAAAATATATAAAAAAACAAATTCATTCATCGGTTTTGGGCGATTTGTATTCTTCCTCATATTTTTGGTAAAAAAAATTGCAATCTGCATTTGGTTTGCGGAAAAGTTACCGCGTTTACAAACCATGAGAATTTGTTTCTGGCGTTTTTACAATTTTATTTTTTACTAGCAATGGCGGCAATCTGCAATTTTTTTTTTTTAAACTAAAGATTTTTATTGAGTTTTAAAGTTTTACAAAGAACAGAAAGAAAAAAAAAAACATATAGTCTGGCCATTACTTCTAGGAGTACAAAATATTCACAAAGCACCGCCTTCAAGCGTGAACAGTAATTACAATATGAAACCAAAGCAATTATAACAAAACTCAGACAGCACATTAACAGGTCCCTTGTTTGTTAGTGGTTCTCTTATTCTGAAGAGCATTAATAAAAATCCTGTTTACCCCAATGGGTTCATGCTGTAAACAGGGAGATGTGAATAAGAGAGCCTCATCTTTAATTGGAGCTTATTAACATATACCTGTAAGTTATAGTTATATGTCATCAATAGAAAGTGATGAGTTGAAGTGAGTATGCATCATGTCACAATTTCTTTATTAAAGGGTTGATTGTTTCAGGGATATTGAGGCTCTTGGATGTAGAATCCAGTTTTGCCAATGGAATTGGTATATTTTGGTTTTGAAGTTTTTATGGGCCAACATTCTCTTATAAAGTGCTTGGGTATTAAGTCTGGTTATTACATCTCACAAGTTTGGTGCATTCAGAGATTTGCAGAGTTTGGTAATCATCAGCCTTGCTGCGATTAGGATGTTAGCTATTATAATTCTGTAGTTTTGCGGAAAAATGTCCAGATCTATGTTTAAGAGAGCCATGGCAGGACTGAGCTTGATTAAATTGCCAGTTACCGATGCGATAAGGGTTGAAATTGAGTTCCAAAAGCTAGAGAGAATTTTGCATTCCCATAGCATATAGAATAACGTCCCAATTTGGCCGTTACAACTCCAGCGTAGTGGGGATATTGAGGGCACCATTTTGGAAAGTCGGGATGGGGTGAGATACCATCTATTTATTATTTTTTGAGAGTTATCCCAGTATTCTATGCATGCTGATGATTTCTTACTCATAGAAAGCGCTTTATTCCATCTGTTAATACTAAAGATTTGAAACAGATCTTTTTTCCATTTTAACATATTGGGGTTTTTGTGTTCATTGGGTTGCTTTATCAAGGTTTTATAGAAGAAGGCAATTTCCTTTATGAATCTATAATTCTTATTATTTAGGTATTCCCATATATAGGTAGGGATCTCCCAGCCTTGTTCGTGTTTAAAGTTTTTCAGATGTTTGTTTTTTTTGTATCTTGCATATTATATGATCTTTTTCCTTTGGGTTTAGGGAGTTGAAGGTGTTGTATCCTTCTTTGGTCCATTTAGTGATTGCTAGTCTTGTTTTGGAGTATTGTAATACGTTGAATATACCAAGGTCTGAGGTGCACCCCCTCACTCACTGAGCCACAAACCTTATCCTGCGCCAAAGAGCTATGTCGATGACAGTAGCTGCTACTTAAAAATAAAAATGTCATTAATCAATCAAAAATCTTCACAGAAGACAGTAGCGCTCCAAACATTAAATTATAAAATCATTGAGCCAATAGATGGGATACATCACTGGTGGCTTCTTACCAGATGAATATGCTGGGCACTCTCATGCTCAGCCTGTGCGCCTTTTGTGCCTTCAAGAGCACTGAACCATACAGATGCTAGTCCCCAGCCACGATTCCTCAAACATCAAATGAGACTCCAGCAGAAGGATCATAAGAAAACAAAAGGTAGCCACATAGTATAATATCGCTTTTAAAACCATTTATTGAAAAAAGTTAAATAAACCATGCCCCTGTTGTGGGGACGCTTACCAGATAAAAATCTTAAAATAGCATAAGGAAGTAGTGTGTGCGGACGCCATCCATCCTAGAGCTCTTTACAGACCTCCAGAGGCGTGTGTCTCGCCGCGTCTCCCCCTCTCCGTCCCGCAGTGAGGAGCGAGTACTCGCAGGAGTTCCACCGCCTACTTCCTGGTTCCAGCCGTCCTAGCCAATCAAAACGCGTTTCGTCACACTATGGACTTCAACAGGTGATTGGCTAGACGGTAATGACGGCAATATTTAAATAGCCCGCCTCCCCATTCAAACGAATGCTGCTCCGACCCGCCTACTAAAATGGTTATTGGCTAGTCATAGGAGGAGGTGGCGTCTGCAGTTACAAATCTATATTCATGTCACCAAGAAAAGCATTACTTATTGCTTATGAACAAATGTAATTGGTCCTAATGGTCCGCACTATTAGGGACACCAAGCTTATTGTAATAAAATTCACAGTAAACCGTCAAGTTTACGATCCACTGACAGTTTCAAAATATAGCGTCACTCCACATAGTAATACATTACCGTCGTCCACTCTCTCAGGTCACAAGATAAGTGAACATAAAGCACCTTTATCTCATTTTAATGTACTGACTAAGTGCAGTTTCTATCATCTGAATCCAGACTCCATGTTAGGACTCAATCTATATCAGATGCCCGATTAATCACAACCGATAAACAAATTGTGTTACATAAAGGATATATAAGAAATAAGTAGAAAAATAAATAAGAAATACAAAAGATAGAAAACAAAGGCGACTTTCAGTCCCTTTCAAAGTGACTATTATTCCATATTCATATTCCTGGCACAAATGTCCGCAGTGTTTATTCATTTGAATCTCCTAATTATCATAGCGTATCCCTATCTCATATCTACTCTAAACCCATCATACTGGGGTGATACCACACCTGTAATAAATACCTAAACCCCTCGGTTTCAAAAGTATGAATACTTATGTTAAATATATACATAATTTCAGCAGAGAGAATAAATGCAGGATGGGAAAATGAAAATGATCATCGCATATGAACATCAGAAATCGCTAATAAACGCATTGATGTCCAATTCGATGTTCATACCTTGTGGATATAAACTCCGCATGAGATATATCCACTGTGTCTCCCTTTGTGATAAATCTCTAACCCGATTGGATCCCCTCCAATCAGGATACGTAACATCTATGCCCATGAACCTGAGAACTGAAGGGTCTCTGTCATGTTTGTCTCTGAAATGTTTAGAGACGCTATGGTCTTTATAGCCCTTCTTAATGTTCGTTAGATGTTCACCCAACCCAGAATCTCTGTCAGGGGGGGCGTGACCGGATGTTGGTGTGAGTGAGGCGCGCGTGCGGTGGCGTCCTCTCTCTTCCTGCTCCCTCCTGGCTCCATGAGGGACCTGTGCTCCGACCGGTGGAATCCGCACTCTTGTGTCCCGATGCTAGGGGACCTAAGTCGGGAGCTTTGAGGTTGTTGAGGGCCCTCTAAGTGGGATCCTGGAACTCCCGGAGTCTCGGGTGGAGGGTCGTGACGCGTGAACCCCGACGCCGGGGGCCTGAGCCGGGAACCCTGAGAAACCCTGAGGACTGGCGGTACAGCGGGATCCAACGGTGGAGGTGGTGGTGCCACTGAGGACCTGGGGGGCTGAGAGAGACTGAGGGCTTAGATCCTGCCCTTTGATAGGGTGAACGGCGGATGGAATATAGTGCTATGATCGAGTGGCCAGCTGGAGACCCCTGTTTGGGTCAGACAGAGGGAATAGTGCCTTTGGTTCGGTAATTTGCAGTCTGGTTCATAGCATTCCTGCACAGCCCTCATCTTGCTCCCTAAGTGGGAAAAGCGGTACAGGCATTACTGTTAAATGGTTGTTTGAAGATAAGGACTCCACTATCGGTCTCAGCAACCAGCGGGATTATGAGAACGAGGAACCGTGAGTAACGAGTATCAATCTACGAACTATTGATAAATAATAACGTGTATGGAACGGTGATTTGTAAAACGTCCACTAGCAATCTATGGCCCCCTTGTGAATGGCTGAATAGCCGTAAGTTGGGGAAATTTTTCTTTTTCTTTTCTTACGGGACAGTAGTAACAGCAGCATATATTTTCTTGAAACAGACTGGTTAGCTTTTTTTCCTCTCTTTTCCTTCCCATATTTTACTGACTGCTTCCTCCCTCCCTAATTCAGGAGGACTGATTAAAACTGGATACCAGAACAAAAACTATGACAAAAAAAAAGGGAGAAGTGTCATTATTGCAGGAAACTAGTACTGAACTGTCCCAAAAAGCATTAAAGGAAAAAAGCAAAGAAATCGCTAGTAAGTTGGAGAAATTTGCGCACGGATCTTCCCAGACTGTTGGAAGGACACACCAAGCTAAAATGTCACCATCTGGGCCTCTGAAAGGAGCCAATTCTCAAACTAAAAACAAAGAATCCAAAGTGACAAAAACAGGAGAAGTGGTCGAGACACTGCAATCTCTTCCATCTGGGGGGGGGGGGGGGGGCAGTAGTGCCAGGGGACCCATCCCTGGGAGAGATACTTCTGGCAGTTAATGCCTGTAGATCTTCCCTAGCGGAGTTGATGGATCAAACCAAGGGTATTAAAGAAGACATGATCCTTGTAAGACATGACCTCAAAAAAATTCAGGAACGAACAGCTGAACTGGAGGAAAGAGTGGGTAGGACGGAAGATACCCTGCCCCCTATAAAGAGCGACATAGAAATACTGAAAAAGACAGTCACCAGACAGAATGAGAGGTTGGAATTTGAGAACAGAGAAAGGAGAAATAATGTTCGGATTGTAGGCCTGCCAGAGAAGTGTGAAGGGAAAGACATGAGGGAATTCCTGGAAAAGTGGTTTGGGGATATTTTTGGTCGGGACTGTTTTTCCCCTCACTTTATGATTGAGAGGGCCCATAGGATACCATCTAGGAGGGCGCCTTCAGGTCCAGTCCCAAGATCAACTATTTTGAGACTGCTATGTTTTAGGGACAGGGAGGCGATTCTAAGGAGGGCGAGAGAAATAGGTCCTGTAATGTATAACAAAATTCTGTTTTTTCCAGATTTTTCAGCGGAAGTTCAGAAAAAGAGGCTTGCCTTCATAGATGTCAAGGCACGGCTGCGGCAGTTGAATGCACAATATGCAATGTTATATCCAGCATGCCTCCGGGTAGCATTCAAGGGGGCATTGCATTTTTTTGACACTCCGGCCGCAGCCGTGGCTTGGTTGGAAGGAGGGGATCGAGTTGAATAGAGTTGGGGTTGGGTGATGTAACAAGATGTGTACCTGAATTTTCCTTTTTTTTTTTTTGTGATACGGGAGGGGAGCCGCACTGGTAGCGTGTCACGGGGAGTGAGAGGATGTCAGAAAGTAGACATGCAAATGAGTTAAAGAGTATTGACGTTGTGAATTACACCGAAAGTAAACTGGGTCACATAGAAGGCCTCAAAGGGGGTAGGAATTGGGGTGGGGGGGTTAAGAAACCTGGATTGGATGGAGAATTAAGCACATTTAAGCATAGTTTGGTCACTTGTATTGATGGTACTGATTTTTGGAGGGACGGGGGTAATGGAGCCTTTCTTGAGCTCCCTGCCCCCCTCCCCCCCTTTTTTTTGTTTTGTTTGTTGTGCACATTTCTCTTTTTGATCCTTTTTTTTTTTATTTCTCTTCTGTTCTTTTTTTTAAACAATGAATAATTTGGTTACATTTGGGACGTGGAACATGAGGGGAGTGGGGAATTTAGTTAAGAAGACAGCCATATTTAAAACAGTTGCAACCTTGGGGATTAAGGTGCTATGTTTGCAGGAAACACATCTGATGGGGGACTCCATCAGCTGGTTAAAGGCCGGGGGATTCCCCCATCAGTTCCACTCTACCCACACTTCCTACTCTAGGGGAACAAGCATATTGATCCACTCTTCGGTGGGTTTTGTCTGTAATCAGTCAAAAATAGATAGAGAGGGTAGGTATATATTCTTGCATTGCAGGTTGATGGAGGTCCCAGTTATAGTAGTTGGTGTGTACATCCCTCCACCTTTTAAATCGGATATTATTGGTTGTATACTGGAATTTATTGCAGATAAACCGGGCATCCCAGTACTAGTGATGGGAGACTTTAACATGGTTATGAACGTACAGCTAGATAGATATCCAAGGGGGAAGGGGAGGGGTTCCTCACCATGGACCCCATTGTGGAAGATGCTTAGGGATACTGGACTCCGGGATATTTGGAGGGTCCGCTATCCAGAGACTCTCGCCTTTTCATGCTGGTCGGTGGCTCACTCCTCCCTTTCGCGGATAGATATGGTCCTCGGTAATGAGGAATTGCTTGCAAGAGTGGTGGATATTAAGTACGAGGCAAGAGGTCTTTCAGACCACTCGCCAGTGGTTGTCTCCATAAGTATCGGAAGGGCTTCCCTGGATAGGGATTGGCGGCTCAACCCTTTATGGCTGAGATTAATAGCCCTGAGGGAACACATGGTGTTTAAGCTGCAGGAGTTTTTTCGGCAGAATAGAGGAACAGCTAGCCAAGGGATGGTATGGGACACCTCCAAAGCCTTTTTGAGAGGACTCCTGATACACCAAATTGCAAAAAAGAAGAAGGGAAGTGAGGAGTGGGAGCGGGAAATAATACACAAGGTAAAGGAAACAGAAAGGGAGTATGTGCAAGACCCCACCCTGGAGAAGTTAGACAACTGGTCTGAGGCTCAGGCTGTTTATCGTATGGTTTCCCTGAAAAGAGCAGAAACTAAACGTTTTTTTTTGAGACAGTCTCAGTATGAAGAGGGAGAATCTGTTGGGCACATGTTGGCCCTCCTGGCGAGGTCCCAGAGGGAACGGACAGGTGGAATAGAATCCATTGCGACCCCAGCTGGGGGGACCACCATGTGCCAGGCAGAAATATTAATGATCTTTAGGAATTATTATAGGGACTTGTATGAGACAAAGGTAGGGATGGTGGAAGGAGAAATGGGGAATTTCTTTAGTACCCTGGAGATTCCACGGTTAACAGAGGAGGATAGGGAGTCTTTGGAGGTGCCCTTAACTATTGAGGAACTGGAGGAGGTTCTGTCGGGGGCCCCTAGGCACAAGACACCAGGACCGGATGGACTGCCGAATGAAGTTTACTCTGAACATGCAGAGGTATTGCTTCCGGAGTTATTGGCAACACTTAACGATGCCTTCGGAGGGGAGTCAATGCCGGCCTCTATGACTGAGGCTACCATTGTTCTTATTCCGAAGGAAGGAAAGGACCCCCGGCAGCCAGCCTCGTATAGGCCTATTCCTTTATTGTGCACAGACGTGAAGCTCTTGGCTAAGGTATTGGCAAAACGCTTGAGTAAAGTAGTGCACAATATAATCCATATGGACCAAAGCGGTTTTGTCCTGGGGAGGTCCACGGCCTTGAATATAAGGAGGTTATTTCTCAATCTACAGGTGCCCTCGGAAGACGGTGGCTCTAGGGCAATACTATCATTGGACGCGGCCAAGGCCTTCGACAGCCTGGAATAGCAGTATCTAGTACGAACTATAGCTTGAGGGCCCAAACTAGCACCCCACATGGGACCTGGTTGGAGGCACTCGAGGCAGACTCGGTAGGTGTATTAGATCAGTGCCCAACAGGGACCCTCATTTTAAGGGTATGGCGGATGGCGAAAATGCTCTTGGAATACCAAGGTTACAGTGACCACACACCACTATGGGAAAACAACCGGGTTCCGGACTTGGCGGGACTGGGGGTTTTTCAAGGTTGGAAGCAGAGAGGGGTAAACAAACTGAGGCAATTGTTTAAGGATGAGGGTTTGAAGTCCTTCCAAGAGTTGAGGGAGGAGTTTGGGTTGCCGAATAAACTCTTTTTTCAATATCTTCAATTAAGGTACGCCATTGGGGAGCAGTTCAAGGGGGAGGAGTCTCCACAATGGGGGGAGATCCCCCTCCTGGAGAAACTTCTGCTTGCCGCATCCCAAAAAGGATTAATCTCAGACCTATACATAAATCTAGGACCTGAGGCAAGAGAAAGGGACCAGCTGGCTTTGGTGAGGAAAAAGTGGGAAGCGGATGTGGGAGAACTGTCAGATAGTCAGTGGAAGGAAGTAGTGGCACTTCCGGGTATACTGTCCCTATCATCTCCGCAAAATCTGACCCAGCTCTACATTCTCCATAGGACCTTCTATATCCCCCAAGAGATTGTATTACTTTGGGGGACGCCAGGACGCTCTCTGCACCAGATGTGGGAGGGCGACGGGCGATCTGATCCATATGCTATGGAAATGCCCGAAGTTGTTCAGATATTGGAGGGGTGTCCTGGACAGGGTCAACCATGTTTTTGGCTGGATTGTAGGGAGAGGGTGAACTTAACAGTGGTGAGGGAAAGGATGATATACTTGAAATGGGGGAGGATTGCTGTATTCGAGAGAATATGGAGCAAGTCGATAAAAAAGGAAGAGCTTTGGTTCAGGGAGGTACTAAACAGGTGAACGAGGAAGAGAAAAGGTTGAATTGTGCTGAAGAAGGAAGGGAGGTATGGGAAGGGAAAGGAGGAGAGGGAAGGTACAATCCAGAAGGGGGGGGGGAGGGGATTGGGGAGATATAATGTTGAAATGTTATAATGTTTTGTAATAATTTGATATGGAAAATCATTGTATTGTATACAAAAAAAAATAAAATAAAATATATTTAAAAAAAAAATAAAAAAAAAAAAAAAAAGATGTTCACCCAACCGACCTTTGAGTTGTCTCTTAGTGCGACCTATATAGCACTTCAAACACCCTGCCTTCACAGTTACTAAAGGAAGTGCATTTTCTGTTGATACCCTTGGTCCATTTGCAAGCTTTGCATTGCCTAGATGGAAAAAACCCCGATCTTTCAGTCGGGAATTTAAGCGGTCCGGGTGCGTCCAAAATCTTCTTCACTAGGTGGTCCCCAAAATTAGGGGCGCGTCTGTAAATAAATTTTAGTTTATCCGGTAACAAAAGTCCCAAGTCACGATCCATATGTAAGATGTGCCAATGCTTAGAAAAAAAAGGGATTTTTTGTATAACTTACCGTAAAATCCTTTTCTCTGAGTTCACTGACAGACGCAGCATTCTTATGACACATGGGGTTATGCTCATCCTACTAGGAGTAGCCTAGGCAAAACAAACAAAAGTGTAGGTTGGCCCCTCCCAGGGGGCCGTCCTCACCTTAGCATATAATCCCCCTGCTCTGTACAGCACATCCGTTCGTAACAAGCCATACAAAACCAACGCAGAGGGTGGGTGCTGCGTCTGTCAGTGAACTCAGAGAAAAGGATTTTACGGTAAGTTATACAAAAAATCCCTTTTTCTCTTCTGTTCACTGACAGACACAGCATTTTTATGACACATGGGGACGTCCCAAAGCTGTGCCAATCAAGAGGGGTGGGCAAAATCATAACAACTGTACCCAACAGAAAAACGCCCTCTCAGGCGGCGCTAACCACGCCTATACTGCCGCTTGTAATACCTTGCGGCCAAAAGCAGCATCCGAGGATGCTGCAATATCAATTTTGTAAAACTTAGTAAACGTGTGCACTGAGGTCCAAGTAGCTGCCTTGCACACCTGACACCGAGGCTTGGTGTCTAAACGCCCAGGACTTACTAACTGCCCTGGTGGAATGAGCCGTGACTGCATGAGTCACGGTCTTCCGTATCCAACGAGACACGGTAGCTGACGAGGCCGCCATACCTTTGCGCGACCCTTCCGTCAGCAAAAATAAAGAATCAGACTTCTGAAAGGAAGCTGTAGAACTTAAATACACCTGCAAGGCCCTCACCACATCCAAAGAGTGCAGCTCAACTTCTCTGGGATGTGATGGGTGCGGGCACAATGAGGGGAGAACAATATCCTCATTTAAATGAAAGGAAGAAACCACCTTCGGAAGAAACGAAGGGGAAGGTCGCAAAACTGCCTTGTCCTTATGGAGGACCAAGTAAGGTCACTTGCAGGATAATGCTGCTAACTCCGACACCCGCCTG
>BLSH010233697.1:12017-23956 GCA_018402905.1 Glandirana rugosa | reverse complement strand
ATTCCGGCCCTTCCACAAGTGTCCGGTGTCGTTTTCCGGGACCGTCGCATTCGGGGTTTTTTCGCCTCCTGTTCGGACGGAGGCGTACTACCCACCGGGGGTGGGCGGAGTGCCCACCCCCCGCCAAAGACCCCCACACTGGCGCGATCACAGGGTTCGCCCTGCCTAAAGCATTAGAAGCTTGCTCGGTGTTAGGAACACCCCAGCCTGTACCGTGTCCGGAATCAGACCCAGGTACTCCAGCTGGTGTTCAAGATGATTTCTGTCTGCTGAGCGCCTGACTGGCGCCTCCTGACGCTTCTGCGGAAGCTTCACGTTTGAGGGGGGGGAAGGACTTTTTTGGGGGCAGAGAGCTGCTTGCAACCCCCAGAAACCGCCCCCCACCCGTGAGGCGGGTGGGGGCCACCCATCATGCGGAGGCAGGCTTGTCCTCCGCTTTTTTGGGGCTTACGCTGCCAGGGCCTTTTGCTGTGGCCTGTGAACACCTTCCCGGCCTTACCCGCTGGGCCGGGCGCCCGAAAAAACTTCTTCTGACCAGAACAGACAGGACCCTGCCTACAACGACGATCTCGACGCTTCGGCTCTGGAAGGAAAGTACTCTACTCTTCCCTCCCGTGAAATCCTTAATAATCTTATCCAACTGTGGGCCAAACAGATGCCCTCCCTGAAAGGGCAGGTCTGCCAGAACTTTCTTTGAAGCCTGGTCGCCCGACCAAGAGCGGAGCCACAGCACCCGCCTGATGACAATTGAAAAAACAGACATTTTTGACAATATGGGGAGAAGATCCAAAGCCGCATCGCATATGTAACGAAGACCTTCTTCCAAATGCTGCATCCGCTGTACCTCAGCCTGTGCACATTCACTAGACAAACTAGTGCGCAGTGCCGCCATAGCAGTTGCTAGCGCCGGCCGCATGGCTGACCCAGCCAACAAGAATAGTGCTTTAGACACTGTCTCTGTGCGGCGATTGGCCGCCTCTTTAAAGGATGGAGACCCCTCCAAGGGGATGGTGGTTGCCTTATTCACACGAGCCACGGCAGGGTCCACCACCGGGGAAGCCCATCTCTTAGTAAAGCTTTCCTCAAAGGGGTAGCGAACAGCAAAGCTTTTAGGCAAAGCCAAGGAACTTGGTGGCTTCCGCCAGTCCTTGAACACTGCCTGTTCAAACACCTGATCATAAGGGTAAGCCCTAGGGGACCTAGGGGGTCTAAGCGGTCCACAAACATATGCGGACTCATGCGACTCCCGTTTGGTCCAGTCGCATAGAGTCGCGAATATCAGTGATCAGTGCTACCACTATCGCTTTATCCCGCGAACTAGGAGCCTCCTGATCCTCTTCGCCCTCCGAGGGCGGCTCAACCTCTGAAAGATCCACAGGTGTGACCACTGAGGCGCTTTCTAGACCTGAATCCTCCCCTGAGGAAAGAGGAGGGGGTGGGCGCTTCTGGGGGCCCCTCGGAACTGGCACCCCTGCCCGGGGAAAGAACTCCCCAAACACCGCCCTCAGTTGTTCCAAGGACACTAATGATCCTGGGGTGGACTGTAGATCTGCAGGTACCCCTGCCATAGAATTGCCGGCCTCTGACATCTCAGCCCGGCACCCCTGCTGTGTAACCACCACCTCTACCCCACAAATCAGCCAGGGAGACCCGGGCGGATTACACCCACAGCTACCGGCACCCAGGAAGCGCCAGCTATTCTTGCTGTTTGATGCCTCAGCACTCCAACCGAAGAGCAATGCCCACGAACTGCTGCACGTCAGGAGCTTGTTACTGTGTGTGAGCCATGCTGTCTAAGCAAAAACCGGAAGCCCACACCCGTTTTTAAGGACTTCCTGCACAAGGACTGCAGTTCTCCCAATCGACCACTGGAGGCCGCCAGAGAGCAGGCTGGAAACCACATGGTTCTCAAACAATGGACGCTGCCATTACACACGTGCGGTCGGCCACGAACGAGCGGTGCTCCAAAATCCAATGGCGACGACCCACCTAACACATTGTTCCGGACGGTCGGTGCAGATTCGAACGGTTAGTGCAAAGGTGCCTGCGGGGGATTGAGGGGGGAGGGTGAGTGGGGGGAAGGCCTCTAACAGATCCCCACAGAGCTGCCCAGGTGCCCACTCTCCATGCCTCTAGGGCGGAAGAGGGGTTCACTTACCAATCCGACGGGCGCAGCGGGTAGCCACCCAGAGCAGACCTACCTCCCCACAAGAAGGCATGCTGCTGGCCAGGCCACTGAACAGGCGAACCAGTGAACGGAAGAGAAATGGCCTCCACCTCTTTATATTGGGAGTGGAAGTCTGATAAAAAATTTAATTGGGATTCATTAACCGTTGGTGCCCTAGCTTTGTCTCTTAAGCATTCATCCCTCGGAATGTGTTCTACCTCACTCATCACTCTCTCCAAATGAGCAGACTGATACCCCTTCTGTTGAAATTTATCTTTAAGTACTCCTGCCTGTTCTTTATAATCCTCAATATTTGTGCAATTTCTTCTTACTCTTAAGAATTGGCCCTTCGGAATATTTCTAATCCATGAAGGATGATGTCCACTATGGATAGATAGATAGCTGTTACGATCTGTAGGTTTAAAGAAAACCTTTGTGCTCAGAGTGGTATCAGCTGTTTCTATTGTGACATCAAGATAATTAATCAGTGTATCATTGATGGTGTACTCCAGTTTGATGTTTTTATCATTCTGATTGAGATGGGAAAGGAAATCTTCAGCTGCCTGATATGATCCCCTCCAAATCATAATCAGGTCATCTATATACCTGCGATAAAATATAATCTGTGGTTTCTTACTGTCAAAAATGGTTTTATCTTCCCACTCTGCCATAAACAGGTTGGCGATGCTAGGGGCAAATTTTGCTCCCATAGCAACGCCAACCTGCTGGGCAAAAAATGAGTTATCGTACCAAAAATAGTTGTGTGACATGCAGAATGCTAAGGCTCTACTCAAGAACCTCTTCTGCATGTCAGAAACATCATCCCGTTTACTTAATGCTCAATTGAGGGCCAAGAGGGCATCATCATGTTGTATGATGGTATATAGTGATGAAACATCAGCAGTGATTAGGAATATATGGTCCTGTTTCTCAAAAGAAATCTGTGACAGCAGTCCAAGTAGCTCCTTGGTATCCCTCAGATACGCCTTCGTTTGCTGAACACTAGGTTGGAGAAAAATATCAAGGAACTCTCCCAATCTTGATAACACCGATACTATACCATTAACAATAGGTCTCGGTGGGGGTTCAGTTGCGTGTTTGTGAATTTTTGGGAGTGTATATATAAAACAGGTATACGACAAAAACTAGGACAGAGGTATCGCTTCTCCTTTTTATTCAAAACATGTGTCCTATATCCCCATTCTATCAACCCATGCAGTTGTTTCATATAACTCTCTGTGGGGTCCGTCCGGAGTCTCTTATATGTGCTTTGGTCATTAAGCAAATTCTTCAACTGATCATGATAGAAGGTCCTGTCCATGATCACAACTCCTCCCCCTTTATCCGCAGGGCGGATAACGATCTCCTTCCTTTTTTCCAGCTGGTTGATTCCATCAACTATATACCTTGGGTTCACATTTTTGTTTAGATGTAGGCAATCAATATCCTTTACAACCAAATATTTAAACACATCAATGTTTGAATTGTTTGGATTTTGAGGATTAAACGTAGATCTGTTGTGTAACCCACTGCTCATATATCTCCCTGGAGAGGTGGGTCTATTGATTATATATTGAGGATGTGTGAGATAGTACTTCTTCAAATTCAGATTTCTGATATACTTGTGAGTGTCTATATATAATTTAAACTTGAAATTGAATGGTTTCCTGGGGGCACTCTTCAGGCCTATATTTAAGATATTTAATTCCTTCTTATTGAGTCGACATTGGCTCAAATTGTATATCCCCTCATTTAGGCGTCTCTCCTCCTTTTTCTTGGATTGGACGCGTTTTCCCGCCCGACATCCCCTCTGTCTTCCACTGTTGGATGTACTTGGGTTCTATAATGGTGAGTGTTCCTGGTTGCCTGATGGTAGGCCCCCCTCCCCCTCCCTCTGGAATAGGGTGGGCGATGTGAAGGGTATTGGCCTCTCATGGGGTGACCTCCCCCCTGGTCCCCCCGAGGGTACCCAAAAAAACATTGTTATTCCTATATGGTTGTGGGCTCTCTAGAGACGAATACCTATTGGCAACTGGTACCCCATATTCATCTCGTGTATGTTGCCTAATAGGGGTGTATGCAGAGTTATAAATCTGGGGCCTATTGGCCTTCCCTCTGGTATCACCTCTAGGGCAACCCCTAGGTGTGACCTGTGTCCATCTTCCAGGATCCTTGTATTGCCGTTGTTCTATATTATTTGTACTCCTAGTATTGGAAAGCGGTGGTTGCCTCTTTGTTTTCCCGTCCAATTGGTTAAGGTTATCTGTATTCCCTGAACCGGCTAATGTCCCCAGATCTGGTAGAGTATTATTCTGCCAGAGGTACACTTTATTTGTGTTAAAATCCTCAAAGTCTCTCTTGAATTTCTTAACCTGTTTATTTTGGGTGTCCCTATCTATCTTCTCCAGCTTTGTCTTAATTTTAGAGTGAAAATCCTTCATTTCATTAGAACCTTCTATAGGTGACAATTTAGATTTAATCTCTTTGATGTCATCATTTATTTTGTCTAATTTAATCTTTTTCCTTTTAAGCACTAAAGTTTGGAGTTCCCTCCCCATTCTATTAAATAACTCAAACCATTCATCCATAAAACATTTCTCCGTGAGTCGATCCTGCAGGGCCACCTCCCATCTCATACTTCGAAAGATAAGGTTTTCTTGTAAATAATGTTCAAAGGTGAATACGTCCCACCAGGTTTTTATTTGCTTCTCTAGTAGAACTTCTAATTTCCTAAATAGCATATTGTTATTAGGTTCATTCTGAACTGTATTGTTACCTTATGAAAAACACTATTTCTGTCCAATTTCCTATTGGCAAGGAAATCAATACTCTCCATGGCTGCAGATTTAAATATAAAAAACAAATACACCAAGGTCTGAGGTGCACACCCTCACTCACTGAGCCACAAACCTTAACCTGCGCCAAAGAGCTATGTCGATGACAGTAGCTGCTACTTAAAAATAAAAATGTCATTAATCAATCAAAAATCTTCACAGAAGACAGTAGCGCTCCAAACATTAAATTATAAAATCATTGAGCCAATAGATGGGATACATCAAAATATCAGAATGTATCAACAGTCCACTTAAAGAGTCCCACACTAGAGTGATGTGTGATATTTCATGCAAGATAAGAAGTATTCAATCATCATCTGTTGCAGGATCCACCACCATCCACCTCGTGCTGGTTAAATGTGCACGGACCCCCCTAAAGAGTGGCTTCTTACCAGATGAATATGCTGGGCACTCTCATGCTCAGCCTGTGCGCCTTTTGTGCCTTCAAGAGCACTGAACCATACAGATGCTAGTCCCCAGCCACGATTCCTCAAACATCAAATGAGACTCCAGCAGAAGGATCATAAGAAAACAAAAGGTCGCCACATAGTGTAATATCGCTTTTAAAACAATTTATTGAAAAAAGTAAATAAACCATGCCCCTGTTGTGGGGACGCTTACCAGATAAAAATCTTAAAATAGCATAAGGAAGTAGTGTGTGCGGACGCCATCCATCCTAGGGCTCTTTACAGACCTCCAGAGGCGTGTGTCTTGCCGCGTTTCCCCCTCTCCGTCCCGCAGTGAGGAGCGAGTACTCGCAGGAGCTCCACCGCCTACTTCCTGGTTCCAGCCATCCTAGCCAGTCACAACGCGTTTCGTCACGCTATGGACTTCAACAGGTGATTGGCTAGACGGTAATGACGGCAATATTTAAATAGCCCGCCTCCCCATGCAAACGAATGCTGCTCCGACCCGCCCACTAAGATGGTTATTGGCTAGTCATAGGAGGAGGTGGCGTCTGCAGTTACAAATCTATAATCATGTCACCAAGAAAAGCATTACTTATTGCTTATGAACAAATGTAATTGGTCCTAATGGTCCGCACTATTAGGGACCCCAAGCTTATTGTAATAAAATTCACAGTAAACCGTCAAGTTTACGATCCACTGACAGTTTCAAAATATAGCGTCACTCCACATAGTAATACATTACCATCGTCCACTCTCTCAGGTCACAAGATAAGTGAACATAAAGCATCTTTATATCATTTTAATGTACTGACTAAGTGCAGTTTCTATCATCTGAATCCAGACTCCATGTTAGGACTCAATCTATATCAGATGCCCGATTAATCACAACCGATAAACAAATTGTGTTACATAAAGGATATATAAGAAATAAGTAGAAAAATAAATAAGAAATGCAAAAGATAGAAAACAAAGGCGACTTTCAGTCCCTTTCAAAGTGACTATTATTCCATATTCATATTCCTGGCACAAATGTCCGCAGTGTTTATTCATTTGAATCTCCTAATTAGCTCTTTGGCGCAGGTTAAGGTTTGTGGCTCAGTGAGTGAGGGTGTGCACCTCAGACCTTGGTGTATTCATTTTTTATATTTAAATCTGCAGCCATGGAGAGTATTGATGTCCTTGCCAATAGGAAATTGGACAGAAATAGTGTTTTTCATAAGGAAAACAATACAGTTCAGAATGAACCTAATAACAATATGCTATTTAGGAAATTAGAAGTTCTACTAAAGAAGCAAATAAAAACCTGGTGGGACGTATTCACCTTTGAACATTATTTACAAGAAAACCATATCTTTCGAAGTATGAGATGGGAGGTGGCCCCGCAGGATCGACTCACAGAGAAATGTTTTATGGATGAATGGTTTGAGTTCTTTAATAGAATGGGGAGGGAACTCCAAACTTTAGTGCTTAAAAGGAAAAAGATTAAATTAGACAAAATAAATCATGACATCAAAGAGATTAAATCTAAATTGTCACCTATAGAAGGTTCTAATGAAATGAAGGATTTTTACTCTAAAATTAAGACAAAGCTGGAGAAGATAGATAGGGACACCCAAAATAAGAAGGTTAAGAAATTCAAGAGAGACTTGGAGGATTTTAACACAAATAAAGTGTACCTCTGGCAGAATAATACTCTACCAGATCTGGGGACATTAGCCGGTTCAGGGAATACAGATAACCTTAACCAATTGGACGGCAGAACAAAGAGGCAACCACCGCTTTCCAATACTAGCAGTACAAATAATATGGAACAACGGCAATACGAGGATCCTGGAAGATGGACACAGGTCACACCTAGGGGTTGCCCTAGAGGTGATACCAGAGGGAAGGCCAATAGGCCCCAGATTTATAACTCTGCATACACCCCTATTAGGCAACATACACGAGATGAATATGGGGTACCAGTTGCCAATAGGTATTCATCTCTAGAGAGCCCACAACCATATAGGAATAATAATGTTTTTTTTGGGTACCCTCGGGGGGACCAGGGGGGAGGTCACCCCATGAGAGGCCAATACCCTCCACATCGCCCACCCTATTCCAGAGGGAGGGGGAGGGGGCCTACCATCAGGCAACCAGGAACACTCACCATTATGGAACCCAAGTACATCCAACAGTGGAAGACAGAGGGGATGTCGGGCGGGTAGACGCGTCCAATCCAAAAAAAAAGGAGAGACGCCTAAATGAGGGCATATACAATTTGAGCCAATGTCGACTCAATAAGAAGGAATTAAATATCTTAAATATAGGCCTGAAGAGTGCCCCCAGGAAACCATTCAATAACTTTAAATTATACATAGACACTCACAAGTATATCAGAAATCTGAATTTGAAGAAGTACTATCTCACACATCCTCAATATATAATCAATAGACCCACCTCTCCAGGGAGATATATGAGCAGTGGGTTACACAACAGATCTAAGTTTAATCCTCAAAATCCAAACAATTCAAACATTGATGTGTTTAAATCTTTGGTTCTAAAGGATATTGATTGCCTACATCTAAACAAAAATGTGAACCCAAGGTATATAGTTGATGGAATCAACCAGCTGGAAAAAAGGAAGGAGATCGTTATCAGCCCTGCGGATAAAGGGGGAGGAGTTGTGATCACGGACAGGGCCTTCTATCCTGATCAGTTGAAGAATTTGCTTAATGACCAAAACACATATAAGAGACTCCAGACGGACCCCACAGAGAGTTATATGAAACAACTGCATGGGTTGATAGAATGGGGATATAGGACACATGTTTTGAATAAAAAGGAGAAGCGATACCTCTGTCCTAGTTTTTGTCGTATACCTGTTATATATACACTCCCAAAAATTCACAAACACGCAACTGAAACCCCAACGAGACCTATTGTTAATGGTATAGGATCGGTGTCATCAAGATTGGGAGAGTTCCTCAATATTTTTCTCCAACCAAGTGTTCAGCAGACGAAGGCGTATCTGAGGGATACATTGGAGCTACTTGGACTGCTGTCACAGATTTCTTTTGAGAAACAGGACCATATATTCCTAATCACTGCTGATGTTTCATCACTATATACCATCATACAACATGATGATGCCCTATTGGCCCTCAATTGGGCATTAAGTAAACGGGATGATGTTTCTGACATGCAGAAGAGATTCTTGAGTAGAGCCTTAGACTTCTGCATGTCACACAACTATTTTTGGTACGATAACTCATTTTTTGCCCAGCAGGTTGGCGTTGCTATGGGAGCAAAATTTGCCCCTAGCATCGCCAACCTGTTTATGGCAGAGTGAGAAGATAAAACCATTTTTGACAGTACGAAACCACAGATTATATTTTATCGCAGGTATATAGATGACCTGATTATGATTTGGAGGGGATCATATCAGGCAGCTGAAGATTTCCTTTCCCATCTCAATCAGAATGATAAAAACATCAAACTGGAGTACACCATCAATGATACACTGATTTATTATCTTGATGTCACAATAGAAACAGCTGATACCACTCTGAGCACAAAGGTTTTCTTTAAACCTACAGATCGTAACAGCTATCTATCCATAGTGGACATCATCCTTCATGGATTAGAAATATTCCGAAGGGCCAATTCTTAAGAGTAAGAAGAAATTGCTCAAATATTGAGGATTATAAAGAACAGGCAGGAGTACTTAAAGATAAATGTCAACAGAAGGGGTATCAGTCTGCTCATTTGGAGAGAGTGATGAGTGAGGTAGAACACATTCCGAGGGATGAATGCTTAAGAGACAAAGCTAGGGCACCAACGGTTAATGAATTCCAATTACATTTTTTATCAGACTTCCACTCCCAATATAAAGAGGTGGAGGCCATTTTTTCTAAGCATTGGCACATCTTACATATGGATCGTGACTTGGGACCTTTGTTACCGGATAAACCAAAATTTATTTACAGACGCGCCCCTAATTTTGGGGACCGCCTAGTAAAGAAGATTTTGGACGCACCCGGACCGCTTAAATTCCCGACTGAAAGATCGGGTTTTTGTCCGTGTAGGCAATGCAAAGCTTGCAAATGGACCAAGGGTATCAACAGAAAATGCACTTCCTTTAGTAACTGTGAAGGCAGGGTGTTTGAAGTCAAGGATTTCATCACCTGCAACACCACTCATGTGGTCTATGCACTCTGGTGTCCGTGTGGCCTATGCTATATAGGTTGCACTAAGAGACAACTCAAAGTTCGGTTGGGTGAACATCTAACGAACATTAAGAAGGGCTATAAAGACCATAGCGTCTCTAAACATTTCAGAGACAAACATGACAGAGACCCTTCAGTTCTCAGGTTCATGGGCATAGATGTTACGTATCCTGATTGGAGGGGATCCAATCGGGTTAGAGATTTATCACAAAGGGAGACACAGTGGATATATCTCATTCGGAGTTTATATCCACAAGGAATGAACATCGAATTGGACATCAATGCTTTTATTAGCGATGTTCATATGCGATGATCATTTTCATTTTCCCATCCTGCATTTATTCTCTCTGCTGAAATTATGTATATATTTAACATAAGATGCTTTATGTTCACTTATCTTGTGACCTGAGAGAGTGGACGACGGTAAAGTATTACTATGTGGAGTGACGCTATATTTTGAAACTGTCAGTGGATTGTAAACTTGACGGTTTACTGTGAATTTTATTACAATAAGCTTGGTGTCCCTAATAGTGCGGACCATTACGACCAATTACATTTGTTCATAAGCAATAAGTAATGCTTTTCTTGGTGACATGAATATAGATTTGTAACTGCAGACGCCACCTCCTCCTATGACTAGCCAATAACCATCTTAGTAGGTGGGTCGGAGCAGCATTCGTTTGCATGGGGAGGCGGGCTATTTAAATATTGCCGTCATTACCGTCTAGCCAATCACCTGTTGAAGTCCATAGCGTGACGAAACGTGTTGTGATTGGCTAGGACGGCTGGAACCAGGATGTAGGCAGTGGAGCTCCTGCGAGTACTCGCTCCTCACTGCGGGACGGAGAGGGGGAGACGCGGCGAGACACACGCCTCTGGAGGTCTGTAAAGAGCCCTAGGATGGATGGCGTCCGCACACACTAGTTCCTTATGCTATTTTAAGATTTTTATCTGGTAAGCGTCCCCACAACAGTGGCATGGTTTATTTTACTTTTTTCAATAAATGGTTTTAAAAGCGATATTACACTATGTGGCAACCTTTTGCTGGAGTCTCATTTGATGTTTGAGGAATCGTGGCTGGGGACTAGCATCTGTATGGTTCAGTGCTCTTGAAGGCACAAAAGGCGTACAGGCTGAGCATGAGAGTGCCCAGCATATTCATCTGGTAAGAAGCCACTCTTTAGGGGGGTCCATGCACATTTAACCAGCACGAGGTGGATGGTGGTGGATCCTGCAACAGATGATGATTGAATACTTCTTATCTTGCATGAAATATCACACATCCCTCTAGTGTGGGACTCTTTAAGTGGACTGTTGATACATTCTGATATTTTGATGTATCCCATCTATTGGCTCAATGATTTTATAATTTAATGTTTGGAGCGCTACTGTCTTCTGTGAAGATTTTTGATTGATTATTGTAACACATTGGTTGGTAGTGACATTCTATATAAGTCATCGTATAGGTAGAAACTATTTGTCATATGTTTTGTCGCTAGTAAGGTTGCTTTTATAGAGAGGAGGTTTGGAAAGTTTATTTTATTACATTTCTGGTAAGCTATTGTTAGGGATAAGAAGTCATGATTTTTTGTATATTCTTTTTCGATAGATAACCATGGTTTATCAGTCACTGGAAAGACCCAGTTTTTCCATTGGTCTAGCAAGGAGGCATGATAATATTTCGAGAGGTCAGGTAAGGACATGCCTCCTTTATCTTGGAGTAAGTTGAGAATGGATAGTGCTACTCTTGTTTTTTTTTCCGTTCCAAACAAGGTTTCTTAATATCATATTAGTTTGTTTGAAGAATTTGGCCAGCAATGGAATAGGTAATGTCCTGAAAAGATACAATATTTTTGGAAGGGATTGCAACTTAAAGGTTAACCACTTCAGCCCCGGAAGGATTTCCAGCTTTAGGACCGGAGCCCTTTTTGCGATTCGGCACTGCTTCGCTTTAACTGAAAATTGCGCGGTCGTGCGACGTTGTACCCAAACGAAATTTGCGTCCTTTTTTTCCCACAAATAGAGCTTTCTTTTGGTGGTATTTGATCCCCTCTGCATCATTTCTGATCGCCGCTATAAACAAAAGAAGAGCGACAATTTTGCAAAAAAACCCAAATTTCTTACTTTTTGCTAGAATACAAATCCAAAAAAAAATATAAAAAAACATTTTTTTTCACCGTTTTTGGCCGATTTATATTCTTCCTCATATTTGATAGAGAGTGTGATGAGTCTGAAACATTATGGGTAGATCTGCATATGGGTGTGCGCACTACAAAGGTTATCATTGGAGTTTGTTATAGACCTCCCAGTGTTAAAGAGG
>BLSH010233666.1:395619-416613 GCA_018402905.1 Glandirana rugosa | reverse complement strand
ATATATATATATATATATATATATATTATATATATATATATATACACTAGACTGTATATATTTTAATACACCACGTCAAGTGTTCTTTATACCGTACACCCCCAAATGCACTGATATATAGTGTACAATCAACATGCTGTGTGTATATATATATATACTAAACTGTATATATTTTAAGACACCACGTCAAGTGTGCTATATACCGTACATACACCCGCGAATGCACTAATATATAGTGTACATTCAATACGCTGTGTGTGTGTGTGTGTGTGTGTATATATATATATATATATATATATATATATATATATATATATATATATATAAATATATATATATTCTTGCACTAACTGACTGTATACAGATCACCCTATCTATCTATCTATCTATCTATCTATCTATCTATATATCTATCTAGTATATATTTCACGCTACACTAAACTGCCTGTTCTAACTGACTGTATATAAACATATAAACTGCCCTATCTATCTATCTAGCTATCTGTTTTTATGCACAGTAATCAGCTAGCTAGCTACACTAAACTGCCTGCATGCCGCTAGCTAAGCTCACTGTCTATCCACCGTTATTCACACACGACATAGAGCCACTATACAAGTGGCTTTATATAGTGTGGAGCGTGGATTGAGGCTGCTGAGCAGAGCACCCTGCCTTAAGCCAATCATATCTCTTACAGCAGAGCGCTCTGTGAATGGCAAAAGCATGCAGGTCATGTGCATGCATTGGCCAATCAGCGGGCAGCATTTCCCCCACAATTGGAATGCATTATGGGGCGCTCAAATTCCCGCAAACCTCTGGTAAGTTCATTACCACTAGTGGGACAGCAGACAGCTAGGCACTGAAGAGCACAAGCCGCCTTTTCTCACAGATCACTCTTTATATGATTTTAAGTCACCTTTTATATGGCTTTAAAATTAACTTTTTCATATGGATTTAAAAATTGAACTTTTGTAGAAAGGATTGTATTATTTTCAATATGGATTGATTCTTGTAGTACCGGTAATTTATTTTTGATTATACTAGTATTCCTGCATATGGTATAGCATTTATATATGCATTTTTATGAATTCATTTTTTTTCACTTGATATTTATTTATTCACAGAATATTGCAGGCAATAGCCATTTGTTAGATTTAAGGAACGTCACACACACAAAGGTCACGTATATATTTATTTATTCACTCAACCGGATGGAAGTGTCTGGGGATGATGAAGCAGCCATGGAACGCAAGCTTGAGGTGAAGATCCCGTCATTATGACTACATGTTTTGCACGCCTGTGCCTTATTAAGTCATGCAATCAGCAATAAATTGTTCCTGTTTCAGTAAATCTAGTGACTATCATCATTAATGCCTGGCACGCAATAGAGGTCTATGTACACCCATGCTTTACAGCTTGGTCTATAGCGCTTTTCAGAGACTTTTTTGATGGAGTGGGGTAGGGTTATAGGGGAGGTGTCCCAGATGGGAGAATGTCTTCAAAAGCTTGCCAGTGGTCAATCACCTGAAGATACAAGCCTATAACCCATGGTATTTGAATAAGTTGCCTATGTCCTGTACTGTACGACTAAGATAGTTTCTTACTCAGCACTGAAGGGTTTAGTACCGCCAGTGCCAAACCCACTGAAGTTCATAGATAAACTTTGACACTGACAGTGTGGCTCAGGGATTTACTTTGCCTTCCTCCAGATGGAATATCTGGGTAAAGTTCACTTTTACCTGGATGGAAGACTAATGGCTATCTACTTTATGCAATGACCTTCAATGTGCCTTATGTAAAAGTTAATTTAATGGCTTTTTTCTAAGCTAAATAAATACTACCAGAAAGGTTGGAAGATCAAAGTTAGTATTTAGTTTTTGCTGTTTAAGGTACCCTCCGGCGCTGGTCACGTGATGAACAACCTAACCATTTATTCATGCAATCTCTTATAATGAGGACAGAGCAGAAAAGGCAAAGGAATAAAAAAAAGTTACAGTTGTCACTGGAACAGGTAAATGTTCCCAATAGGGACACCTGTTTCAGTGAAAACTATCAAAGTTAGGATTTCCCTTCATGATGGGGAAGGTTGGCCCTCACTTCCTGTTGCATTATTGGAACAGGAGAAAAGAAGGAACAAACAAAATAAAAACTTTACAGAGGCGCTAACCTTTCACCACTTTATCCAAAACTGGAAACTTTTGGCTGGAATTTCACTTTAAAATATGATTGCTTTAAATCCTATCCGCATGCAGTATTTCTGCTTCATAGAGACAAGATCACAACCTAAAAGGAAAGAAAAAACAGACCCCCACGCATTTATATATGTGGAAAAACTTTTATTGCTTTTGGACAATGTCAGCACCATCTTGATAGTTTCAAAACAGAGATTTTTTTATTCTAAACTAAAAAGTGCCTATAGAAATATATATATATAAAGCAATATTTATTATTATATGTCATTTAATATTCAACTAATTCTCTCAAAGAATGTTAAGTTTATAACTGCTTATTTGGAGGACCCTGAACAATTTTGTTTTGCCATATTTGGGTTAAAAAACAGTTGAAAACATTTTTGTTTGTCTAACCTTCTGTTTCCATATTACCCTCCTGAAAAATTGATTTGAACTATATAAATAAAATGCCAATGGTCTCTATTGAGTCTTTACATTTAGATTGGCATATACTCTGAATATTACTATCTTTGTGCTTTAGTAATGTTTGTTTCTAGAATACCTGTGCTGAGAGAAATTGGTAAACTCCCATTGCTGACTTCTGTCCCTAAATTGCTAGCTACTTGGCTGTCCTGTTAATCCAGATGGCTTCAATACAGCTGGCCATACACCAGTAGAATTAAACTTCACAATGTTATTTTTCAAAATGTTTGTTTGCTTTTTTTTAATGGAGAGTATAATATTGTAATAAAACCTGTTTAATACATCTGGGATTCCATTCAAATAGCAGATCTGGACACAATATTTAAGGGCTTTAAAATTAAATTAGTTGACTTGATGATGGCAAGAAATAATGTTTTGGTGAACATTAACTGTGGGTGACCAGCTCAATAATAATGGCAGTCAGACAACTAGGATTTTGAGAAGATGGCGTTAGCAATGAAAAGTTACCAGTTTCTCTTGGCACAAGTTTCCATTAACCACTTGCTTACTGGGCACTTAAACCCTCCTCCTGCCCGGACCAATTTTCAGTTTTCAGCGCTGTCACTCTTTGAATGACAATTGCGCGTTCGTGCGGCTTTGTACCCAAACAAAATTGACGTCCTTTTTTTCCCACAAATAGAGCTTTCTTTTGGTGGTACTTGATCACCTCTGCGTTTTTATTTTTTGCGCTATAAACAAACAAAGAGCGACAATTTTGAAAAAAGAACAATATTTTTTACTTTTTGAAATATCAAATATCCAAAAATAAAAAAACTAATTTGTTCATCAGTTTAGACCAATATGTTTGGTAAAAAAAAAATCGCAAAAAGCGCATTTTGATTAGGTTGCGCAAAAAGTTATAGCGCCTACAAACTATGGATATTGGTTTATGGCATTTTTATTTATTTATTTTTTTACTGGTAATGACGGCGATCTGCGATTTTTATCGGGACTGCGATATTGCGGTGGACACTTTTTTGGGACCAATGACATTTATACAGCGATCAGATCTAAAAATAGACACTGATTACTGTATAAATGTCATTGGCAGTGAAGGGGTTAAATGTGTCCCCTGTATGTGTTCTAACTGTATGGGGGCGGGGCTGACAGGCACATAACAGATCTAACTGATCCCAATCACAGGGATCAGTAGAACTGTCATGCCCCCCTCACAGAGCGGGGAACCGCCGTGTGTACATCGGCGGTTCCCCTCTCTGGCTCTCTGTGAAGGGACCGCGAATCCCCGGTGGACATCGAGTCCACCCGACCCGCAGGCACGCTCAGCGGCAGCGAGAGTGCGCCTGGCGCAAGCAAAAGGGGAGGACGACTATTGACGTCCTCCCGGCATTTCAGATCCGCGCTGTAGCCGTCAATCGGCTATAGCACGGATCTGAAGTGGTTAAAGTGGTTTTAAAGGTTCAAGGTTTTTTACCTTCATGTATTCTATGAATGAAAAAAAACCTTCTGTGTGCAGCAGCCCCTGTTATACTTACTTCAGCTCCATCTCGAACAAGCAATGAACATGAGAGCCTTGGCTCTCTGGGGTCTCTCCCTCCTCATTGGCTGACATAGTAGCGGGATCCATTGGTTCCCACTACTTTCCATCACAGCCAGTAAGCCAGTGGGACCAAGCCATGGTCTGTGTCTGAATGGACACTTGGGAGCGAGCCTGCTCGAGTGCCTCCATAGCAAGCTGCTTGGAGGAGGGGCTGCTCTGTGCAAAACCACTGCACAGAGCAGGTAAGTATGACATGTTTGTTATTTAAAAAAACAGCCTTTAATATCACTTTAAGTGTCAGGTGACTAATTGGAAAGCATGACAAGAATTCAGGACAAGAGTATTGTGCCTATGTGAAGATGTTAGGAAGATTTGCCTAGTGACATGTACGGCAATGGCCTTTAGCTCCTATGACCAAACCACAAAAAAGTCCTTATTTTCTGTTCCTTAACTACTTGACCTCTGGAAGATTTACCCCACTTCCCGACCAGGTCATTTTTTGCGATATGGCACTGCGTTACTTTAACTGACAACTGCGCGGTTGTGCGACACTGTACCTAAATAAATTGATGTCCATTTTTCCCACAAATAGAGCTTTCTTTTGGTGGTATTTGATCACCCCTGCATTTTTTTTTTGTTTCGCTACAAACAAAGAATCACCGACAATTATGAAATTACTTTCTGCTCTAAAACACATCCAATAAAAAATGTAAAAAATAAAATGTCTTCATCAATTTAGGCCAATATGTATTCTGCTTCATATTTTTGGTAAGAAAAATCCTAATAAGCGTATATTGATTGGTTTGTGCAAAAGTTATAGCGTCTACAAACGATGGGATATTTTTATTTATTTATTTTTGTATTTTATTTTGTACTAGTAATGGCGGCAATCAGCGGCTTATAGCAGGACTGCGATATTGTGGTGGACAAATTGAACTTCTAACTCACACTTTTGACATGTTTTTGGGGACGTTATTACATTGATGAATGTAATAATGACACTGGCAAGGAAGCGGTTAACATCAGGGGTGATCAAAGAGTTAACTGTGTGCCTAGCTAATGTTTTAGTGCAATGTGGGAGGTGCTTTTACTAGTGGAAGGCATGGATTGGTGTTTCTGCTTTACAGAAGCACAGGATCCATGCCTTCTGTACTGACAGAACGGCAATCTGCCTTGTTTACATAGGCAGACTGCCATTCTGTCAGTGTACCGAACGATCATCCCATCAGAGTACCTGTCATCCCATCTGAGTACCTGTCATCCCATCTGAGTACCTGTCATCCCACCAGAGTACCTGTCATCCCATCTGAGTACCTGTCATCCCATCTGAGTACCTGTCATCCCACCTGAGTACCTGTCATCCCATCTTAGTATCTGTCATCCCATCAGGAGTACCTGTACCATGATTGATTGGTTTGCGCAAACCTTATAGCGTCTACAAACTATGGGATATTTTTATTTATTTATTTTTGTATTTTATTCTTTACTAGTAATGATGGCAATCAGCGATTTATAGCGGGACTGCAATATTGCGGTGGACAAATTGGACATCTAACTGACACTTTTGACATGTTTTTGGGGACATTATTACAATGATGAATGTAATAATGACACTGTCAGGGAAGGGGCTAACATCAGGGGTGATCAAAGAGTAAACTGTGTGCCTAGCTAATTTTTTAATGTAATGGGGGAGGTGCTTTTACTAGTGGAAGGCATGGATTGGTGTTTCTACTGTACAGAAGCACAGGATCCATGCCTTCTGTACTGACAGAACGGCAATCTGCCTTCTTTACATAGGCAGACTGCCATTCTGTCAGTGTACGAACGATCAGTGGGCGTTGGCAGACATCGGGACCCGCTAATCAGCTCCCTCTGTGTAAAATCACAGCAGGAGCGAGCTACCACCAGCACGCACTCGCGCCCAAAACCGTATGTATACGTGATCCTGCGCAACTCGGCTGCCCTGTTGCAGTAAATCTGCTATGGGGCGGTCGGCAAGCGGTTGACAGATTTGTGCTGTTCTTATGGAAGTCACAAACAGGCTGTCTCACCAAGCACAAGGATCCTTGAAACATTTGCCTGTCCTTGAGTCATAAGTCACAGCTCCTGCACAGGGCCATCTTTAACCAGTTCCATACTGAGCCATAAACAAATGACACCAGCAGGAATACTCTCTCCCTCTGGGTGACCTCATCAGGAGTACCGGTCCTGTGACGCCCATCAGGAGTATCTGTCCCGTGAGCCCATCAGGAGTACCTGTCCCATGAGCCCATCAGGAGTATCTGTCCCGTGAGCCCAGGCAGTACATCGTTGTCCGAATTTGAGGAGGAAGTAGTCCGTCCTAAAAGAGGATGGTCTGAAGACCAGGAAGCTACCAGCAGTGCTAGACACCCTAATGGTCAATCGGCAAATGCCAATGGTGCTAGACCCCAGAAGGAAAAGCCCAGTTCAAGAGCTGGAATTTCATGCCAGACCCAAAGAATTAGGGCCCAAACCCATCTTCCGGATGCTCTAGCTAACCCATTGGGGCTGCCTTCTAGCCCAGGGTCAGCCACAATCCCCCCTTTCACAACACAGCCAGGTGTGCAGGCCAACACCGAAGGTTTATTGGAAATAGATTTTTTAAATGTATTTTTCCCTGATGAGTTAGTGCAAAGCATCGTGGACCAAACAAATCTTTATGCCCAACAATATAGAACAACCCCAACTGAAGCTATGCCCACCGTTTCGAATGGAGACGTTTAACAGTGGAGGAGCTTAAATTGTTATTAGGCCTGATGATCATAATGGGGCTTACAAAAAAGAACAAAGTGCATGCATATTGGTCTTCCAACCCCATTCACCACATGCCAATTTTTTCAGCTTTTTCAGCTGTCATGTCCAGGTCCCGCTATGACATGATAATGCGCTTCCTCCATTTCAGTGATAACTTGCAGTGCCCCCCCCACCCCGAAATCATCAGACTTTGTCGACTTTGATAATTTGTATAAAATTCGCCCCCTAACTGATTTTTTTTCTAAGAGGTTTGCCGAACTTTATATCCCTGACCAGAACATCTCTGTGGACAAATCCCTAGTCCATTTAACAGTCCGGCTGGGATTCAAACAGCATATCCCCAGTAAGAGGACCAGGTACGGATTGAAGCTCAACAAGCCCTGTGAAAGCTCCACCGGATATGTGCATGCCTTTCGCGTGTACGAAGGCAAAGACTCCCAGCTCCAGCCCCCTGAATGTCCAATGTACATGTGAATAAGCGGGGAAACTGGGAGTTGGCATTCCCACTCCTCCAAAAGGGTATCACATTTACATGGACAATTACTATACCAGTTTGCCCCTTTTTTGCCACCTATACCTGAAGAAAACTTTAGCCTGCGGTACAGCAAGAAAAAACAGGAAGGGCTTCCCACAGTGTCTAGTCCCCACAAGGCCAAAAAGAAGGGAATCAGTAAGCCTGAGGAATGAGGAAATGTTGGCCGTGAAGTGGAGGGATAGGAAAGATGTGTACATCATGTCCACCACCCACGATGACACCTCGGTGGAACTTCGCAGAAGTCACGATCCCGTTGGAAAGTATCCACGGGTACAATAAATTCATTGTGGATTTAAATGATCAAATGTTGCAGCCCTATCTATCAACCCAAAAGTCCCTCTTCTGATATAAAAAAGCCGCAATTTACTTTTTCCATTTGCCCATTTTTAATGCATACCTCACCTATCAGAAATCAACGCAAATTCCCAACACCTTCCTAAAATGTATTGAAGACATTGTCACTGCCCTGATCTATCAGCAAGGATCCCCCTAGAAAGCATTCGCTCCGATTGTGTCAGCAGACTGCATGAGTGACATTTTCCTGACAATATCCCACCATCAGCAACCGGAAGAAGGCACCAAAAAAAAAAATGACGGGTGTGCAGCAAAAGAAGAGTTAGGAAAGACACAGGTTTCCATTGTCCTCAATGTCCCTCCCAACCTGGCCTATGCATCGGAGAATGCTTCAGACGCTATCACACTCTCATAAACTATTAGTCCATATTTCTAGTAGACTGCCATTTCCCCGCATTTCAATTCCTATGCTGATTATTGCTCTGGTGCCTCAACCAACCATATCACTGCCTTCCATGGGAACTAACCCTTACCTGTTCATCGACTATGCCTCTGCCTGCCGTCTGCATTGTTATCTGCCATGTTTCTGCCTTTCACATGAACTGACCCTGGACTGTATCGGCTATGCCTCTGCCTGTCATCTGCATTGTTATATTGTTTATTGACAATATCTCTGCCTGCACTGACCCAGGACTTTTTATGGACCATGTGCCTGCTGCCTGGACCAATATGTTGGCTGTACTGACCATATTTCTGCCTGCTGCCTGTACTAACTCTGGACAGTATTCCTGCCTGCTGCATGGACGATCCTTCCACTGCTGCTGACCACATCCCTGCCTGCTACCTGGACCAATGCTTTGGACCAATATCTCTACCTGTACTGACTATGGACAGTATTTCTGCCTGCTGCCTGTTTTACTCTCCTCTGTGGACCACTGCACTACTAAAACCACAGGTATTTTTTTTTTGTTTATCCTTTGCTCAGCAAAATGTATTTTGGTGTGTAATTGGTATGCACAGTACATGCTATGTGTTAGAAATATGAAGGGCCTTCAACAGTGTGATAGGTTGGCAGGAATTTGTGTGTAATTTCCCTAGAGGGCTACTTGTATGCTGAGCCTCTCTATGTGGCTAATCTGTGTAAAAGTCTCATGCATGTGGTATTGCCATACTCAGGAGGAGTAGCAGAATGTATTTTGGATTGTCATTTTTGGTATGTGCATGCTATGTGTTAGAAATATCTTATAAATTGACAACTTAGTGTGAAAAAATATGGTTTCATTTTTTTCCCACATTTTTCAAAAACTTGTGGAAAAAAATGACATGTTCAAAAGACTCATAATGCCTCATAGAATATACCTTGGGGTATTTGCTTTTGAAAATGAGGTAATTTCCATTTAAAGGGTGTTTCCATTGTACTGGTACTCAGGGCATTCAAAAGAGTGATAGGTAATCAGAAAATGATATGCGTAATTTATTATCCTAGAAGCCTGGAGGTGCTACTTGGATGGTGGACCCCTGCATATGGCCAGGCTGTGTACAAGTATCACACATGTGGTATCGCCATACTCACGAGGAGTAGCAGAATGGAATGGAATTTTGGGGTGTCATTTTTGGTATGTACATGCTGTGTGTTAGAAATATCTTATAAATTAACAACTTTATGTAAAAAAAATAAGTTTTAATTTTCTTTCCATGTTTTACGAAAACTTGTGGAAAAAAATTATATGTTCAAAAGACTCATAATTCCTCATAAAATATACCTTGGGGTGTTTGCTTTACAAAATAAGGTCATTTTGTGGGTAATTCCACTGTCCTGGTGCTCCAGGGCTTTCAAACCTGTGATAGGTAGGGATGTGTAATTTATGTTCCTAGAACGCCTGGAGGTGCTACTTGGATGTTGGACCTCTGTATGTGGCCAGGCTGTGTACAAGTCTCACACATGTGGTATCGCAATACTCAGGAGCAGTAGCAGAATGTATTTTGGGGTGTAATTGCAAGTATGCGTATGCTGTGTGTTAATATGACAGTTTTGTGTAAAAAAAAAAAAAAATCTTCATCTTCCAAAGAACTGTGGGAAAAAATTACAACTTCAAAAAACTCACCATGCCTTGGATTGTCTACTTTCCAAAAAGGGGTCATTTGGGGGTTTTTTGTACTGTTTTGGCTTGTTAGTGTCAGTACATCAGGTGTGATCAATTTTCAATGATTGGCACCATAGCTTGTAGACTCTATAACCTTCACACAGACTAAATAATATACAGTAATTTGGGTTATTTTTACCAAATATATGTAGCAGTATACATTTTGGCCCAAATTTATGAAGAAAAATAACTAATTTGAAAAACAATAGAAACTAAAAAAAAAAGTTTTTTTTTTCAATATGTTCACTCTTTTTTTGTTTATATAGCAAAAAATAAAAATCGCAGCGTGATTAAATACCACCAAAAGAAAGCTCTATTTGTGAGAAAAAATGATAAAAATGCTGTTTGGGTACAGTGTAGTATGACGGAGTAATTGTCATTCAAAGTGTGAGAGCACTGAAAGCTGAACATTGGTCTTGGCAGGAAAGGTGTATAAGTGCCCTGTATTGAAGTGGTTAAGTCAGGGCAAAAGGGGCAATTCTCAATATTTCAGCGTGAAATTCTGTTACTAATGCTGCCCAGCTCTGCCCTATTGCCACGCACAGATGACTCACCTGCAGACCCTGTTTACATGTAAATAACTGGCACTGATATGTAAATAGCGGCGGCATAAATATATAAATAGCCACGGACCACGACATTGATATGTAAATAGAGGCAGCATCCATATGAATATCATGCCCCCGAGGTCATATCCACCATCACCTCTGCTGCCCACTGGGGAGGTAAAAGGGCATGCTGGAAAGTCCTGCCTACAACTGTGGTCATTAAGCCTAACATCAGCCTGTTCTGCAAAGGTAAGCAAATTGGACGTGAACCCCTTTTTTAAAATAACATGGTGCCACAGCACCCTGAATTTTGGTGAATGTGAACACGCACATCTCAGCAGATGCGTGAGGGTGTCATTATCAATTAATGGCCCTGCTGTGTATCTGCTACAACACATTTTGGTGGTGTCAGGAAAGCAATTTGCATGCATTCCCGACACACAAATGAGAACGCAGGCCATATGTTTCAGTTATTGAAAGTGGACAGGCTTTACCTGTGGGGCTAGGCACTGTTTATTGTTCAGTGTCAGCTTGCAGGCTATAGCTGCATGGTCTGGAAATAGACTCATGGGTTTCACACCAGAGCCAGTTCACACCTGGGTGTTGTGCAATGTGTGTTGATAAAAAAAAACTTGCTGTAAGGCCTTTAATGCTTCGTGGTGCTCCAGGCTGAGGTGTAAGGCCCAGTTGGCATTCAGGATAGTAGGGGTGCCAGCGTAAGAAAAACTCATCCAGTGAGCAATGGACATAAGCATGAAACCGCTGCTCACCATAGACAATTCTAGTGTAGATGTATTTATGTGAAAGCCTCAGTCAAGGCCACTGTTTGGGCCATGCCCATGATGATGTATAAATTTTGCTATCCTGCTCCCTACTCCTATAATTAAGCCCCAATGGGTGGGGCAAAACATGTCAGGGAGCGGCAGTACTAGGATCAGCTATAGTGAGTGGCAGTTTCATGTTTATATGCCAAAAACTTGCCAGTGCACTTGCTCTATATTCTTTGTCAAAGGCACCCAATGCACTGTACAGTAGAATGCAACACATGGCACATCACAGCATACTTACCAGATTTGTTTTTGTAAAAAGGGTCATGCACTTTTTGTGTTCATTGTGGGGCACTGGCAGCTCATTTATAATTATGGCTGCTTTAATACAATGTACAGTGGGTATAGAAAAGAATCACCCCCTTTAAAACAATCACATTTTGTTGCTGTGCAACCTGAAATGAAGACAGACCTAGTTTTTGTTTTCATCAAGCTGTATTTAGTCAATGCAACTTATAACATCCAAGTGAAAGATATAACACCAAAATGCCAAAAAAAAAAAAAAACAGAATCACAGAGTTGGAAAAGGATCACCCCTTGTGTCAGTATTTTGTTGAACCACATTTTGCTTTAATTACAGCCTTTAGGCTGTTGGGATATGTCTCTACTAACTTTGTACATCTAGACTTTCAAATATTTACCCACTCTTCATTGCAGAACTGTTCAAGTTCAGTTAAATTTGACGGTGACCGTTTTATTTTTGGACTGCAGTCTTCAAGCCATTCCACAGATTTTCAATGGGGTTTAAATCTGGGCTTTATCCAGTGCAACTGGATAAAACAAAAACCGTGTCTGTCTGAATTTTAGGCTGCAAAGCAGCAAAATGTGATTATTTTATGGGGGTGATTCTTTTCAGAATACCATTTAGAGTTAACCTGGTAAACATGAAATCAAGAGTGCAACCTGCTGACTGGAAACTCAAAATATTTGCATGTATTAATTGATATTAGACTAAAAATGTTTTTTTTTTATTTTAGAAAAAATTGAAGAAAAAAATAATGCATGCAAAAACAATAAATAATCCCAGTTCAATCAGTCATGTCAAATGTTGTTACAGTATCTCACAAAAGTGAGTATACCCCTCACATTTGTGTAAATATTTGATTATATCTTTTCATGTGACAACACTAAAGAAATTACAGTTTGATACAATGTAAAGTAGTGAGTGTACAGCTTGCATAACAATGTCAATTTGCTGTCTCCTCATAATAACTCAACACACAGCCATTAATGTTCATTAATGTCTAAACCGCTGGCAACAAAAGGGAGTACACCACTAAGTCAAAATGTCCAAATTGGGCTCAATTAGCCATTTTCCCTCCCCAGTGTCATGTGACTCATTAGTGTTACAAGGTCTCAGGTGTGAATGGGGAGCAGGTGTGTTAAATGTGGTGTTATCACTTTCACTCTCTCATACTGGTCACTGGTAGTTCAACATGGCACCTCCATGGCAAAGAACTCTCAGAAGATCTGAAAAATAGAAATGTTGCTCTACATAAAGATGGCCTAGGCTATAAGAAGATTGCCAAGACTCTGAAACTGAGCTGCAGCACGGTGGCCAAGACCATACAGTGGTTTAACAGGACAGGTTCCACTCAGAACAGGTCTTGCCATGGCCGACCAAAGAAGTTGAGTGCACGTGCTCAGCGTCATATCCAGAGGTTGTCTTTGGGAAATAGACATATAAGTGCTGCAGAGGTTGAAGGGGTGGGGGGTTAGCCTGTCAGTGTTCAGATCATACACCGCACCTATCAAACTGGTCTGCATGGCTTTCATCCCAGAAAGAAGCCTCTTCTAAAGATGATGCACAAGAAAGCCTGCAAATAGTTTGCTAAAGACAAGCAGACTAAGGACATGGATTACTGAGACCAAAATAAACATATTTGGTTCAGATAGTGTCAAGCGTGTGTGCCGTTACCAGGTGAGGAGCGCAAAGACAAGTGTGTCTTGCCTACAGTCAAGCAAAGTGGTTGGGGTGTCATGGTCTAGGGCTGCATGATTGCTGCCAGCACTGGGGAGCTACAGTTCATTGAGGGAACCACGAATGCCAACATATACTGTGATATACTGAAGCAGAGCATGATCCCCTCCCTTCGGAGACTGAGCCTGCAGGGCAGTATTCCAACATGATAATGACCACTGCCTCGCTGTAGAAGCTGAGGGTAAAAGTGATGGACTGGCCAAGCATGTCTCCAGACCTAAACCCTATTGAGCATCTTTGGGTATGCTCAAACGGAAGGTGGAGGAGCGCAAGGTCTCTAACATCCACCAGATCCATGATGTTGTCTGGGAGGAGTGGAAGAGGACTTCAGTGGCAACCTGTGAATCTCTGGTGAACTTCATGCCCAAGAAGGTTAAGGCAGTGCTGAAAAATAATGGTGGCCACACAAAATATTGACACTTTTGGCCCAATTTGCACATTTTCAATTAGGGGTGTACTCACTTTTGTTGCCAGCAGTTTAGACATTAATGGCTGTGGGTTGAGTTATTTTGAGATGACAGAAAATTGACACTTTTATACAAGATGTACACTCACTACTTTACATTGTAGGAAAGTGTTATTTGTTCAGTGTTGTCACATGAAAAGATATAACAAAATATTTACAAAAATGTGAGGGTGTACTCACTTTTGTGAGATACTGTATTAGGCCATGTAGGACCGACATCATATTGGCCCTAAACATCTTTAAACACACTTTTAAATGAAAATTATTATCTGACACATCAAAGAACATTAATTTGGTCAAATTCTAATGTTTTTTCCAAAACAAATTGTTCCTCTTTTGTTCAGAATGATTGCTCATAGTTCAAACCATTTAGTGCAAATTGGTTTAGGAAAGATATAATACTTTATTCACAATAACAGTTTTATCAGGTGACCATATCATTACATCCATATACGGTCGGCTTAACTCATGTTTATAAAAACAGCTATGATGTACCTGGTAGTGGGGAACACATGCAGTGTTAGGCTGCATTTGAATGGGTGCTTAGCATGCTGCCAAACCCAGTGGCAATCTACTGATTCCTCTAACAAGGATTGACAGCTGTGTAGGACAGCTGCGGCCATGGAGCCCGTAAAGTGCAATGACAGGCTGTAGGTAGCCGCAGCTATTCATAACTGTTCGCAGAGACAGTGATTACCCGTGGTAAAATTATTTCATGAATATAGGAAGAATACAGAACAAAGTATCTATGCAGTAGATGGTTTTCTTACATGTGTTCACTACAGTAACTATTCATACGGCATATATGAAGTAGGTACAGTAGGGCTCTCTTTGAATAAACAATATAATACTGATTCTGGAGCATGTTAAATAATCTGTTGAAAAAAAGACAGAGGTTCGTCTATTTCAACCCACAGAAAAAAAACCAAAGCACACAAATCAAAACCTCCAGATACATAATCCATTACCCACAGTTGATCCAGAGGAAGGCAAGAAAAACTCCAATAAAGCATGATAAAAGCAGGGGAAAAAATTATTTCCTGATCCCCCAAGAGGGAAGTATGTATGACAGATTAATCAGTGATTCCTATACAGTCTTGGACTGTTGTATGCAGAACCCACTACAGAAGAGCCTAAATATTATTTTTAAAAATAGATATTTATATCAAGAGAGTCACTTTTTTTGCCAAAGAATGGCATCATTACACAGCTTACTTGTTATGAAATAAAATATGAGGGCTACCACTGATGATATCCTTCTGTAAGTTCCAATTGTCAGTTTTTTTTGCTGCCCCAACTGCTTCAATAATTTCTGTGTCATTGACATGGAACATGAATGCAAATCTGGAAAGTCAGAAACTGTTCCAGTTCAATGACACAAAGCACTAAACAAAAGGGTCAGCTGGGCAGCCAGTACTTACAAAAGGTGAGGTCAGCAATGGTAGCCTTAAAGTGACACTAAACTCTGGATCAAAAGAAAAAAAATCTATTCAAGTATGTGTAGCATCCTCTACCTTAGGTAGGTGCTAGGTGATTTTTGGGGAGAGGTAAATTTAGGCAGGCCTAGCTGTAGTTAGGCCTGTTTGGTTTGATTCTGGGCATGGGAGCAGTCTAGGGAGTGGCTGGTGACTCACAGGTGGTGACACCTCTCGGTTACCTCCCCTTTGCTTCTAGAAGGTTCTAGAAGAAAGGGCGGGGAAGAGGGGTGGAGCTATCTGGGGTGTTTGTGGAGCCTTGACCAATCCCCAACCTGGATTGGCAGGGGGCAGGCCTCCTCAAATACCCAAGGTCAGCCCAGCCAGGAAGGAGAGTTGGAAGTTGGTTGGTGGAAGAACTGGTAGATAAAGCACTAGTTGCTGAGACCTTTGAGGGAGCCCCCAGTCTGGGGGGGTGGCCTTGGGTCTGGAGGCTTGGGAGTGGAAGGGACCCCTCAGTACATCCAAGGGGAGTCCTGACCTAGGAGCAGGAAAGAGAGCAACAGAGTGGTGCTGCCGGGCAAGTCTCCAGGAGGGGTCCACCAGGTGTCGGTAAGTGACACACACCCAGGGATGTTGGAAGAGGCACGCCAGAGAAGATTGGGGAGAGAGAGAGATGGTCTGAGAACTGTGCAGAGCCAGCTGGGACTGTGGTGTCACTGGGCAGTGGAGCTGGGTTGCTGCAGCCAGGAGGGCTGGCACGGCCCGAAGAGGGACTGACTGGGAGCAGTTGTCCACTGAGGCTAGCAAGCACACTTGTCACTATTTTTGCTACACAAATAGGGGCCCACGGTCCCTGCCTGTAATGGGGGGTTCATTGAGGCCTGGCTAAAGCCAGAGGCAGGCCTCAACCATGTGCTAGCTAGGCTGTAGAAGTGTTGTGCAGGAGAGAGGAAGAGGAGTGTCTTTGAGCAAGATTGTGCAGGAGGAAGAGGAGTTGTTTTGAGCAAGATTGTGGTGGAGGAAGAGAAAGAAGTATATACAGGAGTGTAGATGTGTTGTCCCATCCAAGAACTGTTCATTCACTGGGCATCCATAATCTCCTATACCACATCCAAGTTAAATCCCCTAATAATATAACAAAAACACAAGTACCTGTGCTTCTGGACTCCGGATGTGTGGAAAAATGTGACTGCCTGAGCAGGGTGAAAGGTGAACCGCTACAACCAGCAGCTCCTACGGGGGTACCGCTACATATACATGTTGTGTTCTTAACTCAAAAAGTACCTTCTTTTGCTCTCAAATTCCTCCCAATATAAAAAAACAAATTCCTCTTTTTTTGCTGCTGTGATCTGACTTCCTGTTACAGGATGGGTACATCCTCTCTCCATGGTCTCACTCAGAGCTGGTGCAAGTATTTTTGTCTCTAGGCAAAGGTGCATTTTACCCCCCCAAATCCTCAGCAGCCTTAAGCCTTCAGACATGTCCCTGACTGCCGCAAACTGTCCCCACTTCTAATAAAAGTCTGTGGTTGGGTGTCAGAACAAGGTCCCTCCTGCAAAAAAAAAAAAAAAAACTCTTATCCGTTTTTCACTTATTGTGTTAAATGTCCTATTGTGTGGGATTTTGACTTCCTTGGGTGCAGATGAGGGTTGGAAAAAGAGGGAGGAGCACTTGTGAACCCCTCTCTGCTGCAATCCAGCAAAGTAATCTGTAATGGGTTAATGGTCATATAGTGGGAGGTTAGCAGCTGTACTGCACTCAGTTTATTAAGATGATATGGGTGTATAGTGTGGGATCAGCCTTCCTAGGCAGGATGTGTGGATCTCAGCGCCTCCTCTACCAGTGATAGATGGTGTATGTTGTCTCCTGATGTGTCCTTGATGTGTCCCTGTTTAATCCTCTGTCCCTCCTGCTCTCCTCCTATGCTGTGTGTGCCTGGGGTGCGGTCCTCTGCCTGTCTGGTGTTCTTTCTAGCCGTGGTAAGGGGGAACATTCAGTGTCCCATTTTCCGGTGCCATTAGCTGTCCCCATGTGCCACAGTAAGCCTGCCACAAACACTCTGATTCCCTATCTCATGCTGCACATCCCAAGTCTCTCCCCTCCTGCTCCCGCTGCTGCTGCTAGGTCTGCACTGCAGACAAACATATTAAGGCCAGTCTGGGCTTGGCTGGGGATGAAGCGCAGTCCCAGCAAGGGGATGTGAGGAGTGGAGTCCCGGCAGGGGAGCGCTTTGATCCTGCAGGGAGCCCCTGCACAGCCAGTGCTCATACCAGGGCCGGGACAAAGGTCAACCAGCGCCCAGGGAAAAGATGCCAAACAATCAGGAGTGCTCATTTAACATCAGAGTCCACCTTTACATCAGAGTTCTCCTTCAAATCAGCAATGGCCATATATTTTAGGAGACCCCCTTTACATCAGGAGTCCCCATTTACATCTAAATTCTCCCCTTACAACAGGAGTCCTCCTTTCACATTAGAATCCTTTTTACATAAGGAATCCCTCTTTACCATCAGAGTCCCCCTTTAACATCAGCAGACCCTCTTTCACATTAGAATCTCTCTCAACATCAGGCATTCCCCCCCCTTACATCAGGTATCCTCACTTACAGAAAGAGCCCTCTTTTAGCAGATCTAGAACTATGCAATGCGGGGAAGGAGAGGAGGAAAGCAGAGAACAGGTGGGGCTGGATGGTGGGGAGGAGAGAAAGACGAGCCCGAAGGAGAATAGATGATCTGGACCAGAGAGCAGGGACTTTAAAATATTAAGTTGAAGGCTGTGAACCTTAAATAAGTGATGCTTTAATCATTATTTTTTTTGTATTTTTTTTGTTTCAGCCAACATTGTCAAGTATATTTTGACATCATATATCCAAATTTATAAACCATGGTCTGAGTCCATAGAAGCAGATGTCATAGTTTCTTAAGCCCTAGTGAAGGGGGCCCCTGAAACATGTTGGTTTTTCCATTTAATATATGGTTTGGATTACAACCTTACTTTGAACTAGATTTTTAGATTTATATACAATACAATCTATATTTTTTGGCAGCCAAATCATGTATCATATGCAACTAGACACTGCCAAAGCCCCCAACTGTGGTGCAATGGTTCAAGAGGATGAATTATTAGATGTTAATGAAAACTTCACAGCTGCCATTAGAGACAGAATGGGGGAAAAAATCACAACAACCTAGTTTCACCAGACACAATGACTCGGATAGTTCCTGACCTGATCTTGGATTCTGCTTCTAACCTGTCATTAATTTCTGAATACTTACCCATCTCCATTCTGCTGCCCGCCTGTTGATGACCCTGGCTATTCCTGTGGCCACGCTTCTGTCTCTGATCCTGGCTTCCTGTCCCGTTTAAGTGGCTGTTCAGCTGTCTGCTGTACCAGCTCTGTGCACCGCTGAGTGTCCCTGCCTCAAGTCTGCTAAGAGCCCTGACAAGCTGCACATCCTGAACCAACAGTGTAAGCGGAGTGCCCCTTTACACACTAGGACACAAAGACAAAAGGAAGGCGTGTACACCTAGTGCAATATCAGAGGCATTTATTTGATGAAAAATATATACAAGGGAATACTCACAAGAGTGGCGACCCCCAATGGGCCATACAATTGGCATGAAAGCAGACACGACACAAATAAAGGCTGACGCGTTTTGGGGGCGTACCCCCTTCCTCAGAGTGCCCCTTTAACCTGGGATAGACTTCTGAACACTACTACTGTTCCTTATTCATTGGTTCGCCATTTTCCTTGGAATCGCATCTCCTGCTGCAAGTTCTTCCATCACAGGCACTTGTGTTCCTCCTTTCCCTTAGTACCCTCTGTTCCACTTTTAGCGGGGACCGGGCTGGAGATACAAGAGAGATAGACCTTGTCATTTCAGTCTCCTATCAGTTAAGTGAGAGTATCAGTAAGCCAGTTTTGGAGTTTGAAAAGGAGACCTCTCCATTGGAGGATGTTTGTCGATCGATCTCTGCCTTATCCTACATTGTGCAGAGTTTGCAAAGGAGTCTTGATCGCTTGGAAGACCGATTTACTGGCCAGTGCAAATGTTTCGCCATTCCTGAGTCCTCCTGCTGTCACAGATGAAGTCACTCAGATGTAGTCCAGCATGTCTTGCGGGGCTATTCGCCCACCAGAACCCAGGGTACCAATACCCAAATGTTTCTCTGGAGGAAAATTCAAACTTTTCGTAACTCCTGTGAACTGTATTTCTCCCTTTTGCCCCCAAAATTTTCTTCTAAAGACACCAAGGTGGGGTACATTATCTCCTGGGCCCATAATTTCTGGGTGCAACATGATCCTGCTTTGACAACTATGGACTCTTTTTTTTTCTCTGCTATGTCTCAGCTATACGCTGACCCTTTTTGTCATCAGACTGCTGAATCTATGCTTAGCAAGTTACAGAAAGGCCAAAGGCCTGTAGAGGACTATATGTCTGATTTCCATGTATGGAGTGCTGATACTCAATGGAACGATTCAGCACTCCGTTACCAGTTTCCTCTTGGATTATCCAATGATCTGAAGGGAGAGCTTGCCAGAGTGGGGGTGCCGATGGCCTTAGAAGATCTGATTAATCTGATGAAAGGTCCTTTGGCCAGCTCAGAGTCTGAAGTTCTTGTTCCCTCACTTGCTGCTATAACGCCAGATATGTCCTACACTAAAAGGAGACATCATGACTTCCTTCAAAGGTGCTTATGGAGACCACCTCTATCTTCTGCTGAATGTCTTCTGCGACAACTTTCCAACCTCTGCCTCTTTTGTGATGATGCTGGTCACTTTATACAGTCCTGTCCAGTAAAAACCTGCAAGTCCTCCACTAACTAGGTCTATATGATGCATGAGCCATATGAGCCAAACGCATCTCACCTCTCCACTTCACTTGCAGCTTGCTGAAAAAACTGTTTCTGCACTTGCAATCATAGACTTTGGCGCCTGCAGCTGTTTTGTGGACTATACTTTTGTAGCTCAGCACAATCTTGCTTTCTGTGTCAAGAAACAAGGGTTTTCTGTTCATCTGGCTGATGGCTGTGGTATCAGGTCTGGCCCCGTAACTCAAGAGACTGAGATTGTTCCAATCCTTTGTCACTCCTTCTCCGGCAGTGTTGCCAACCGCCAGTAAATTTACTGACAGTTTATAAATATCAGTGATTTTTACAACTGTCTATAAATATCAGGGTCTGATAATTTGTCATGCTGTGCTGACTTTTTAAGTGTAAACCGGGCAAACTACTTGATATGGGTATTGTTAGTGTTTCCATGTTGTGTTTAAATATCAATTGTCTTACTTTTTAATAGGAGTTCAGTTATTTTTCAGGTTGCCAGTAAAAAATGTGCTCCGCCAGTACATTTTTCTATGTTTTGCCAGTAAAAAACGCTGCAGGAGGTTGGCAACACTGTTCTCTGGTCATCAAGAATTTCTATGCCTAGATGTCATAATGTCACCCATGTTTCCTATCATTCTCGGAATGCCCTGGTTAAAGGCACACGACCCCTGCATTAACTGGCTTACTGGGGAGATCATCATTCCATCCCAGTACTGTCAGACACATTGTATCTTGAAGATACCCCATACAGTTACTCCTCTCTTTAGTATTCATCCTGATTCCGAAGTGATGAAGCTAGTTCCCACTACCCACTGTAATACTGTAGATCCGTATCTTTAAGAACTACTGGTCTCTTGTCACAACGGTTGGAGGACGTCGCAAAAAATGACCGTTTTGTATCTTTTTACATGACCGCCTCGTGTAAAAAATGACCGTTGGACTTTTTATTGACTTGAGGATAATTTTTCATTCTGTTAACTATAAATTTGTGTTGTACCTTTGTGATTGTTATGGGTATAGTTCATCAA
>BLSH010233666.1:383075-395609 GCA_018402905.1 Glandirana rugosa | reverse complement strand
GTCCCGTAAGGCTCTTACTATCCTTTGTACCCACTGTAATACTGTAGATCCGTATCTTTAAGAACTACTGGCCTCTTCCTCACTGTTTCCTAACCTTGTTAGAGTCAGAGAACTCAATGCCCCGGTCTGGACTATGGTGTCGGTAGTCGGTCTACTTGTCTTTTGGGAACAAAGAACTGTGTCTTTCGTTCTAACACGACTCGATGTTTTCATATCAGGTGTTTTGTCGACGTCCGCGGTTTCAGATACTAACGTTCACGTCTTTGTCAAAAAAGTCGTTCGACGTTCACTTCACCTCTCCACTCTACGCAAACTGTCAAGAAACAAGGGTTTTCTGTTCATCTGGCTGATGGCTGTGGTATCAGGTCTGGCCCCGTAACTCAAGAGACTGAGATTGTTCCAATCCTTTGTCACTCCTTCTCCGGTCATCAAGAATTTCTATGCCTAGATGTCATAATGTCACCCATGTTTCCTATCATTCTCGGAATGCCCTGGTTAAAGGCACACGACCCCTGCATTAACTGGCTTACTGGGGAGATCATCATTCCATCCCAGTACTGTCAGACACATTGTATCTTGAAGATACCCCATACAGTTACTCCTCTCTTTAGTATTCATCCTGATTCCGAAGTGATGAAGCTAGTTCCCACTGTTTACCATGAATATCTGGACGTATTCAATAAGAAAGGCGCAGATGCCCTTCCTCCTCATTGGACTTACAATTTTCCAATAGAACTGCTGCCAGGGGCTGATATTCCTTTTGCCGGGATTTACCCTCTCTCTGAGCTGGAATTAGAAGCTCTTCGTAATTACATAGATGAAAGTCTGGAAAAAGGGTTAATTAGGCCCTCCACATCCCCAGCAGGAGCTGGCATCTTCTTTGTTGAAGAGAAAGACCATACCCTTAGGCCTCGTGTGGACTATTGTGATCTTAACAAGATAGCTGTCAAGAATCGCTATCCTTTTCCTCTGATTCCTGAACTATTCCAGAGGTTATGAGGAGCACATGTTTTTTCCAAACTCGATCTGAGGGGTGCATAGAATCTAGTCAGCATTCGTGAAGGAGACGAATTGAAGACAGCTTTGCGAACGCACTTCGGAGATTTTGAGTATTTGGTCATCCTGTTCGGCCTTCGTAAGGCCCCAGCTACGTTCCAACATCTTGTCAATGATATAATCCAGGATTATCTTGATTTATTTATCATTTTTTACCTGGATGACATCCTTATCATTTCCAGTTCATTAAAACTACACAGTGAAAAAAGTACTGGAGAGATTTCACAAACAATCTCTACGAAAGTTGAGAAGTGCAAGTTCAAAAGGCAGACCATTCAGTTTTTTTAGTCCACTAGATAAGCAGCGCCTACTCTTGTGATAAAAAATGTGACAAAATGAAAAAATAAAAAATCCCAAAAATATTTCATATGTATGTATATATATATATATAAGTGATGGGGGGGGGGCAGCTCCACTCAGGTGAATGCCTGCTTATATATGGAACAGTGAAAGGTAGCGCCTCCCCTGCATAATTATTGACAATGCAAATTAATAAACCATGCATAAATATTCAAATTCAGTGTCCATATAAGTAATAAACAATAAATCAGAAGGTCTTTAAAGTGTATTCGTGCTTGAAAGTGCTCAAAAAGTGCTCCAATGACATTCCAGGTGCAGCGTGATACGTGCCAGACCCCCTTTGTGTCCCCACTCACCGAAAAAAGGGCACCTGCTGCTTTTCAGTCAGAGGTCATGAATGCTACAAATCGGTGAGAGAGATGCTGAACTGGGCCAACAGGACAACCGGACACCCGAAATGTATCTTAATCTTCCCACAAGAAAATGAAATCTGGATGGCTCAGATAAACACAAACATCCTCATGTGTAGACTGTAAACAGGGCACTTTTTATTGCATAATAATAAAATCTACTTACAAAATCGTAGAATAAAAATGCCTTATAGTCAGCAGATATCAACTGTCAGCAAACGGCGTGCGTTCCACCAGCTCCTACCACTGTGAGCGGATGTGATGTGGACGGCTGCAGCGGACCGGATATGACGTAATTTTTTATTTTTTTTACTGTAAACAGGGCACTTTATTGCGCAATAATAAAATCTACTTACAAAATCGTGGATTAAAAACGCCTTATAGTCAGCAGATATCAACTGTCAGCAAACGGCGTGCGTTCCACCAGCTGCAGCCGAAGATACATTTCAGGTGTCCGGTTGTCCTGTTGGCCCAGTTCAGTATCTCTCTCACCGATTTGTAGCATTCATGACCTCTTACTGAAAAGCAGCAGGTCCACTTTTTATGGTGAGTGGGACACAAAGGGAGTCCGGCACGTATCACGCTGCATCTGGAATGTCATTGGAGCACTTTCTGTGCACTTTCAAGCACGAATACACTTTAAAGACTTTCTGATTTATTGTTTATTACTTATATGGACACTGAATTTGCATTTGGATATTTATGCATGGTTTATTAATTTGTATTGTCAATAATTATGCAGGGGAGGCGCTAACTTTCACTGTTCCATTCAGTTTTTTTGACTTGTTATTTCTGCAGATGCCATTTCTATGGACCCACAAAAAGGAACTGCTGTGTTGGAGGACAACTTGTGGATTGTGGGGTTCGCTAACTTCTGTAGGAAGTTTATTAAGAACTTTTCCGGTATCATTGCACCAATCACACAGTTGACCAAGCAGCATATCCCACTCAAATGGACTTCAGAGGCTCAAGCAGCGTCTAAACAACTAAAGACCCTATTTACTTCTGCTCCCACCCTGAAGCACCCAGAATCTGCTGTACTTGAAGTCAATGCTTCTGAAAGTGCGGTTGGGGCTATATTTTTCCAAAGACAGGGGCCCATATCTTTACTGCACCCTGTTGCCTTTTTCTTCAGAAAGTTGAGCTCCCCAGAAAGAAACAATGACGTGGGGGATCGAGAGCTGTTAACCATTAGGCTGCTCTCGAGGAATGGCGCTATCTGCTGGAGGGAAATTCGCACCCTATCCTCATTTTTACAGATCCCAAAAATGTGGAATATTTAAGGACTGCAAGACGACTAAGGCTGCGACAGGCAAGGTGGACACTTTTCTTTTCCTGTTTCGTGTTTCACATAACTTACCGCTCGGGAACTGCAAGCCTGATGCACTTACACATATGTTTCATGATACAGTTCCACCTTCTGAACCTGACACTATTTTACCAGCTAAGAACTTTTTGCTCCTGCAAGCAGATCTAATTTCACAAGTTAAGGAGGCGGTTGCCAATCATCCATCTTCTCTGGACATGCATCTGCAGCTGAGGGATAGACTCTATTTTCATAATGGACAAATCTTAATTCCTGAACAATTTAGAGTGTCATGTTCACTCCTTGGCAGGCCACTTTGGAATCTATAGGACCTTAGACTTCGTCTCCCGTTCCTTTTGATGGCCAGATTTAATGAAGGACTGTAAAGGCTATTTCAGATCTTGCTCTGTATGCCTCAGAAACAAATCTGATCGGGCCAGAATTTGAGTTCTGTTGGAATCCCTCCCAGTACCTGTAAAGCCCTGGAGCATGATTTCCATAGATTTTATCGTGGAACTTCCCAGTTTTCAGCACCAGTGGCGCCCGGGTGCCGCGCTTCCCAAAAAAAAAATATAAAAAAAAGTCCCTTTTAAAAAAAAAAAAGTTTGTTTAAATTAATATAGTGCACTGTGTTCGGGCGCCATACACAGTGCACTATGGGAAGCGTGACGTTGTTGCAATCACATGATTGCAGGCGTCACGCTTCAATGGCAGGGTTTAATCCTGCCTTGAGGCGCTTTGCTCTTTCCTCAAGACGCCTATTTGCTCCTGGTACTGTCAATCAATCACCGCCATCCAATAGACAGCAGTGATTGATCTTGGAGGAGCCTCGGCGTCACTTCCGGCCATACAGAGAGAAGCTGGACTCCAGGCTCCAACTCGCTCAATGCAAGCGCTGCCTCTGCAAACAAACAGCCCGCTCACCGCAAACGCTGCCTCTGCATACAGACAGCCGCTGTCCGCAAGCCGATCTCTGCACACTCCTGCCTGCCTATTAGATGGGGTAAGTGCGGGACTTGTCCCGACTTCGGGGGGGCTCTGTATACCCCATCTGGGACCGTATATACACCTATCTGGTGACCGTATACCCTATCTGGGACTGTATATACCCCTATCTGGTGACTGTATACCCTATCTGGGACCGTATATACCCCTATCTGGTGACTGTATACCCTACCTGGGACAATATATACCCCATCTGGTGGCTGTGTACCCTATCTGGGACCATATATACCCCTATCTGGTGACTGTGTACCCTATCTGGGACACTGTATACCCTATCTGGGACCCTGTATACCCCTATCTGGGACCCTGCATACCCTATCTGGGGCTCTGTATACCCTATCTGGGACCCAGTATACCCCTATCTGGTGACTGTATACCCTATCTGGGACCATATATACCCCTATCTGGTGACTGTATACCCTACCTGGGACTGTATATACCCCATCTGGTGGCTGTGTACCCTATCTGGGACCCTGTATACCCCTATCTGGGACCCTGTATACCCTATCTGGGGCTCTGTATATCCTATCTGGGACCCTGTATACCCCTATCTGGTGACTGTATACCATATCTGGGACCCTGTATACCCCTATATGGTGACTGTATACCCTATCTGGGACCCTGTATACCCCTATCTGGTGACTGTATACCCTATCTGGGACCCTGTATACCCTATCTGGGGCTCTGTATATCTGGGACAATGTATACCCTATCTGGGGCTCTGTATACCCTATCTGGGGCTCTGTATACCCTATCTGGGACCCTGTATACCCTATCTGGGACTCTGTATACTGCTTTCTGGGGCTCTGTATACTGCTATATGGTGACTGTATACTGCTATTTGGGGCTCTGTATACTGCTATCTGGGGCTATGTATACTGCTATATCTTGATTCTGTATACTCCTATCTGGTGACTCTGTATACTGCTATATGGTGACTCTGTATACTGCTATCTGGGGCTCTGTATACTACTATCTGGTGACTCTGTATACCCCATCTGGTGACTCTGTATACCCCTATCTGGTGACTCTATATAATCCTATCTGGTGATGCTGTATACCACTATCTGGTGATGCTGTATACCCTATCTGGTGATGCTGGGCTGCATACTCCTGACACAAGAGGTGGAAACTATAAGGGGTGGGGCTTATGAGAAGTGGGAGGGGTCAAAAAGGAAGGGTGGGGTCTGGCGCCCCCCATCCTAAAATTTCACCAGCCGCCACTGTTCACCACTATATTTGTTGTAGTTCATCGTCTGTCAAAGATGGCACATTTTATACCCTTGAAAGGAACTCCATCTGCCACTGAGACTGAGGAGATTGTGAAGCTAGATGGCATTCCAGACAATATTGTTTCAAATCGGGGAGTTCAGTTCACTTCCAAGTCCTTGAGGGCTTTGTGTGAAGCACTAAACATTGAACTTTGTTTATCATCTGCTTACCATCCTCAAACAAATGGGCAGACCGAGTGGACAAATCAAACTCTCAAACAATACTTGTGATGCTTTTCATCTTTCTCACAGGATGACTGGGTGTCCCTCCTTCCATTGGCAGAATTTGCGTACAATTATTCTGTCCACTCTGCCACCAAGCAGTCCCCCTTCTATGCTAATTATGGATATCTTCCTTCCTTTCTGCCTGGGGTGTCTATGAAGCCTACTGTACCGGCTGTGCAAGAAAGGCTTGAAGTTACTCAATACGAACAATCAGCTCTTATGACAAACCATCTTGAAGACTCAGGAAAGTAATGAGAATTTTTGATGCAAGAAGGAGAGCGAATTTGAATATGAAGCCAGGAGATAAGGCCTGGTTATCTACAGCAAACCTGAAATTGAGTTGTCCCTCAAAAAATCTTTGAGGTACCTGGAGCTATTTCCCATAAATTCTGTGCCATTTGAGTTAATTTTACCAAAGAATCTGAAGATTCACCCAGCATTTCATGTTTCTTTATTAAAACCAACAGTCTCAAACCCCTTTCCAGATTGTGGCCCAGAAGTTCTGGCTCCACTGTTGATCAAAGGTATCGATGACTATGAGGTAGAGGCCATCCTGGACTGCAAAAAGAGGGGAGGTCAGACCCAGTTCCTCATTAAAAGGAAGGGCTACAGTCCTGAGGATCATTCCTGGGAACCATCCTGTAATGTCCATGCTCCACGGTTGGTGCAAGCCTACCTTCAACTTCACCCTCAAAAACAGATTCTAGTGGGCATCCGGAGGCTGTCCCTAGGGGGGGCATTTTAGGGAATTCCTGTGAGATGTCTGGTGTGCAGATATCATGTTATTGCCCACAGAATGGCTAACAGGCGCACACATGCATGCAAGAATTTGCAAACGCGCACAATTTCTAATAGCAACAGACGGTCTATTTAAAGGACACTCATGTCCATGTTCTGGGATCTTCAGCTGTTTCCTGTGTCCTGGGTTTATCCTGTTTGATTCCCTTGGCGCTGACTAAGATAGCTCTTGACCTGATCTCAGATTCTGCTTTAACCTGTCATTAATTCCTGACCCGGCTCCATTCCTGACTTCGTACCCTCTGTTCCACCTTCAGTGGGGCCTGGGCTGGAGATACAAGAGAGGCTGACCTCGTCATTCCAGGCTCCTATCAGGTACATGACAGATGCCTTCTATCCGGATCCTGCGAAGCAGACAAAGAAGGACTTTTAGAGGAATAATGGCATAAATCATACATTATACGGTGTCACCAGAGCCTCTACCGCATCTTAGAGGATTCTTGGAATGGAAGATAAACCTGTCCAGTTTCTTGGTAAACCTAAAAGCCAGAAGGTCTACATACCATGCCATCCACCTTCAACAGAGTTCTAGAAACACCTTGGGGTGAAGAGACCACCTTCCGAAGTTCAGACGTTGATGACTGAGGAAGTTGCTTTTCCAAAAGTGAAGGGTTGCTTGGCTCTAAGCATGGGAATGGAGAGTCTGGAGTTTTTCCTGTGGAAGGATGACCTTGGACTGAGCTTTATCCAGAACCAGGCCCAGATACTCTAAGTAATGAGATGGCCCATGTGCTGATTTCTGGAGATCCACTCAAACCACTGTAGAGTCTGAAGGAAGTTGGTTCAAAGGTCCTGCACCTACTGTACTAAACAGGAACTAGCACTTTAATAAAGACCCAAGGTGCATTAGACAGGCCAAAGGTATGGCCATAAATTGTCTTGTGCCCACAGCAAAGTGCAGGTAGCGTTGATATGCAGAAAGATGGGGATATGTAAGTATGCATCTTTGATGTCTAGAGGCCAGGAAATCTCTGGGATGGAGGGAAGCAATGACTGACGGTGTAAATTCTATACAGCATTCTTTTTATTAGTTCAGTCAGTTTTATTGTGTAGCACCCTCTAGGTAGGCAGGTGCTAGAGGTAGGATTTTTGTGAGTGTAGGTAAATTTAGGCAGGCCTTTTGTTCTGATCTGGGCTGGGAGTGGCCCAGTGTAGGGCTGGGTGACTCACCGTTAGCATCACTGGCACCTCCCTCTTTTTTCTAGAAGATTCTAGAAAGAGAGGAGGAGAGGAGAGGGGGAGCTGCCTGGGGTGTTCCGAGGAGCCCTGACCAATCCTCAACTTGGTTTGGCAGGGGAAAGGCCTCCTCAAATACCCAGGGTCAGCCCAGCTGAAAAAGAGTTGTTGGGTGGAAGAGATGGAGTGAGAGAGTGCAGAGGCTGTTGGAGGCCTTTGAGGGAACTCCCCAGTCTTGGGAAGGCAACCTTGGGCCTGGACCGGAGGCACAAGAGAGAGCAAGGAGAGGACAGCAGGAGAGAGCACTACAGAGAGACTCCAGGGAGGACAACTGGTCACAGCCAGGAGAGCTGGTAAGTGAGGCACAGTCGGGAAGACTGGGGAGGCACACCTGAGAGGACTGGGAAATTGCAATCAGAGATGGGTGCAGAACCAGAAGAGTGGAATGTGGTGGAAGGGGCACTGGAGTCGGGTAGCTGCAGCCAGGAGGGCTGGCAGGGCCTGAAGAGGGCTTACTTGGATCAGTAGCTGCACGTGGGACAGCTAGCATCTGAACTTTTTCTACACTATAGGTCCCTGCCTACACAGGGCAATCCACTGAGGCCTGGCTGAGTTAGTGTCAGGCCTAACCAACAATATATGCTAGCTGATCCTGGGAACCAAGTAGTGTGCTGGAGGAGTATGGAGTGATACTCAGAAGATAGGAAGTGATGTGCAGGAGGAGTATGGAGCGATTCTCAGAAGATAGGAAGCGATGTGAAGGAGGCGTATGGAGTGATGTATATACAGAGAGTGTATATACTGTAGTTGTCCCATGCAATGTTCTGCAATCAACTGGGCATCTCATAATTTACCTATTCCCATTCAAGTTTAATCCCCTCAATAAAATACGAAAAAAAAATTGTAAGGACTGTTCAATGACTCTGAGTGCTTCAGAATTGAATGCCTGGCTGGGCAGGGTGACAGACAATCCATAACAACTTGTTGTTACAAGTTCAAATTGAGTGAATTTTACACATGTCTCAATAAAATAACGAAAATATGAGAAAAACAATTAGAATCTCTGAAACCTCTCTCCCTCTGGCCCCATGGTTATGGGAAAGGAGCTGCTCCAGAGCAGCTTGAAAGTGATACTAAAGTCTTAGTTTTTTTTTTTTTTGTTGGTTAAGAATAACAAACATGTTATACTTACCTGCTCTGTGCAGTGTTTTTGCACAGAACAGCCCAGATCCTCCCTTCTTGGGTCCCTCGCTGACGCTCCTGGACCCTTACTTCTGCCAAGGGTCCCCCCAGAAAGCCAGCTTGCCAAGCTGAGTCCCTGCTCTGTGTGTCCATTCCTACATGGAGGTGTGACTCGACCCGCCCCCTCTCTCTCCTAATTGGCTTACTGACTTTGATTGACAGCAGCGGGAGCCAATGGTGCCCACTGTGTGTCTCAGCCAATCAGGAGGGAGTATCCCGGATAGCCAAGTCTCTTGTTCAGCATTGCTGGGTCGAAATGGGGCACAGGTAAATATTAGGGCGGCTTAGGGGGGCTGCTGCACACAAAATATTTTTTACCTTAATGCATAGAATGCATTAAGATAAAATAACCTTCTGCCTTTAGAACCACTTTACGTTCCACCAATCTTTGCAGAGATGTTGGTAAGTTTGACAACATTAAGCATGGTGAAAGCAGGGAATGAAATTCTAGTTTGTAGCCCCCTGGAACCAGATGGCCATGAAGGCCATAAGACATCCCCTGATTTTACAAGTGGAGGCACCTCCTCACTGTGATGAGGGCTTGCCACTGGACATGGTGATTTTGGAGATCCGGGGCTTACAGCAAAAATGGGTTTAAGGGTTGGCCTTGGAAACCTTAAAAAAACTAAAGAGCTCTGAAAAAGGAGCAGGGACTTTAGCCACTGAAGATTTTGCCTTATTTTTCGATGGCAAAAGGAACATTTCACTCCTCAATGATTTGCTAATAAAGGTGTTTAGGAATTCATCTTAAGTCGTTCCCCAGTGAAAGGCATCCTCAAAAGTAAAGTTCCGAAGAACTGCCAATAGGTACTCCACAATTGAACCAAAGGGGGGCCCATTCTGACAATTTAATGGATAGTATCCCCTAGCCCATATACAAAGGGTGCAGGCCCACAGAGCTCCAGATGTTGAGGAGGCAGGGGATTTGTAAAAATATAAGGATCCTGAGACAGTGCTATGGACCAGGTGGCCAGAGTTTACCAGATGGGCATGATTGCAACAGCAGTTTTAGAAAGGGCTATCACACATTTATCTACAGGGTCCTTGAAGACTGGGATATCCTCATCAGCAACAGGCTAAGTGCACAACAGGGAAAACCCACGTATTTAAAAAACTCTTTAGAATACTATAGAATACTGCTGAGCAAAATGCTTGGGAGGAGTAAAGACCCTTTCAGGTTGAGGCCAGTCACCGTACAGGATGAGTGTACACTGCAGGTTTTCAGAGGTCAAGGCATTCTAAAGCCTAGTACACACGTTTTGTCGCGTTTTTGTAGCGTTTTGTCGTTCAACCCAGCAAGGCTGAACGAAAAAAAACTGACAGCTCAGGAGGAGCCTTACAGCTTATTAGTACAGCAATCTCCCCTGCTGTTCTACTGTGTTCTATGTCCCCCAACCAGAGCACAGCCATTGTCTGAAATCGCTGATCAGGAGCTGATCGGCAGACCTTTTTCCGTCATGCCCCTTCAACAGCAGCCAGACAAACGGCCGGCTTCTGTTGGACCGACTCCAGTACACACGGGCCTAATGTTGGCCGGTTTCCAGTGGCGGCCCGCCCATGGGGGCCGCCCCCCCAAAAAAATAGAAAAAAGGTCCCCTTTAAAAAAAAAAAAGTTTGTTAAAATTAACATGTTCTGGCGCTGGAGACAGTGCACTATGGGAAGCGTGACATCGTTACAATCAAATGATAGCAGGCGTCACGCTTCAATGGCAGGGTTTATTCCTGACTTGCGGTGCTTTGCGCCTCAAGCTTCCTGGACGGCGGTGATTGATCTTGGAGGAGCCTCGGCGTCACTTCCGGCCATGCAGAGAGAAACCGGACTCGAGGCTCCAGCCCACTTACCGCAATCGTAGGCTCTGTACACTGACAGCCCGCTTGTCCGCAAGCCGATCTCTGCTCACTGAAAGCCCGCTTGTCCGCAAGCCGATCTCTGCACACCTCTGCCTGCCTATTAGATGGGGTAAGTGCGGGACTTGTCCCGACTTCGGAGGGGGGGTCTCTGCAAAGTACCCCAGCTGTGATATTGGCTGCAAAGTACCCCCACCTGTGATATTGGCTGCAAAGTAATCCCACCTGTGATACTGGCTGCAAAGTACCCCCACTTGTGATATTGGCTGAAAAGTACCCCCACATGTGATACTGGCTGCAAAGTACCCCCACCTGTGATATTGGCTGCAAATTACCCCCACCTATGATATTGGCTGCAATTTATCCCCATCTATGATATTGGCTGCAAATTACCCCCACCTGTGATTTTGGCTGCAATTTACCTCACCTGTGATACTGGCTGCAATTTACCCTACCTGTGATATTGGCTGCAATTTACCCCACCTGTGATACTGGCTGCAATTCATTCCCACCTGTGATAATGGCTGCAAAGTACCCCCACCTGTGACATTGGCTGCAATTTACCTCCACCTGTGATATTGGCTGCAATTTACCTCCACCTGTGATATTGGCTGCAATTTACCCCACCTGTGATATTGGCTGCAATTTACCCCACCTATGATATTGGCTGCAATTTACCCCACCTATATTAGCTGCAGCTTACCCCCACCTGTGATACTGGCTGCAATTTTCCCCACCTGTATTATTGGCTGCAATTTACCCCACCTGTGATATTGGCTGCAATTTACCCCACCTGTGATACTGGCTGTAATTTACCCCACCTGTGATACTGGCTGTAATTTACCCCCCACCTGTGATATTGGCTGCAAGTTTCCCTCACCTGTGATATTGGCTGCAATTTACCCCACCTCTGATGCTGGCTGCAATTTACCCCCACCTGTGTTATTGGCTGCAATTTACCCTACCTGTGATACTGGCTGCAGTCTGGAACAAGATTATTATTACCTCAGATCATGCGCCTAAGATCCACTATGGAAAAGGTGTGAGACAACTGCCCTAGGGGTACTCACAATATAGGGCAGAAGGCAGCAGGGAGCTTAGAAGACATGTCCCAAGGCATCGCTGGTGAAGGTGATGGAAAAGGCAGAAGAGGTTGGGCCATTTCTGCGCATGTGTACTTCGTCCTGTAATGTACAACTCAGAAAAAGTTTTTTTTTTGTCAAACAAGCTACCTCTAATGATTATTATCCCAGGTCTGGATAGCTGTTGTGTACCGTAATTCATAGTTTCATTGATGCAACAAAAAAAAAAAAGCCAGCATACATACGGTGCTGCAGCTGGCAGCATCAGCTCTCATACAGTAAAGTAGTTCACCCTTTCTTTCCTCTACTCTTGTCTATTCACAGAATGCCTTGTATCCTGTTCACAGAATACAAGGTGTTCTGTGAATGGACAAGCAGAGATCCTGTCTAGTGTCGAGCGAACCCGGACTGTAACGTTCGGGTCCGTACCGAACTTTAGGGTGTCCGTGGCACGGACCCGGACCCGGACATTTCAAAAATCGTTCGGGTTCGGTCCGGGGTTCTGCTATTTTACTCCACGTGTTGAGAAGCTGCAGGGCAGCCAATCAACAAGCGTTTCACTGGTTTGCCCTTAGAAGCCATCACAGCCATGCCTACTAATGGCATGGCTGTGATTGGCCGGTGCATCATGTGACCCAGCCTCTTTATAAGCTGGAGTCACAGTGCTGCAGTCACATGCTCCTTGGGTTAGTATAGGGAAAGGTAGCTGACGGCGTGAGGGACAGATTTTAGCCATTTTAAGACCTGATCCTGCATCCTGAGATAGATTACTTTACTACTGCTGTCTGTGCTGTTGCTCTGAGGACAGATAGCAG
>BLSH010233666.1:366109-377922 GCA_018402905.1 Glandirana rugosa | reverse complement strand
ACTCTATAACCCTGTGTCGTGTCCTGATTTTGAAGTTCCTCGTTCCCTTAAATTTGACCCTATCAACCGTTCATACTCCGTCGACGAAAACCGTGGTGTTGTTACTGTCCCGGCTCCCGTCGACGGGGGAAACGGGACGGAATTTCTGCCAGGATTCCATCATGTCATTTACGACAACAAGGTTACGACACTCACTTCTCTAGGAAATTAAACGGGTGGGAAAGAAAGGGAAATAGGTAAGTATTTTGCGGAACATAAAACAAGTGTCATATGTTTCGTAAGACACTTACCTGTTACCCTCTCCTCTCCGACAATTGACTGTCCTAATCTCAACTCGCTTGTGGACCTTCAAGCCCAAGACGACCAGGCAGGCTTGAAGCCCTGTCCATGCGATCGTTCGGGTTCCGTCCGGACCCGGACCCGGACTTTGTCCCGAAGTTCGGACGGACCAGCAGAACCCGAACTTCCAGGTGTTCGCTCAACTCTAATCCTGTCAGTTAACAGCCTCTCCTCTCCCATTGTCCATTCACAGAATGCTTTGTATACTGTGAACAAAATACAAGGCGTTTTATGAATGGATAAAGGGAAAGAAAGGGTGGGCAAATTAAAGGATCTCTTCACTCACAGCATTGGAACAACAGCATTTACTGTACTACCTTAGGACCGTCTTTAAGGCAGGGCAAAGGGGGCAGCTGCCCTCGGCCCTGTCATTGTTGTGGTGCCAAAAGCAGCTGCCTCATACTTGCCAACTATCCCAGTTTAAATTCCCTTGCTCCTTGAAGTTTTAGTCCTGTGCTGTGTCCCAATATCTCAGTGTGAATTGCTACTAATGCTGCCCAGCTCTGCCCTATTGTTGTGTACAGATGACTCACCTGCAGACCCTGTGTTTACATGTAAATAACCAGCGTTGATATGTAAATAGAGGTTGCATTCATATGTAAATGGTGGCGGCCAGTTGCATTGATATGTAAATAAAGGCGGCATTCATATGTATATCATGCACCCCTGAGGTCATATCCACCATCGCCTATACTGAATGCTGCCCACGGGGGAGGTAAAGGGGCATGCTTGAAAGTCCTGCCTGCAGCGTACAAAGTACTGTTGAAGGGTTATTGGGTCCCAGCACGTATTGCCCATGCCAATCCGACTTCTAGTGATTGCTGTTTCCAGGAATGTGGCCATCGTGGGGATGTCATCCATACTTGGTGGATCTGCCCACATTTAGTGGGATTCTGGTCCCGAGTTTTTGGTTTGTTGTATTCTCTGTTCCACCTGAATGTTTGTAAAGAGGACAAATTTGCAATATTACATTGCCCTATCCCAGGTTTGTTTGCTCGTCAGCAGAAATTGGCGACCTACCTGTTTATAGCGGCTAAAAGATTGATCACCCAGTCATGGAAGAAATCCACAGTCCCCTTCCAGGAAGTGAAAAACCGATTGACGGCCATGATGGCCAATAAACAAAGGTCTAGTATACTCAAAGGCATGCATGCCAAGTTCCTTAAAGTTTGGGAACCATGGCTGGCATATGCCTTCCCTGAACTCCCCCTGACAAGTGTAGGTTGAGTCTGGCTGGTTTGCTAGGTGATCCCGGGTCCCATATTCATTCTCTCCCACTCCCATTACCCCATTTCTTTTTCTTCCTGCCCCCTTTCCTTTGATGACTTTCCTTTTCTGTTCTTTCTCTTAGCCCTCTGCAATTGCCAGCTGATGCCCTGGACGATTACAAAGCAGAGTTATTGTATGTTCATCCTGGTTATTTTGCACTTAAAGGGGTTATCCCTACAATGTATATTACACTCAGGATTGTTTAGACAGGAGGTCTGTGTTTAAGTTGTGTTTTTTTTATCTCCTATGCGCTAGTCCTAGCCCCTGCGTGGGCAGTCTAGGTGCTTTTGACATTGTTGTATGTTTCAATACTTTTTCTGTAATAAAAATAATTGAATCAGAAAGTCCTGCCTGAAACTGTGGTCATTAATCCTAACATCAGCCTGTTCTGCAAAGTTAAGCAAATTGGTGGGGGGGGGGGGGTAGTGTGGGGTTTGCAGAGGTAGGCAGAGAAGGAATTACAGTTTGGGGTGCACAGGTGATCAAAGAAGGGATGTATAGAGGTAAGGAAGGGGGGTGCAAAGATGAGCAGAGGAGGCAGGTAGAGTTAAAGGGGGAGGGTTGGAGTGGAGAGGATGCTGAGGCTTGGGGTGCAGAGGTCAGCAGGGGTTCTAGGATGCAAAGGTGTACTGACAGGGTGGATAAAGATGTACGTCGCGTGTCATTTCAATGGGCTGCTCTATGTGCTAGAAATGCGGAAGAAAGTTCCTAAACCCTTTTCAAAATCACGCGGTGCCATTGCACATCTCAGCAGATGTGTGAGGGTGTTATTAACAATTGATGGCACTGCTGTGTATCTGCAAAAGGGCAGCACGTTTCCGTGGTGTCAGAAAAGCTATTTTGCGTTCCCGGCACACACAAATGTGAACTCAGGCTAAATGTCTCAATTACATTGGTGGTCAGTGTAAAGCTTCTCATTACATTGGGGCTTGGTGTAGAATCATTTCATTCACATTAGTGGCCAATGTGAATGCCCCCCTTACATTAGTGATCAGTGCAAATCCCTCCTTACAATGGTGGTTACTGTGAATGCTTCTATTGCATTAGTAGTCAGTGTAGACCCCCTATTACATTGGTGGCCAGTGTTGAAATTCCTCTTTATATTGGTAGTCGGTAAAAAAATCAACATTGCCATTGATCACACCCTCCCCTCCCCCAGCACTGCCAATGATCCCAGGAGTTCTAGGATCCCTATGAGTTTTCTGTCTATTGATGGGTTCGCTCACCTCCTCACTCCATGGTGTGCAGGCAGTGAGGACATGATGTGCTGTAACCTTTAGCAATCAATCAGTGAGCAGTATTGATCTACAGTAATCTCTAGCAACCAATCAACAAGCAAAAATCATGTGCTGCAACCTCTAGCAAATAATCAGTGAGCTGTAATGTGTGTTGTAACCTCTTGCAACCAGTCAGTAAGCGGTAATGATACACTGTAACCTCTGACAACCAATCGCAACCGTGCCTAATCTTATTCAGTAAACTGATTTTGAGTCTAGCTGCTATTTAGTTTATGTCTCAGAGCAGGTGGAGCGTGAAATTGCAAGAAAATGTTTGCCCGGGGTTCAATCAATATTAAAGATGGCCCTGTACTTCCTGGCATGAATTAAAGTATGATTTTTATAATACACAGTAGCAATCCAGACCCAGGGTAATCATTATTAGAGGTAATATGCTTGACTCGTGGTATGTACAAAAAAACATTCTCCCTGGAGTTCTTAAAGTGTCAGTAAACCCATATTACCAACTACACATGGATCCTAATTAAATACAATAGTTTAATCAAGAATACAGTATATAGCACACATGAAAATAAGTGCCTCAAATACCATTTTGCCTATTTCACATGACATCTGTTACTTGGTCCTTGCCTCACTGTATGATCTGGGGGAGAAACAAGCAAGAATCCTCCGATGAAGCTGCATGTGTCACTCCCACAAGTATAATGTGTTCTCCTGTGCTCAGACAGAGCTGATTGGCTAGGAGGGATGACACCCCATCAATCATCCCTGCCTGAAAGCATACACAAAGTATGTGGGGTGGGTGGAGAGGAGGGGGGGGGTGTCTTCTAACATGCTAGAGCTGCCCCTCAAGTGATGAAAGAGTCATGTGAGGAGACCTTCAGCGGAAAATGAAAAAGTAAGCTGCTTCCTCTCAGTAAATTTACAGAACATACACACTGAGAGTGACAATGCAGCAGCCACAGGACTGGGTGATATTGCGCTGTGTAATGGAAATATTGATATATCATCTGAAATGAACATTATTGTGGACTTTTGATAGGGGTCAGTTTTAAAGAAATGCAAGGGACTGGGTACAGACAATATACCTAGCCCTGGAGTTATGTGTGGGGGTTGCCTTATTCATCAAAGACTTAATTGAGGGGATGGGGGATGGGAAGCAGCTATGCTCTGTCTTTGACTTGTAATGTTCTCCAGTTGACCAAATGTTTCACCCCCCCCCTCCTGACTCCATGTGACAATGTCTCAGGGAATGCCTCTACCTGGTTGGGTGAAAGTGGGCAGAGCGAGGGTATAAAAGCAGTAAAACAGACCCCCACTTCCTGTTTGTGGTTTGTGCAGCATGGGATGTAAGGCATTATTTTTTGTTCCTTCTCTTTCCTTTTAACTGTAAATTTCTTTTCTTAGTAACATTCTGTTTTTTACATTACAACACCATCTTCTTTCTTGTATTACTTACTTTGTGTCTTATTGATAAGTTTGATGCTTTTAAGGTTGTAAAATCTACCCCATTAGTGACTAGCTTCTTTTCTGTAAAAATAAATTAGATCTGTATTTCTTAGCAAAGGTGTCATTGATTATTGATTTTATTCATAATAATAATCACAACAGCACTGGTTGATTCTTATATAGACAAAAGGTTGTAATCACTTATTTTATTTATCATTAAGCGTATAAGTGTATTAGGTAAACCTCTCTGTAACAGATGGTGCCCCGAGTGAGGACTTAAACTCTAAACATCCTAGCTGCTCGGTTGCGCCTAATGGCAAGAAGGGTGTAAGAGTGAATGATACAGGCTCTGATTGGACTCTTTGAGGCAGTGAAACATTTTGGATCTGGGCCTTTTCTGCCAAAAAGCTGTTCCAGTTGACCCTTGAATGAGACATAGGTGAAGACGCTTCCCAATCTTTGATTGAAATGCAACTGTGGGCCTAGGTTACCTTGAATGATCTTGATGTGTATTAATCTGTATTTCTTAGTAATCTACTAACTGGGGATTGTAAACTTTGTAGTTTTGTGAACACTGGCTATAGTATAACTGCTACAAACCGTTTTGCTAATAGTTGTGCCCTTTTCTGCCAAAAAGCAATTCCAGTTGTCCCTTGAATGAGATTAGGCCAGGCTTTGTGATTGAAACGCACCTGTGGGATTGGGGCTGTGTTTCCACTAGTGCAACTCCAATATCACACGATTTAGAGTGAGACTGGGAAGTGTGACTTTGAATGCAACTTTGATCCAAATGTACACTCTGGGTTGAGGTTGCATTGGGAAAGTAGTAATGCAAGTACCTTTTCCAATTCGCTGCAATTTTAAGTTGCATAGATTGGAATGGGAGCTATTGAAATCAATGGGCTGTGACTTGTAATGCCTGTCCAAAGTCGCATGACAAGTCGCATTTGTGGAAACAGAGACTAAATCACACTAAATTAACTTGTGTATGAACCTTTCTTTGTTGCAATTACTAACTGGCAATTGTAATTAGACCCAGTGAACACTGGCTATACTGTGGCTGATGTGAACCATATCGCTAAGACCCTGTTCTCACCTAAGCGTTTTTCAGCTCGTAAAATGCTCAGGTGTAAATGCAACCTAATAGTTGTGCCTCAGGTAACTGCCTTTTGTACTCCAAGCAGTCATATTGATTATCCAAGTTTGATCTAACCATTCTTGAGATAACAGGAGTAGCCCTAATTTAAGCATTTCTCTTGGAATACTTCAGAAAAGTCCACGGGGGAGATTGCACTATTAAGGAGTTCAGGAAATCTCCAGTTTTTTTGAAGGACTAAAGTCAAGAACAAAGAAAAAGTAAAATATTGTTCTGAAAAGTAGTGAAAAAAAAAAACAACGGGGACAGAGGACATACCTGTCCACCCTATCACTGATCAGAGAGTAGCTACCTCTGAGGCAACCGATTAAAGGTTGAGAAATCAGTTTAGGGTTCAATCCGTTAGGATGGGAAATCAAATCGATTCAAGGAGGGTATCTGGGTGTGGTAAACCCTACCGATTGACCCCAAGGGAAGAGATGATAGGTAAAAATGGACCCTAGATGATAAAATATATTTGTGATTGGGAATGTTGGACTGGAATGAAGCTTTCTAAGAGAGGCACTTTTAAACCTAAAGCATGGGAACAGCTGTGGTCTGGTCATGACAAGAAGATGACGCGGCCACAGGAAAGAGATGCTTGGGCTATATGGATGCTGGAGTCATTGAATAGGGCAGAGGAAGGGAATGTTTTTTGATTATGGGATTTAAGGAGAAATCATTCCAAGCACTACTTGAGGGTAGGGACAAGCAGGAACGTTCTCAACCCCAAAGTTGTGGCAGTGATGAACAGGGGGACAAGGAGCAATTGTCAGGGCTTGGGCCTTATGCAGGTGCCCAGTCCGTATCAGCAAAGTGCTCAGGTGCTGATATGAACTGTCACCTTTCAGTGGCTGATAATAAGGGAAAGCCTCAACATAACAAGTTTGATACTCCAGTAAAATGTGAATTACAGGGGGATGGTGTGGCACGGGAACATGAAAAGGCAGGTCAAGCAGCAAGCCAAGGGAAGGCTATGCTGTCCTTAAGGGAGAAAAGTCTCCAGACCGAAGGGACACTTTCTGTCCCTCTGATGGAAGAGGATGGGAAATGAAATCACTGGTAAAAGTTGTAGTAAGCGTGCGGGAAGGGCTCCGCTGATCTTTGCATCCAGGTGGTTGGCAAAACAGTATGAGCATTTGAAGTTGCAAAACACATCCCTAAACGATGCTCTAGAAATAACAAAAAGTAAGGTTAGTGCTTTAGAAGCTTCTATGGCAAATTCTGATGCTATCCACCAGAAAGTAGTAATCAAAAACCAGAGATTACAGGAAGAAGTTCATCAGCTTGGAAAAAGACTGAAGGATGCAGAAAGTGAGGTGAAAGGATTATCTGTCAGCTGCCAGGAGCAGCTTGCTCAGTTTTCAGATAGAGTGGATGACAAAGCAAAAGATTTGGGTCAGTGGGACATCCTCCACACCTAAGGTATGTACCAATAGGAATAAATCCACAGAGGATAAGAGGTCTTTAAAAATTGCCCCTATATTTTGTAAATCGCAAGAAAGAACTATTAATCCAAGAAAAGCCATCCCACTATCAGCTATGGAACCTCCTCAGTCATCTAAAACAAAACCTTTTGTTAAGAGATGCTATACAACTTTGAATATGATTAAATGCCATTTATGCAGACTCTTTGGTCACATAGCTAAATTCTGTCTATCCAGTCCCATTGAAAAAGTAATGAAGCAAAATCCCTATAGAGCAAAGAGACGTGATTTTGAAGTGCACTCAGCACGCTTTGCAACGTAGGGGTAATCAGTATGATGGGTCCCATTCCAAGATCCTAAGGTAAGGAATGCATCCATATGGGCTGAGAATGGGCTAATGAAATGGGATGGATCTTTGGAAGAAGTTCAACCCTACAAAACAGATTTTATGGGTTTAAGAAAAGGTACAGGTTATTATAGAAAACAGGCTGGTATTTGAGGTGTCCAGAGTTTGCCTTCAGGCTAGCTAATTGTGAGAGTGTGCTTATGGTGTGAAATACATGGAACATATGTTGTGTCATCTGATTCACCTATCTGTTGTCTCAGCTGCTGACAGCCCACTGAAAACTGACTCCCCTTCTTTCTAGCCAGGCCTGTGAGAGTGTGAAGAGAACTGTATTAACATGCAAATTACCTGGGATAAGTTGAATCTTAAGAGGCAGACTTCTGTAAGAGTGAGAGTTCTGAAGAGTTTCTTTTTGGTGTGAGGTATTATAATTGGTAAATAAGCGGTACCACTAAAAGGTATTAGGAGCTTCTCATTTTTTAACCATGGGGAATAATTTTTGGAAATTAATGGTATACCGTAAACAAAATCCACATGGTAATAATTAAGTTGAGTTCAACAATTTTTGGTATTTGGGAAAAAGTTCACTGTTTCAAAGCTAATAAGAAAGACTTGTATGCTTGCTTGTATGTTTCGTATGTTAATGCTTTTTATATCAGGTACCTAACCATCGGTTATTTTTTATAGGAGATAAAAAATATTGAATGTTCATTACTAAATTTCATATGTGTTTTATCCCTTAGATTCGATAATTGGGGTTCATGGCTCTCAGAACAACAGGAGATCATGGCCTCCACAGACAACTTTATATAACATTGTTTTTTTCTTTTTCCTGGTTTATCTGGTTCCACATGTGAAGGTTTTAGGTTTTTATCACCATTATTTAGTTGGTGCTTCTTGAATGTGTTTTGTCTACCTGGTGTGTGTTGTATGTTCTGGTCCAACATGTGTGGAGCTCTGGTATGAATGAGTTTCTTTGCTCCAGTGATTAGCAGAACCCACTGGCTAAAGTCTGCAATGCCCTATTACCAGTGACAATATGATTGGTCATCTCCAGTCTACAGCTGGATACACACTGTACGATATCCTGTGGGTTCTTTTTCCTTTGGATTTGCCGGGGCCGTGTGATGTGAGATTGGGCCTTGAGGGTTTTAATTTGTGTGCGGTCAAGTGGGCCCTTGCGCTGCATTGTTCTGGTAAGTCTGGGGGAAATCAGACAGCCAGGATTGTACTGAGCGTATGGGGTCTTACTTACTTAATTTAAATGAAAAGTTGGTTAAGACGGCAGTGAATAATTGTCAATAATTGTCACTCTATTAGGCTAAGAAGTGTTATAAATATCTGTCAATGTTACTGCTTATAGTGGTAAGAGTGTTCTTTTTTGGTATTGTCCAGAGTTGGAATTGGATCTATCCTAGATCTGTTACATATCTGTTTTTTATTCCCAAGGATCGGTAGCCATGCTGATACTTTTAGTTCCATAGCTTTAACTGTTAGGGGTCTGCTATTGTAAGACTGCTTAACCCCCCCTGCTGTTAATGTAATTAGGACATATCCAGTCAATCCTGTTTCTTTCAAACTCGGCTCACTGCCTCAGGCTGATGTATGTTAATGTTCTTAGCAGGCTGTGGGTCTCCAAGTGCAACTCGGCTCCTAGAGTTCCCTGTTTGTCTAGTTTTTACATGGCTATTTGTTACTAGTTGTCTAATGGGTTTTTGGTGTATCTGTCACTAATATCTGTGTTTCAATGCATACCTGTCGGCTTGAATTGCACCCCCTACTGTTCAGTGATCCCGGAGCTTCAGTGCTGCAAGGGATATTTTGTCGGTTTGCTGTTTGTGTCCAATAGCAGTAGTTCCTTAAGCTGGACACACATTGCGTAAGTTTCTTTGTTGTTCAGTTTCCTTTAGACTTGCCTTCAGATATGGTTGCCTACAGGTTGAGAGTGTTTGGGTCGGGCCTCGTACTGTGTGGCTCTGGTGAGTTAGGAGGAGAGTTGTACAGGGAAATTGTACGGGAATTGCATGGTGTGGGGCCAGATCTGGACTCTTAGCCTTGGCTTTCGTTATATGTATGGGCCTGCTGTATTCTCCTTAGTTACTACCCATAGGTGTCCTTCTAGTCCTAGACTCCTCCGGTACCCTAACTAGTAGTCTGTGTCTTGCATGCCAGCAAGAACAGCGCACCGGTGCTGCACTATGCCCCTGAAATTCATGTGAGTCCAGTTTGATTAGTGTAGGCAGTTTAGGTTGTATGGGTGAAGGATAACATTGTCTGATTGCCGGATTGATAAACAGGTTAAAGGGTGTGCAGCCTTTATAAAGAAGGAAATGTATATGTGAGAAGGTTGTTTCCAATCTCGGTACGCAGACTATTTCCCATACTTAAGTTAAAGAGAAGCTTAATGGAGACTGCCGGAGGAGCGGGGTGCGGGGCACTTGGTGTCTTAAACAATATTGAGTTGGAAGTTCGTAAGAACACATTGGAAAGTCTGGTGCTACATGTCGGTACAAGGGTTAGGATATCCAACTTGCTCTGTCCAGCACCCAGGTACAATAAGAGGTGTTCCAGTACCTCAGAGAGGTGATTGCCTCTTTCTCAGTGGAACAATTTCCATTTTGTAAACACAGGCAGGTGGGGGCAGTATCCAAGTTTACAGTTTCAGTTCCGTGGTTGTCAAAACCCAACTTGCATTATTCTCATCCCTGAGTGCAGGGACTGAACATTGTGTATATACCTCAGTCAATTTGGGTACTATCCTATCAGACTCTACTGTGTTATACCCTAGAGTCCAACTTGTTCTGATGGTTTATCAGTCTGGACAACCTCAGGTGATTGTTACTGGTGGGTGCTGGAGAAAGGAAGGGGTTGGGCTATGTCAATTAAAAAAGACAGAATCATGAGACAGCAATGCTGGCACAGGAAGGGGTCATGTCTAATGAATGCCAAGGTAGTGTCCCAGCTGGTCCTAAACAAATTTAAAAATACTTGAGACCAGGGTACTGGTGCTGGTATCACATGTCTAGTGATGCACTGTATTGAGCATCAGGTTAATTTGTACTTAGTGCAGTACACTACCTAGGGGATTCTATTATACATCTTCCCTTGCCCTTGAATGGATATAGCAGGAACACTGGAACGTACCCCTACTACCCCTCAGTAAAAGCTTTATATCTAACCTGACACCCCCTTACACGTACTGAAACTTCCGTTGGGATTTGGGGAGGAGTTAAAAATTGGGTAGATTGACTTTGGGCAACAGGATTTAGATAGTACCAACAGTTTGTGCAGGGCGTTAGTAGAAGGGCCCTACTGAAGGAGTTTATAATCAGGGGGAGGGGGTGGTACAAAAAGTAATAGCTGCGGGGAATTACCTGATGGAGCTGGCTGAGGTAAAGTTTTAGGTGGAGGCGGGGTAGGCTTCCCTGAATAGATGAGTTTTCGGGGATCACCTAATGGAGAAAGGGGTAGGGCCTGGCTGGACATACTGGGTAACAAGTTCCAGAGGTTCTTGAGCAGTCTTGATGTTGAGCATGGAAGGAGGCAACAAGGGAACTGGAGATCTGGATCTCTTAGGAGGAGCAGAGTGGATGATTTGGGTGATATCTTAAGATCAAAATAGATTAATCCAAATATCTCAGGCTCAGGTTTCTCAATGGGAAAAAAGGTACCGCCCTGGGGCCACAGCTTTAGTACACTCCACCCTGTCCTGATGTGGGTAACTATCAAGAGACAAATGTAGAGTATCGTGTGCATTTAAGAGAGGACCCTAGAAGTATTTTTTTTTTTGGTTGCTTTAGGGATAAGCCTCTCAATTGTAATCATAAAGTGCAGTCAGGTCTACCTCTCTTTCTTTCTTTCCCTTTCCTTGTTTAATATTATGCTCCCCAGGTTGTTCTTTTGGTTTCTATCTTAGATATCCTTAGATAATGTAACCAGCACATCAGTCCTATAATTTTATTTGTACATTTTGAGGTTTTGGCGTTCCTGTCCAACTCCATTTCGAGTCGGCTGGGGACCCACAGGCTTATAATGGTTTTCTGAAACATTGTACTACCATACTTTACAACCATTGAAACCATAGTATCCATGGACATCCAGGTCTTATGTCTTATTGTAATTCTACATCCCCCAGTCCGCCTACTGCTTTAACCGGAGCCCCGTAAGTGTAGTGAACCCAGGGACATGGCAATATCATGCAGTGTTGACTATCCCCACCTTCAGGGGCTCTAGTAAGATACTGGCGGTCTCTCGGACTCTGTACCCTGTGGGGAACCCACTCTGCCCATCCACATTACAACCCTTTTTTTTTCTTTTTTTCCTCTTACAGTTACATGTCAATAACCTCCGTAAGGTCTGTCCGTGTTACCAAACCGGTAATTATGATTCATGTATTTTCCCAACATTACACCTACCCGTCTCACCCAAGGGGTGTCCCATGTCTCAGGCTCTCTGGCGGTCATAGAATGATCTCGGGGACTTCCACCCCTATCAGTTGTGACGTACTATAACGGTACAGGGACCCAAGTGATGTGAATGCCCCGAGGCCAATTTCGTCATCCGCCTGACCCCCTACATCTTAATGTTATTCTGTATTCTGGACCTACAGG
>BLSH010233666.1:342213-366099 GCA_018402905.1 Glandirana rugosa | reverse complement strand
TGATCTGCAACTCAAAGCAGCGGTATTTGAAATCTCTAATTTCTGCTATCTGTCCTCAGAGCAACAGCACAGACAGCAGTAGTAAAGTAATCTATCTCAGGATGCAGGATCAGGTCTTAAAATGTCTCAAATCTCTCCCTCACGCAGTCAGCTACCTTTCCCTACACTAACCCAAGGAGCATGTGACTGCAGCACTGTGACTCCAGCTTATAAAGAGGCTGGGTCACATGATGCACTGGCCAATCACAGCCATGCCATTAGTAGGCATGGCTGTGATGGCTTCTAAGGGCAAACCAGTGAAACACTTGTTGATTGGCTGCCCTGCAGCTTCTCAACACGTGGAGTAAAATAGCAGAACCCCGGACCGAACCCGAACGATTTTTGAAATGTCCGGGTCCGTGCCACGGACACCCGAAAGTTCGGTACGGACCCGAACGTTACAGTCCGTGTTCGCTCAACACTACTTATAATGGTTTTCTGAAACATTGTACTACCATACTTTACAACCATTGAAACCATAGTATCCCTGGACATCCAGGTCTTATGTCTTATTGTAATTCTACATCCCCCAGTCCGCCTACTGCTTTAACCGGAGCCCCGTAAGTGTAGTGAACCCATATCATGCAGTGTTGACTATCCCCACCTTCAGGGGCTCTAGTAAGATACTGGCGGTCTCTCGGACTCTGTACCCTGTGGGGAACCCACTCTGCCCATCCACATTACAACCCTTTTATGTACTTAGTATTAATGGCCAAACCATTGTGCCTGTCTGGAATGCCTCCAATAACTGTACATTGACATTCTCCTTTTTTTCTTTTTGTATTCATGCACTGCTGCCCAGAGGCCCACCCCACCACTACCTGAAGAAGCTACAACAACTAACTAGGCAATATCTTGAGACAAAGGTGCAACGACTAGACTCTCCTGAACTTTCTGTCAACATGCTGAAAAGTGCCGTCTCGCGGCCCGATCCAATCTTTGCAATCATTACGCAGCATTCCCAAGCTACAGGGCTAGATATGCCAGGATCCCGCCATCGATGTTGGGATTCCGCTCTTCCAAGGCAGAGGAGCGTGGAAACATCGCAGCATAGGCACTCATGGTCCAGATGTGAAGTCTCAAAGGCACCAGGATTTCTTTGCAGTCTCATGTCTACCTTGATGTGCCCCGTTGTGCTCAAAATAAGAAGAGGAGGCCGCAGTGGTGGTGGTTGGGCCTTCCGGGCGGTTGTGGGTGGGTGCAAAATCATTGAGGGCGAGACTAAGTTCAAGAATGAACTTCAGGGGGGAAATGTAATGGAAATATTAATATTTCATCTGAAATGAACATTATTGTGGACTTTTGATAGGGGTCAGTTTTAAAGAAATGCAAGGGACTGAGTACAGACAATATACCTAGCCCTGGCGTTATGTGTGGGGGTTGTCTTATTCATCAAAGACTTAATTGGGGTGATGGGAAGCAGCTATGCTCTGTCTTTGACTTGTAATGTTCTCCAGTTGACCAAATGTTTCACCCCCCTCCCGACTCCATGTGGCGATGTCTCAGGGAATGCCTCTACCTGGATAGGTGGGAGTAGGCAGAGCGAGGGTATAAAAGCAGTAAAACAGACTCCCACTTCCTGTTTGTGGTTCGTGCAACATGGGGACCTAAGGCTTTATTTTTTTGTCATCATAATTCTTTGTTCCTTCTCTTTCCTTTTTACTGTAAATTTCTTTTCTTAGTAACATTCTGTTTTTTACATTGCAACACCATTTTCTTTCTTGTATTACTTACTTTGTGTTTTATTGATAACGTTGATGCTTTTACGGCTGTAAAATCGACCCCAGATTTGGTTATATGTGATTAGCGACTAGCTTCTTTTCTGTAAAAATAAATTAGATCTGTATTTCTTAGCAAAGGTGTCATTGATTATTGATTTTATTCGTAATAACCGCAACAGCACTGGTTGATTCTTATATAGACAAAAGGTTGTAATCACTTATTTTATTTATCATTTAGCATATTAGGTAAACCTCGCCATAACAGTTGCCACCAACAAGAGGTGCTATCTGACTTCGGTGTAACTTTGCTAGGCGATTTTTAACACGACTTTAGCGCGACTTCGGGTGACTTTCAACGCGACTCCATGCCAGGCAACTTTGCCACATTTTTGTAAATATTTTATTATATCTTTTCATGTGACAACACTGAAGATATGACACTTTGCTACAATGCAAAGTAGCGAGTGTACAGCTTGTATAACGGTGTAAATTTGCTGTCCCCTAAAAATAACTCAACACACAGCCATTAACCACTTGCTTACTGGGCACTTAAACCGCCCTCCTGCCCAGACCAACTTTGAATGGCAATTACTCAGTCATGCAAACCTCATATGATTTTTTTGTCCATTTTTTCATACAAATAGAGCTTTCTTTTTGTGGTATTTAATCACTACTGTGTTGTTGTTTTTTTTGCGCTATAAATGAAAAAAGACCAACAATTTTGCAAAAAAACAAATTTTTCTTTGTTTTTGTTATAAAATTTTGCAAATTAGTAATTTTTCTTCATAAATTTTAGCCACAATTTATACTGTTAAATATAAAAACAACCCAATTTATGGATATTATTTGGTTGGTGTGAAAGTTAGAGTCTACAAGCTATGGTGCTAATCATTGAAAATTGATCACACCTGATGTACTGACGGCCCATCTCATTTCTTGAGACCCTGACAAGCCAAGAAAGTACAAATATCCCCTAAATGACCCCTTTTTGGAAAGTAGACAATCCCAGGCATTTAGTAAGAGACACGGTGACTTTTTTGAAGTTGTAATTTTTTCCCACAATTCTTTGCAAAATTAAGATTTTTTTTCACAGAATTGTCATGGTAACAGGTTATTTCTCTCACATGGCATATGCATACCACAAATTACACCCCAAAACACATTCTACTACTCCTCCTGAGTATGGCAATACCACATGTGTGTGACATTTTCACAGCCTGGCCACATAGAGAGGCCCAACACGCAGGGAGCACTGTCAGGTGTTCTAGGAGCATAAATTACACATCTAACTTGTTGACTACCTATTACAGTTTTGAAGGCCCTGGAGCACCAGGACAATGGAAACACCCACAAAATGACACCATTTTGGAAAGCAAACACCCCACCATATAATTTATGAGGCATAATGAGTCTTTTGAATGGTTCATTTTTTTACAGAAGTTTTTGGAATACATGGAAAAAAAAGGAAAACGCATTTTTTTTACGCAAAGTTGTCCATTAATAAGATATTTCCAACACTTTGCATGTACATAGCAAAAATGACACCCCTAAATACATTCTGCTACTCCTCCTGAGTATAATGATACCACATATGTGAGACTTTTACACAGCCTGGCCACATTCAGAGGCCCAGCATTGAAGAAGCATCTTCAGGCGTTTTAGAAGCATTAATTACACATCTCATTTCTCAACTATCTATTACACTTTTGAAGGCTCTGGAGCACCAGGACAATGGAAATGCCCACCAAATGACACCATTTTGGAAAGCTAACACCCCAACGTATAATCTATGAGGCATTATGAGTCATTTGAATGGTTCATTTTTTTCCACATGTTTTTGGAAAATGTGGAAAAAAAATGAAAACACATTTTTTTACACAAAGTTGTCCATTTATAAGATATTTCCAACACATAGTATGTACATAGCAAAAATGACACCCCAAAATACATTCTGCTACTCATCCTGAGTATGGTGATACCAAATGTGTGAGACTCTTACACAGCCTGGCCACATACAGAGGCCCAACATTGAAGTAGCATCTTCAGGCGTTTTAGAAACATAAATTACACATCTCATTTCTCAACTACCTATTACACTTTTGAAGGCCCTGGAGCACCAGGACAATGTAAATGTCCACAAAACGACCCCATTTTGGAAAGCTAACACCCAAATGTATAATCTATGAGGCATTATGAGTCTTTGGAACAATTGTCCAGGTAACAGGCAGGAATACTGTTCATAGTCAGTACAGGTGGCATGCAGGGATACTTTCCATATACAGTCCAGGGTCAGTGCAGGCAGAGATATTATCAACAGTGCCAAAATATTGGTCCTGGTATTAGGCAGGAACATGGTCCATAGTACAGGTAGCAGGCAGAGGTGTGGTCAGTTCATACAGCAGGCAGGAGCATGATGGCAGTAAGTCCTACAGGCAGCCGGCAGAGGTAGGGCCTCAGTTAGGACAGAATGGTGACAGGGGTAGAGGCTTCTCCCAACCAAATCTCTTTGAAGCCTCCAAGTCTCCAGACCCTAATCTGGGAGAGAGAAAACAAAAAACAATGTTTTCTTCATCCAGAAAAAACATTCTGGAGCCCCTCACATACGTGAGACCCGGTGTTGTGAATCCCACTACTCCAGTAGCAGGGTACAAGATCAATCCAAGAGGCAGGCAAAAAACAAGGTCAAACAGTCCAGGGTCAGTTCCAGATCAGGCAGAGGTATGTACAGAATCGGTAGGCAGAAGTGTGGTCGAATAACAGTCCAGGGTCAGTTCCAGATCAGGCAGAGGTTAGTGCAGAATAGGTAGGCAGATGCGTGGTCGAACAGTCCACGGTCAATTCCAGAGCAGGCAGAGGTATGTACAAAAACGACAGACAAAGGCATGGTCAAATAACAAGCCAGGGTCAGTTGAAGAGCAAGCAGTGGCATAAGGGATTGTGAACGTACATGGCAGGAACTGAGGATTAATAATCGCTTAAAATGTACTAAAGTGTGATAACGGCGGAAGCAGTCACCTATGCAGAGGCCTGATTGGGAAGGGCACTGGGAGTAATAATAAGTGTTGTCTCTTCTGATTCCTCCACTGCTACACACCTTACATCTTTTCTGGCGTCTTTGGCCTTTTGGTCCGGGAGGGATATTATCAATGAAATGGCATTCGGAGAGTCGACTAAGAACATCGGATCGAATATTTTCTGGCGGGCCATTTGGGAATAGTAGGGCGGTGATAATTATCTTCTGGTAGCCAAGGAAGGGTTGGGGGCTTTCGGTGGAGTTGCGGTAACATACTTAGGCGTTATACATGGCCAATTGAAAAAAATGAATTGCTACTTTCTTGTACCAATGATATGTCCGTCTTGTGGCAAGGTATGGTTCCAGCATTTGGTCGCTGTAGTCGACTATAAAATAAATTGTACTCATGGACACATCTTGGCTTTTGGATTGGGCCATTCCTTCTGGGGATCTCCACAAAGGTATTATTGTATATTGATGACAGTATGTAGACCCTTCTGTCCCTCCACTTCACTGCCAGAATTTCCTCATTTTGCAGGCTCGCCGTCTCCCCTCTTCTTAACTTTATATTGATGAGCCTTTGAGGAAACCCCTTCCTGTTCTTTCTGACCGTGCCACATGCTGGCGTGTTCTTCTGGTGAAGGTTTCGTAACAGAGGCAGACTTGTATAGAAGTTGTCTACATACAAGTGGTAGCCTTTCTCTAGAAGTGGGTAAATGAGGTCCCAAACAACTTTCCCACTCGATCTTAAATAGTCGGGGCAATTAGGGGGATATAGCTGGGAGTCCTTCCCTTCATACACAATGAAGGCATAAGTGTACCCCGTGGCTCACTCACATAGTTTGTACATTTTGACTCCATAGCAGTTCCTTTTGCTCGGGATAAATTGCTTTATTCCCAGCCTGCCGCTAAATTTAACTAGTGACTCATCTATACAAATGTGTTGGTCTGGGGTAAACGACTGGGGGAATTTCTCTGAGAAATAATTGAGTAGTGGCCGAATTTTAAAAAGCTTATCGTAATTTGGGTCATTTCAGGGAGGGCCCTGTGTGTTATCGTTGAAGTACAGGAAACTCATTATCATCAGGTATCTTGTTTGGGGCATTACCGCGGAGAAGACTGGCATGTGGTCATTGGGGTGGGTTGACCAGTAGGATCATAATTCATTTTTTTTGTTGAGTCCCATACAAAATGTGAGGCCCAAAAAATTCTTAAACTCCTCCACTGTAAGGTCTTTCCACTCAAAGGGACGGGCGTAATATGATGTTGGATTGCTTGCAATAAATTGTTGTACATACAAGTTGCACTGGGCCACAATCGAGGCAAGCATGTCCTCTGTAAAAATTAATTTTAAAAAATCCATTGGCGAAAAATTATCTGTGTCCATCTGGACTCCTGGCTAGGTAGTGAAAGGGGGAATTCTAGCTTCTCCTGAATTAGGAGTAAACCACAAGGGATTCTGAAGGGAATAGGGAAGGTCAGCATGGGTCCTAACCCTTTGGGGCTGAGGTGAAACCCCACTGGTAGTTGGCCTTTCTTGCCGAGGTACTGCGGTGCTGGTGGATGGCCGTGCAGTGCTGGTGGATGGCTGTGCGGTGCTGGTGGATGGCACTGCTTGGCTCGTGGATGCTACTGAAGTGCTTCATAGTGGGATCACACACCACCGCCGGTTATTCTATGCGCTCAGCTCTAGGTGCGACCCCTGATGGGCCAAGTCGCACTTTCCCCTGTGGGGATATTTGCTCTTAGGCAAAGGGCGGGTAAGACTCACTCCCACTATGAAGCACTTTAGTTATGGAATCCACGTACTCTGGATATTGACAGCTTGAACAGAGCACATGAGCACACAGAGTACTGTTTCATGGACCATCACACCACTATTAGTGGTATAAGTATTGCACTTAAGGACATTGTGTTATGAACATTGACGTGTGACTTGTAACATTTATATAGTTTATGCACTTAGCCATCTGCACTTTTGCACTTTGGCCACAGGGTGGCACTATATGTAAGTATATGCATGTACATTTGCGCCACACCAACTTTGTTTACATTTTTTAGTGTGGTATTTGGGATACTATTTAGGAGCCATCTTGAGGTGAATCTTCTTTTAGTAGCGCGGTATTTTATATTATCACACATGGTAATAAACATAATAAATTAAGTTATTATTTTCCTACAGGGCCGGCGTCAGCATAAGGCAGCTTAAGCGGCTGCTTTACGGCACCAGTAGGGTTGCCACATCATCCCTTTAATCCAGGACACATATGAATTACTCAGGTTCTGAGGCTAATTTAATGCAGATAAGGCACCAAGTGAGTTTAATTACCACTTTAATCAGCTTCAGAACCTGTGTAATTAATATGTGTCCTGGATTAAAGGGATGAGGCCGCAACACTAGGCACCAGGCCGGGGGGGGGGGGGCAAACTATACTTAGCTACCTTCACCAGCTTCTCTCCCTGCAGCCTGTGGAGTGAAGTACAATATCCTCCGGTTCCCACCTGGAGGATAGAAGAAGCAGGCCAGCACAATTGCCGAGAGGGGAGTGGAGCTAAGTGAGACCAGGGGGAGGGGCAGGGGCAGAGCATTGGGCATCACAGAGTAGGAACATGGCTCCAATACAGAGACAATCACCGCTGAGGGAGGAGGAGCTAAGTGCACCAAGAGGAGGGGTCAGGTACGGTTGTTTTATTTATGTTCACTAAACCTGCAGTAGATGGAAAATGTTGTGCAGGCTTAGTGGGTGGTGAAGGCATGGTGCTGTGCTGTGTCCCCCCCTTCCCCAGGCTATCCCCTCCATTGCGCCTGGGCTGGAAGCTGCAGATAGACATAGGAAGTGCTGGCTCTGGCTGCAGTGTCTGTGATAGTCTCACTGAGCCCAGCCAGCCACTCCTCCCACCTTCCTCCCTGCTGAGACCAGAGAAGAGAAAGAAGGATCTGTTGCGCCCCTCCCCCTCTGTGTTTGCCCCGCCCACACTCCTATCCCCAGTGTGCAATCAGTATGGGAAAGGAGATGTGGGTGGGAGATTTGAACTCACAGCTGCATCTGGCTGCATGATTTGTGCCCCTATGTGAGCCAGCAGATACCACATCAGCCTTGGGTGAGTCTCCACCTCCCTCCTTTCTCTCTAACATCTGTCTCCCTTCCCAACTCTGTTCTTTCAGGAGCTTCACACACTTGGCAGGCTCACACTGGTTAGGACCAGGCTGCATTCTTTCACCTCTACACATCAGCCCAGGAGTTGGAGAGTTCTGATGTAATTGTATGAGATTTGTTGCTCGGGGGGTGATCATTATGGAATGTAGATGACAGATGATCCCAGCATTAGATAGGTGTCCACACAGATCACATGCAGGATGTGAGCTTTGGCTCCTGTAGAAGTATGACTTCCTTGCTGTATGTTCGGATTAGTCCTGATAGCTGTGTCTATATACATATCTGTATACTTCTACAGGCTGTATGCTGTGGATTGTGTTGAGCCCCCTGTGCATTGTGTTTTTTTTTATTTTTCGTGGTGCATACAGTATATGGGCCGCACAATGGTGTAGTGGATAGCACTTTCGCCTAGCAGCAAAAGGGTCGCAGGTTCGAATCCCGACCACGACACTATCTGCCTGGAGTTTGCATGTTCTCCCTGTGCCTGCGTGGGTACTCCGGTTTCCTCCCACACTCCAAAGACATGCTGGTAGGTTGATTAGATCCTGTCTAAAATTGCCCCTAGTATGTGTAAGTATGCATGTGAGTTAGGGACCTTAGATTGTAAGCTCCTTGAGGGTAGGGACTGATGTGAATGTACAATGTATATGTACAGCGCTGCGTAAATTGACGGCGCTATATAAGTACCTAAAATAAATAAAATAAATAAATAAAATATATGAGACAATCATGCTTCATTCTGCCACTCATTATAAATTATCTTGTGGAATTCCATGATTGATGGGAACCCATCGGACTTTCCCTGCTTATTTTGCACCATGAGCTATAGCCAGCAACACTGATCAGTGTATTCTGATGGCAGGAAAATCTCCCTGCAGTCAGAATACAATAGCTCAGTGGGCAGGATCCCCCAATCCACACAGAGGAAATGGATGAGGAAATAGTCAAGGCTTTTATTTATTTTATTTATTTTTTTAACCTGCCGGTGGACTGTCTTAGTCTGCTGTTTTTCAGCAGAACAACCTATCCTGCAGATGTAGCAGTTAGAGGGATGAGAAAAACCATTAACCACTATCAGAGGTGCTTAGAATGATCAGCTTGTATTTATGTAAAACCTTTATCCCGAATGGGAAAAAAACTGTTGCTGTAACTGATTAAAGTGTTAGCTGGAGTTTGTCTTCAATGTATTAGTGTATATAATTCTGCTAGTACATCAGACACTCCCCTCTGCTCAGACTGACAATGCTGCTGTCCAAAATTGCCCCCTGTGCTCCTTCATCCAGAGAGGGGACACACTAATACAAGTGGTGTGTTATTGGCCAGATCACCAGGTGAAAATGGAGGGAAAAAAGCCTTAAAAAAAGAAAACAAATGCAGCTGTCACATCTATTCGGGTATTCTGACAACCAGTGGTGTAAACTGTTAGAATACAAAAGCCCAACGGGGAAAGGGGGTGCTCGTTGTTAGTGTGGATGGAGAAATCTGTTAAACTGGCTATACTATACACTATGCAATCTGATTGTAAAATCTCATTTAGTTTCACCAAAATTAGTCATATGAAAACAATCCTGAACATTTTTTTTTTTTAATGAGTATCAAATCAGGCAGGCCATTATACTACATAATTGTTAATAAATCTAAAAGAGAATTGTACAATCAGATTCTATAGTGTGTGGTTAGCCGTAGATGGGTTGCCATATGAGGGTGGGGGGTTGTATGGTGGAGGGCAAAGAGAGTGGTAGTAGAATGATGAGGGGGGGCACCAAAATGCACCTTCGCCTGTGTGGACAAAAATCCTTGCACCGGCCCTGTTTTCCTACCATGTAGCTACAATTGTGGTCTCTAATCTCCCATTTATTTATTCTTTGCTATACACTGCTAGAGATGATGGAGGAGTTTAGAAGAACAGAGCAGGGCTCAGATGTCATTTCCTTTCAGTGAACTGGTTTGTTTACCCCCCCCCCAGGCCTCCAGCTTTCTATCATGCTCAGTCTATTTTACATAAAACACACCCATCTGCCAATCAATAGCTGGGTCTGTGCTATGTGAAACAGTACAGGTTTGTTTCCACACAGATCTGTTTATTAATCTGTGTGCTTCTCCCTGCCTGCTCTCCTCTGGTAATTTGTAAACTGACAGAACAAAATCCAACCTAGGAGCTGGCTGTATAGATAGAGCAGTGTGCGGGCACAGGGGGGACATAGGTGGGAATGGGTGGGGCTTCACATGCAGATCATGGGCAGAGCCTAATCAGGATTTGTACGTATAATAAAATGCCTGCGATTTCCCTGTACTTCAAGAGCCCCTCCCCCAGTGATGTCAGGACGTTTCTGCAGAGAGAGATAGACACAAATGGGGACAACAGGTATTCTGTTCCACACAGGCAATTCAAAAACCAGGAAGCCAAAGGTTCAATATATATATATTTATTCTTATCACCTTACACACTGCTCATGGGAGCGGGCACAGAAGAGCAGTGGACCGATTATTTTATATCAAGCCACTCTCTCCTAATCGCTTCCCTGAAAGTGCAGCATAGATTCAAACAATGACATCTATAATGAACAATATCAAATAAAGAATTGCAGATAAACATTTGTTCTTATACTGAGAGTTCTTAAGCACTTTTGCGGTTTATTTATCCCTGGGGAAATAAATATCAGTTCCTTTTAAATGGGAAGAGAGAGCTGCAGAGATGCTGCAGTAGAGCAAAGTTCTAGGAGATCTTCAACCGGTCATATGAAACAATAGTATACACAAATAAGCTGTAGTTGCAGCAACTAAATCTCCAGAAAGTGCACTGTAGAGAACTTAGCGTATTAGTCTTCACAGTACTCACTGCCTATTGAATGAATCACAGGTACTATAAGTCACAGCAGTCCAGCTGAGCAGTAAGGATATTAGTAATCCAACTAGACTTATATGTCTATTTCAAGAGGTTAAGGCCCTGCACTCAGCGCCTATACTGTGTTGTAACACAAATGAACAGTGTCTGTAACAAAAGGGCTTTTTGCCCGATCATCCGACCAGACTGATGATTGCAGGCAAACGGTCAGGCTGTTCAGATGATAATGATAACGATGGATCCAATGAAACACTCTCATTCTTTGCTCCTGGGAAACAGTCTCCACTGCACTGCTTGCAGGCTCTCTCTCTCTGATCAATCGATGTGGAGGCTACTGTGTCTGCTGCTGCTCTGGAACGGACTCAGATGTTTGTAAGCTGGCTCCGCAGATCACCCATCAGAACACTGTAGCATCGCAGCTGGTTGGGACACTGTAGAAATTCAGCTGGCTGGATTGCTGGAATAGGCCTCAGGCTGCAGCCCTGCTGTGAAGGACACACAGGGTCCTTACTGGTCGGTCACACCGTCCCAAGAGAGAGAAGCAAACTCCTCCCCTCACTTAAATAAGTTCTCCCACAAAGCATCATTCCTCTAAAGAGCTTTTTCTGCAGCACATCACCCTGGGAAATGGAGTCCTTCCATTGCAGAGTCCAAGGGTAGATTTCCTCTGTAGCACTACAAATCCCATCAGACACTGTTGCTCTGAGAAATCCTTGTTGCTGCTGCTGTAAAAGCCTCCCCCATTGGTTGTTGTCATTGTTCTCCTCATAGGCTCTGTTTCTTATCCTCAAGAAAACACAGGAGACTAGCAGTTTGTAACCTGATACCTATGTGTCTTCTGCTCTGCACATGGAAACACAGAGGGAGAGCTTATGCAGGCAAATGACAGGCAGTTTAGACACCTGCTACAGACGTATGAGTGCTGCCAGCATTTCTGCAGAGGTTAAAGGCGTGGGGGGGGGGGTCAGCCTGTCAGTGCTCAGACCATACGCCACACACTGCATCAAATTGGTCTGCATGGCTGTCGTCCCAGAAGGAAGTCTCTTCAAAAGATGATGCACAAGAAAACGCGCAAACAGTTTGCTGAAGGCAAGCAGACTAAGGACATGGATTACTGGAACCATGTCCTATGGTCTGATGAGACAAGGATAAACTTATGTGGTTCAGATGGTGTCAAGCGTGTGTGGCGGCAACCAGGTGAGGGGTACAAAGACAAGTGTGTCTTGCCTATAGTCATGCATGGTGGTGATAGTGTCGTGGTCTGGGGCTGCATGAGTGCTGTCGGCACTGGGGAGCTACAGTTCATTGAGGGGAACCATGAATGCCAACATGTACTGTGACATACTGAAGCAGAGCATGATCCCCTCCCTTCAGAGACTGGGCCCCAGGGCAGTATTCCAACATGATAATGACCCCAACACACACCTCCAAGACGACCACTGCCTTGCTAAAGAAGCTGAGGGTAAAGGTGATGGACTGGCCAAGCATGTCTCCAGACCTAAACCCTATTATGCATCTGTGAGGCATCCTCAAATGGAAGGTGGATGAGCTCAAGGTCTCTAACATCCACTAGCTCTGTGATGTTGTCATGAAGGAATGGAAGAGGACTCCAGTGGCAACCTGTGAAGCTCTGGTGAACTCCATGCCCAGAGGGTTAAGGCAGTGCTGTAAAATAATGGTGGCCACACAAAATATTGGCCATTTGGGCCAATTTGGACATTTTCACTTAGGGGTGTACTCACTTTTGTTGCCAGTGGTTTAGACATTAATGGCTGTGTGTTGAGTTATTTTGAGGGGACAGCAAATGTACACTGTTATACAAGCTGTACACTCACTAAGTTACATTGTAGCAAAGTGTAGTTTCTACAGTGTTGTCACATGAAAAGATATAATAAAATATTTACAAAAACGTGAGGGGTGTACTTACGTTTGTGAGATACTGTAGATGGGGAATCCGACTTGGAGGCGACATCCATTGAATTGTATAGGCACAAGTCGTATATAATTTGCCTTGAAGTCGTACAGGAACCTTTTTTGAAGTCTTCAGGAGCGTACATTAAGATGGTTCCCATTCATTTCAATGGGATTTAAGATTTCAAGCGACTTCAAGGTTCCTGTACAACTTTATGGCAACTTTTATCCAACTTGTGCCCATAGAATTCAATGGAAGTTGCCTCCTAGTCAGATCCCCCATCTATATTGAAGCGACTTTACAGTTTAAAATAAAATATTTTTTTAAGACAACCCCTCCCTCCATTCTCTAATTGGCCACAGGCAAAGTCGCCTGGCATGGAGTCGCGTTGTAAGTCGCCCGAAGTCACGCTAAAGTTGCGCTGAAGTCGCGTTAAAAATCGCCTAGCAAAGTCGCGCCAAAGTCGGATCGCCCCTGTGGGAATGCAGGCTAAGGAAATAAACATAAATGGCAGGATCACTCAGGTATTTATTAATTTAACCACCTTGGATGGCAGAATGCTTCAATAATTAGGTATAAAATGGACTTTTAAAGAGAAATACACTTAGAAAAAATTTTGGCTTTAACCACTTCAGATCCGTGCTATAGCTGATTGAAGGGCTACAGTGCAGATCTACTTTGCCCGGGTGCCGTCAATTAACGTCCGCCCCTTTGCGCACTCCCCGCGCTACCTCAAGGCCACCAGTGGCACGCTCTTGCGCCTGCTGCACGCTGCCTAATAGAGAGGCAGGACGGGGAACCGCCAATGTAAACACGGCGGCTCCCCGTTCTGTCAGGGGACATAACAGAGATCTACTGATCCCTGTGATTGGGATCAGTTAGATCTGTTATGTCCCTGCCAGCCCAGGCCCCACACAGTTAGAACAAACACAGGGAACACACTTAACCCCTTGATTGCCTCCTGCAGGTTAACCACTTCCCTGCCAGTGACATTTATACATTAATCAGTAGCTATTTATAGCTCTGATCGCTATATAAATGTCATTGGTCCCAAAAAAGTGTCAAAAGTGTCCGACATGTCCACCGCAGATCACCGCCATTACTAGTAAAAAACTATGCCATAAATCCATTCCCATAGTTTGTAGACGCGATAACTTTTGCGCAACCCAATCAATATACACTTATTGGGATTTTTTTTAGCAAAAATATGAGGAAGAATACATATTGGCCTAAACTCAGGAATACATTTGTGGTGATTAAATACCGCCAAAAGAAAGCTCTATTTGTGGGAAAAAAATGATAAAAATTTTGTTTGGGTACAGCGTCGCATGACCGCGCAATTGTAATTCAAAATGCGACAGCGTTGAAAGCTTAAAATTGGTCTGGGCAGGAGGGGGGTTTAAGTGCCCAGTAAGCAAGTGGTTAATGACACTTTAATTCCTTGGCAAACTCCTGTAAAATTGTGAATTCATGTTATTCTAGTAAATCTCTGAAAACCTGTGTCTAGATAACACAAGGCTCAGTATTTCAAAACTAGGCGAAGGAGGTGAAAATGGTAGTCAGATTTCACCTCACAATTTTCCAGGGCAAGTTAGGAATTAACTGGTCACTTTTGTGCACAACTTCAATGAGCTCTACAGTATTCTGCATACCAAAATCCAATAATGTATAGAATATGAGCATATGGGTATGGTTAACCCTATTAAGAATGGTCCAATAAGTACACATACGAAAGTATCAGTTACAGACATTGGGGTTGATTTACTAAAACTGGAGAGTGCAAAATCTGGTGCTGCGGTGAATAGAAACCAACCAGCTTCCAGTTTTTTTTTCCGTCAAAGCTTAATTGAACAAGCTGAAGTTAGAAGCTGATTGGCTACCATGCACAGCTGCACCAGATTTTGCACTCTTCAGTTATAATAAATCAACCCCAGTTTGTCTAAATTTAATACCAAAGCTTGGGATCCAAATCACTATGCATTCACAGTGCCTGTGTTCTGTTAGGCTCCATTTACACGGGACGCTGTTTCACCCTCCCCTGAACGTTTCACCTTGACAGCTGGAAACTGGCATCTAAAACGTCAGTTTTGCCGCATTTTGCATGCCGTATTTAGCGGCAATTTGAAAAAATTTAAATAAAAAAAAAATGGAAACGCCTGTAAACGAAATGCTCCTAGTCGCGAGTTACCGTGTTTAGGCACATTTACAAGCTGTTTGGAGTTTCAAATGCCTCTGAACTGGCATCTGAACCCATTTTTTTGCCTTCCAAAAACAGCCTCTAAACTCAACTGCCTGGAAACGAACTTAAATTACCTTGTGCAAAATGTACTGATAAGATGACATAGAGGAGAGTTCAGGGGCAGCTGAAAAAAAAACGCCCAAATGCCTCTAAACGTCCGTTTACCAGCAGCAGTGTAAATGTGGCCTAATGCCTCGTACACACGGGTTGACGATCGTATACAACAGGTCGTACGAACGACCGCTGTATGCTAAATCGACCGTTAGTACACGCGATTAGAACAGCCGACGTACGACGGTCGTACAACAGAAGTTGTATGAGCAGACTAGAAAACTTTGATAGTACGACAAGCGGTCGTACGACCGTTGTATCGTGTGTACAGAGAAATTGGTCAAACAAGTTGTATTGTGCAAAACATGTATGCTCAGAAGTCAGGAATGGCCAGACACAAATTACATGCACCTGAACTTTCTTTTTAATACGTTCATAACACGTCACTACGTTCAGCTTGGTTGTACGATCGTGTATAGTGCATACAACAGCCACCATGCGATTTGAGCCGTTCAGTCGTACGACCGTTGCACCGTGTGTATGAGGCTTAACTTCTACATTCATTTAAACATATTTGTCAGAATACACTTTGGATAGGCATGCGTTGGCCATACCTGGATTGTTTGCTCTAAAAATCGTGGTAAAATCAAAACTTTATGGTTCTTGAATTCTTTACAACTATATTGAAAGAAAATTATAATTACCAGTATTTGTGTTAGATTCAAAAGATGTGACTGTAAACCCTAGAGTGTTACAAGTTGCTTAATACTAAAGGTAATTCTATATAATACTTTACACGTCCTAACTGTTCTTGTGTGAAGTGGTAAAAGTGTTCTTGCACTAGAATATTCAGCAGCTTTGTTTTTCAAATACAGGGAGTGACAAGCTACCATAAATTTTTTTGGCTCTGTATATTTTCACAGATTCTTACTATACAGCTGTTCCACGATCAAGCTCATTGATAAGAGCAGAGTGAACTCTGAAGATCTCCTGCCTTGTTGGAGACTGGTCTATAGATGATTTCTCACTTGTCTTCTCCTTGCCGTCTACGCCACAGTACCTAAAATCTCAGAGCACAGCAAGGAATACTGGTTATTTTTTTTACTCATTGTCTTATATCTCAGTTCATCAAGAATATTTTTCCACTTTAAAGTGGTTTTAAACCTTTGAAATGAAAAATGAACAAATAATATCCTTCTATAGTGTGTGCTTGCCTCAATCCAAAGCACCAAGTGCGATTTTGTTTACTGTCTCCTTCCTCTGCTACCTGCATGAGTCATTACTGACAGGTTATGCTGACTCCAAAGGGATCCAGGGGATGGGGAAAGGTGATCCAGCGCACAACATGTGATCGACAGGCTCAGCTGACTATATTTCCTTATGGTCTATATTTCCTTATGAGACTATTTAGAGTATCCTATCCTTTCACTCAGGTCTCAAATTACACTCAGCTCTCTGATCTATGCTGTGCAGTGTGTGACATTAGATCCCTGCCTCCTGCCTTCTGCCAATCAGAAATGCTGTGTAAACGGTATACTTTTAACATCTGTGGATAAGAGATGGCTTCAGATAAACAGGTACAACTTATGTAGGAGGATATGATTCATCTCTGTGTATCACCTGAGGCCAGTCACTTCACTGGGTATATGTAAGGATTTACAAACACTTTAAGGCTCGTGTCACACTAGTCGTCCTGTTGCTGGTAACAAGTTGGCAGTAACAAAATTGATTAAGAGGGAAAAAAATACCCGTTTCAATGGTGTAATTTCCTCAATGGCTAAACTGCTATATACTGTGACCCACGGAAGATTGGTGTGCCCTCAGGCTCGTGTGCTGATTAGGGGAGCAATGTGGATGGTGTATGGAAGGGATCCCCGATGCCGCACATCCACATGAGTGATGCGATGGTAGAAGAGACAACCTCAGCCACGTCCCCACTGTGTATTGCTCCGCCCCCTGAGCATAGTCATGGGGATTCCCATGACTAAGCGAAACAAATTGGGGCGTGGTTTGGCGGGAGCCCAGACTGAGGTTGTCTCTCCTACCATCACACCACTTGTGTGGATGTGCGGCATCGGGGATCCCTTCCTTTCTAAACTGCTATATAATTTGAATAGCTACTTTGCCCAGGGAGAATGTAACACTGTAAGAACAGGTGAGTTGAATGTTTTTTCTTGCCTTCTCCAGTGACCTTGCCGCTTGTGAGTTGTTACTGGGTCAGCACTGGACTAATCAGCATTATCACATGGGGAATGTATAAGCTTGTAAGCTACTATTCCTACTACTTGTAAGCTACTATTCCTATGACTTGTACCATTTACTTTTACTCCTGGCAACTGAACAGAGCAGCAAGTGAGCAAACAGAAATGGTGTAATAAATTGAACCTATTGCTTTTCCATGCACAGGCAAACCACAGGTTCACCAAAGGTTTATGTAATAAACTGCAAGGAGTAAGCTGCAAGCATTTCTAAACATGGTAGACCTAGAGCAAAGTGACAGTAAGGCCTCATACACACGGACGTTTCTTAAAAAATATACAAAACGTCGGGCCCGACGTCAAGGAAAAAAAATCGGCGTTTTTCGGCGTTATGCATCGGCGTTAGTGAGCGTCGGCGTCAATAGGCGTTTTTTTAAAAAAATCATCCCTCTGCTATTTTTCAACCTAAAAACGTTGGCGTTAAAAAACGCCGGTTAACACCGGTACAATATTAGTTGGCGTTTTGCGGCGTCGACGTCAAAAAATGCCAAAACGCTACAGCCTCAGAACGCGGTGGCCATGGATTCTAGTTTCAGCTCACTAACGCCAACGCCATTTACAGCTCAAAAACGTCAGCATTTTTATGGGGCCATTGACTAACATGGAGAGCTGCAAAAAACGCCAGAAAACGCCGGCATCAAAAAACATCCGTGTGCATGAGGCCTAAAAATGGTTGATATAAAGAGCACACCTGTCAATGGCTATTACCTGTACGGTTTAAATGATGCATATCTGCTAACATGCAGCTTTTTAAAACAGATTGGCTAAGCATTTCACTCTAATGTGATTGATTGAGGAGACATTTTCCACCCCTGGAAACCCCTAAAGATCTCTGACATTCCAGTAGGCAGGTGTCTTTCCTACAACCCATGCAGGGCATTGACAGTTGTAGGCTGAGCAGTCTCGATTCTCAATATATTTCTATGGAGAACCCATTAGCAGGCAGGAGACACCAACACCCCCATCCCCAGTGAATTCTCAGTAGGACTTTACTGAGAATCCACTCCAACAACTGACACTACAAGCTAGGTTTAAAAGATACTCATGATCCATCATGGCTGTACAGGTGATGGTGGAATTAGGTTTACATATCAAGCAAACAAAGTGACCTAGCGGGGGATAAAACACTAATGGAATCCATTAGCCATACAAGTGTCATGACAAATCATTAAAAGATCAGATACAGCCACCCAAAAATCAAGCCAATTTGTTACATCTGCTGATCTATATGATTTTTTAGGCTGTTTATGTCCTTGTTTTCTTGGAATACAAAACATATTATAGAAAGCTATAGATATCAAGCCTACAGAGTATAGGACTCTTTAAGGAATTTGGCCCTTTTTTTCAACTCACTTCTTTTTAAACAGCTTACGGAAGGAGCTTCGGAAACCTCCTTTTTGATCTGACCTGGGGTGATGATCACTGAATGATGTTTGCTCAGTTTCATCTTTTTGGTAGAATTTTGCATTTCCATCCATGTGGATTTCCTATAACAAGAGCAGTAATAATAATACATAAAAGAAAGCCATTCTCATTTGAACAAGCTTTTCATCTGACTTTATATAGCAGTTAAACATGTGGGCACAATCTACCCTTTAGAAGATCCTATGAAAGTGGTTGTGCATGTTTAGGGCTATGGAAGAGGAAATGGGTGACACAATGTAGACACTCCCAGCGCCAACTTAGTTTAGGAGGAAACAAATAGTAACAGGACAGAAAAATCCCAGCAAATTGATGCTTCCTCCAATAAGTTTCAGCCAGGGGTGTCCGTCATGGTAAAGTGCTTAAAGGTAAAGAAATATGGTTGTTGCCCCACCGAGCTAGATAGGCAAATTTTACATTATGCATGCATGTCTTAGCTTTAGATTTATTCAGCAACTACAGCTTAAGTGTATATTTAATATCAATTTATATATGAAATGGGTCTATTTATTAGGCATTCATTGAGAAGTTTGCCCAGGGAATCATCCAAGTGAGATTCAATGGCATTCACCTGGCATTCCAGTAACAAATTCACCCTATTTATCCTAGAAATATGCATGAGGCAAATGCAGTAGCTGGTAAACAGCTGTTCAATTGCATGTGTTCAATAAATGCAAACAAAAGCTTTTAACATGCAAATCTGCCCAAAGAAGATCTCGAAGGTTATAATATGTATACCGTTTCAACACCAGAAGCAATATATATATTTTTTAAATTTTATTTTTACATAAACAAAATAATAGCATATTTCCCCCTCCCCACAGCTAACAAGCTTGGCATGCCAAGCCATATGGTATCCCTATAGAAAAGGAGTGACAAATAAACTGATACCAGCTTGCATGCCCATGCTGATGGGTGCTAATGTACAACCTACTTGCCACCCATGGGAGTCAATTAGGTGATTATTCCCTTCCTTGTGAACTGGTTTTCTTGGGCCATTAACAAGTTCACAGGACATTGAGGGAGTTCCCGGCACTGGCATGGCACAACCACTTTATAATTGTATTTATTATTTGTATTTTTGTATTTGAGATATATTATGCTATATATATGTTTTTTGTAATATTTGGAACACTCACCATAAGAACTAATTGACACATTGTTCATTTATTTTATATATATATGTCATTTTATCAGATTCTACTTTAGTGCAAACTAGAGAACTCTCATTTACTCAGAATATAGAGAATTTACTGTCCAGCCTAGTGACAACAACATTAGTATGTCATACCATCGGGTCCCATTATAAGCCTTCATTTTAAGGCTCTTACACCACCTTCTATCAGCAGCGCCCCCACAAACAACCTTTTTATTTTAGTTCTAAGGAAGCAATTTCCAATCACTTCATTGCCCATATTTGGTATTAGTCCAAATATGGGCAGTGACATCATGAGAAAACCTTCCCTCCCCAGAGTTCCCTGGGCACTTAAACTAGTGCCAGTGGTAGGAACTCTCTTAGTGCTCATGGAGGGCAAGCAGGAGACTCACAAGCATCCCTTGCCATCCCCCTTTCTTCTAGGCAAAACCCATTAGGATAAGACACTAGTGTTTGGGAGGGAGTCCACTGTTTTTTGGGTAACCCCTCTTGAAGCTCTCCTAAATACTGAAGGGCATGGGTGCTGGTATCAGCACAGCAGGGTGGCTGCATGTTCTATATTTTGATAGGGCATGAACACATGTCTGATGTTCCAGGTTTGGTTCTGGAAAAGATAATTTCTAGGGTGAAGGTTTCAGTTAAGATATTTCACTATTGAAGAATAGAAGTCCCCAAGTGTCAAGGAAAGCTATTTTCACTGGACTAATTATTTCTCAATTTCCACTAATTTGGTTGATACATAGGGTGAATGTTAGCCAAAGAATTTGGGACAAATGTTGGCTCAGTTGCCCATCAAATGTTTGATAAATATACCCCAATATCTTTCAACAAATATACATTGTTATAAAGTTATATACAGCATATTACATTACTATCAACATTCCATATTTGCAGCAGCTTTGCTTCAGGAAGCCCCTGTCTTGGGGAATACTATAGTATGCTAGCAATAGGTAAAGCTAGCTTATGTGAACAATACACATTGTTTTCATTTTTAATACACAAAAAGATATTTGAAAAATATGAATATACTATAATCTGTGACATGTATTCACATATCAGTTATAGCAGTTAATTTTTTACTTCTTACCTCCAACAGGGATCTACTGTCTATATGAGACCTCTGTGGATTATAAAAGTGCCTGTGGGAGATGTGGGATGAGGCTAATAGAGGATGGTACTGGGTGCTTTGATCCTGCTTGAACTGCATCCTGTTAGCATTGGTGCTTCTAGTGCTATACAACCTGGTAGCCATGGCCTCTTGATTGCGAGGGAACTCCTTAAGAGATCGACTCAAAGGTTTGTTCTTCCCATGGATTCCTTCATGTCGGTAGCTACTGTTACTCACAGGGGAAATGCAACTTCTTGCCAAGGGTTGCTGAGAACGTTCAGTTTTGTTGGATTCAAGTGTGAAGTTGATGGGCTTCAAAAAGCAAATATCAAGACTAGATTCAGATGAACCTGCAGAACATGACTCAAAGAGAGGTCTGTTATGAAATGTCTCTTCTTCATATGGAGTGGACACACCTATAATCGCATCACCATACTCAAATTGCTCATAGTTGGTTGTAAAAGTACCATCAGGTAGAATGTTTGATGAAGTTCTTATGGATCTTTCTATATCAAGCACTGAAGGATTACTTTCATATTCCATCTCTGGAATAGATTGTAGTGGGGCCACTAGTGAACTAACTTCTTGGTCTGCCCTGCTGAAGGAAGCTGGAGCTGATAGGTTCTCTGACCTGTCATGTTTCTTTCCTTCAGCTTCCCATTCTGATGTCTTTAATGGCTGTATAGCTTCTACTGGAGTTTGTCTGCTCTTTTTCACATGTGGAACCAGATGCCTTGAAAATAATTTATAGGAAAGAACATGGTTAATCCATAAGCTGTACTTATGCTTACTTACAGAGACTATTTAATATGCAACTCCAGCCAAAACTTGTTTTTCTAGCTTTAGATAGAATAGGGAAGGTTTAGAATATGGTTATTTTAATGTTTTTTGTCCCACTGTGGAGATTCCTGTTATTTTTCTGTCCTGGAGATAGTGTAATCGCTATACAGTATGAGGTAATTACAGGAATCTTTAACCGGTAATATGGAATGGAAGTTCTATGTTTTTGTCCCTATTCAAAACTAAAACAAAAAAAGTTTTGTCTGGAGTTCCACTTTAAAAGAATACAGTCAACTCCCTAGGCACTATATACAAGTGGGCTGGCCAACAAACTTTATTTAGCAAATACATCTAGAATTATACACTTTTTGGGGGATGTACAGCTTGGGAAATGCATAGCTAGCATTGATAGTACGAAGTTGAAGGGTCATTTTTTGGTAAATATGAGTTAAAAAAAATCATAAACTCCAACCTTTTAAAAATGTTTGTAGACTCCTACAGAAAAGTATCCTTGCTTCCTAGGTCTGACATAACAAAGAAGTGACACTTTTCTATTAAACCAAAAGAACCTATTTGATTATGTAACCTCAAGCTGTGCAAAAGGTTCCCAAATAGCTGTGCCAGGGTTGGATTCCTCTGCAATTGATTGGCTTATCTAACATTTAGCATTCACATTCTGTTTAGCCAAAGTTTAATACTGACTGTTAAGAAATACTCTATAGGATGGGTTGTGGATGTTCTAAAGCTTTGTACATATTTATGACAATGCTAGATATTTGCTGCAGTGTTCTTTATTATGTTTTCTGGGGGGTAATGTCATACATTTAATGAGCTGTTTGGTCACTTCAATTATTTATGTCAATGTATCACTTTGTATAATAAAGATGGCATTTACTTGTCCAGAATAAGGTGACATAGTGTTTGTATAGTACATTTTGAACATTTTGATATCCTGTAGTAGTCCCATAATCAGGTTGGGTCTTGTGGTTTAATGGTCACATAGTTGTTTCTTATATAGTTGCCACTTTTACTGTCTGAAATCCTAGCTATATTACATTACAGATAACAGCCAAAGTAATACTCCTGCTAGATAAAAGTAGCCAGTTTGTAATTCAGTTGACCATCATCTACAGTACCTATAACCTATAAAAAAAAAAAAAAAACAATATTCACTATATTGACACTTTAAAGGCTAAGTTCACCCTTTTTTTTGGAAATTCCAGCTTCCCTATGTCTATTACTATGCCATTAATGTACCACTGTTGCAAAAAAAGGAAAAGCTTTCTCTATCTTGTAGGACAGGCCTTACCTTTGCCTCCAGTGTTTCCTATAGAAAACACACCTCCGCTACTTCCCAATAAATGTGATGGGGGCACTTGGCAAGGGGCAGTGTCCAGGAGTGCTGGCAGGGGACCCAAGAAGTGGAGGATTGGGGCTGCTCTGTGCAAAACCACTGCACAGAGCAGGTAAGTATAGCGTGTTTATTATTTTAAAACAAAACAAAAAAAGACAAGAGCCTTTAATATCACATTAAGGTGGTTGTCAACCTGTGACAACCACTTTGATGTACAGGTAAGCCTAGAGGCTTGCCTGTAGGTACCCAGCATATCTCCTAAACCTGCACGGTTCAGGAGATATGCAGTGTTCTGCATGTGCCAACGTCATTTTGGCACATGCGCAGTGAAGAAACGGCCTCCGTGCCATTTCTCCACTGACACTGTGCCGTGACTTGCGTCTCCCATGCGCATGCGTGGGAGTGATGTCACGCGACTCCGGCCAGTCACAGAGCCGGAGTCGCGGCCCCGGAAGGAAGAGGGGCAGAAGATGGATGCGGCCAGCGCAGGACTCGTTTGCAGGTAAGTGGCACATAATGGGTTACTATGCGATGCATAGTAGCCCATTATGCTTCTAATTTACAGGTGTATATAGAGGAAGTAAACCCCATCTCGGTTTACTTCCTCTTTAATGAACTAAGGAATTTGTTTATCAGCTGACCTCATGAAAACACACCCTGCACCTGCCCTCCCCCTCCAGGAGATTGCTCCCACCCGCCTCAGTAGTTTCATGCTTCTCCAATGCAGGCAATGTCAGTGAACACTGTTCTCACTAAATACACAGCCATCAATTGTTTTGTACCATCGTGTATAGATTGTTAATTTTGCAGAGTGTGCAGACAGAGGCGGC
>BLSH010233666.1:322048-338059 GCA_018402905.1 Glandirana rugosa | reverse complement strand
GTACCCCGTAAAACCGCGTAACGTCAAACGTGTAAAAAAAGGTGGGTAAAAACGAGATGTGTTTTACGTGTAAACGATAAGGACAGGTAAGTAAGACACGTCGACTCCGATGTGTCTACCTCTAACTCCCAACTCCAAACAAATCTGGGGACTATAGAGTAGTTTCGGTGGGTTGTCCCGAGGATTTTTTTAGCTCTTTTTAACATTTTTATTTTAACATTTTCTTTATTTTAATTTACCATTTTTTTATTATTTTAAATTTTATTTTTAATTTTTGATTACTGTGGTCACTCCCTCGATAGTCCTAGGTCCCTTTATTACGGTATCGCAGCAGGGCCCCATTCACAAGTTCTGCAGCGGGCCCCAGTTCTGCCATCTTCGGGCCTCCCCATGGTGGCGAATGCCAGGGCCTGGTCGCAATTGCGACCTTTGCAATCCTGATAGCTCCCTCACTGGTGTCATTAGTTTTTAATTTTTATTTTAAATTTTATTATTTTTTTACCATTTAATTTTATTTCTTTTACAATTTTATTTTTACAATTTTTCTCGATTTTTTTAGGAGCCCTGTTGGGTGGCTTTGATGAGATATCAGGGGTCTAAACAAACCTCAACCCTCAATCTCCATCTGTGTAGCCTCAGCTGCACAGAATGAATGGACAGGAATAGCAAATGTGCATTTTGTGTAGAGCAAAAATGGGTGGAAAAAAATGTGCAAACTGCAATGCGCCAAAATGCCCCATGAGTAACTTTGCTGAAATGAATTGGCTCCCCAATGCATGTCGCAAGAAAAACATACCAAATAATGTGCTCTCCTACTACACTGTGTGAATGGTGCCTGAAAGTGAAATTGGTGTGTTTACAAGCTCCCCCTCCCTGAGCTGGATTACAAGAACATTGTAATAGGAGGACCAACCTGATACAATCTATTTGTATTAAATAAGACAGGCCCTTGCACTACATAGTAGATCTAAAGGTGATTTTGCAGTCAAATTGTATGGTGTATGGCCATTTAAGGGAAGAAGTAGGAAAGTGGGAAAAAATAATAAAGAGGTGGTATAGGAATGAGGAAGTTGTGGTTCAGAGTGGTAAAGCACACCCTATTCTGTGGTGCAGAAAGCAGTGCATGATGGGATATGAAATTCCTGGAAGGTCAAATGACAACACAGGAAGTGATGGCCTCAGAAAGCATTTTTTTAAATTTTGAACTGAGAGGTGAAAATTCAAAGCTTCCATGGACTAGGTAAGAGAGAGATAAGCACATTGGGATGGCTTAGGCAGAAAGGACATTAAAAATGTATTATGAAAAGTAAAATTCTGTCCAAAAAGGTGAACTTAGCCTTTAAAACACTAAATCATATTTTGCTAATCATATACAGAACTATTTTGTTTGCTGGCCTTTTTTACACTAGCGGACTGATCGGGTCCGCCTGTCAGTTTTTCAGGCGAACCCAATCAGACCCTCCAGTCTCCTCTATGGATATGTGTCCATTGACACCCGCCAACATCCGATCCAATGGTATACGCTAAAAACAGATTCCCCACCCGTCTGGCAGATCAGATGGCAGTCGGGTGTAAACTGATAGGCGCTCCGTTTATATCCGACCGCCCACAGAGGAGAGCGGGCTGTGTCTGTGTCTGCTCTGCATTAGCGGAGCGAACAGGGACCAGCCACCCGCCTGCTCAGCGGGGATCAGCGAACAGATTTCCCCGCTGGGCAGACAGACTCCAATGGAGCCCACCCCATGTGGAAGGAGTTTAATCAAGATGTATAGTATATTCAAATGCTTTAAAATTAAAATTGGCCCAAAAGGATATGGAGTATGCGTGCCACACATGGATGTGATCACTTATGACCAAGTTGTGATTGTATGTTGCAAACACAATTACCATTATCATTATTTATTTCACAGCAAATACAACTCATAACTTTTTTTTAAACTAATATTTATCTTTGTTTCATGAGTTTGCACTTTTATATAGATTTATAGGTTATGTCTTTTGTGTAGCTAATAGGAAGCAATTTGTGTCCATTCATGCATTTAATAAATCATATGAATGCTTTTTCTGTATTTTAAAAAGTAACATTTGAAGATAACTATTCAATAAGCTTTTTGGAATTAATTTTATATTTCTTCAGGTAGCTTACATGACTGATGTGTTTGAGTCTGGTGCCGATGCATAGGTCTGTAGTGTCTCATTAGACTGGGCTGGATTTTCCTTAACATTTGTAGAATTAGTCAAACCATGCGGAACTTCTTGGCTTGTGGCAGTGCAGTGAGATGCCAGACCTTTGTACAGTTTAATCAGTGAGGACCTATAAAAGCAGAGCAGCATTTAGTAAAATGTTGCAGGCAGCAATATTTCTAGAAAGGAATAGCAAAACTCTGGCTAAGCACTGTGGCTACAAAGTGCTGGAGTCCTTTGTTTGATGCACACGTGTCTTCATGTCTATGTATACTGTATTTTTCGCCGTATAAGACGCTCCGGAATATAAGACGCACCCAATTTTAAAGGAGGAAAATCTAGAAAAAAAAGATTCTGAACCAAATACTGTAGTAAAATATTTTATATCAACTGTATAAAGTTAACAGCAGTTTAAGAACAATTTTATGTCAACTATGTAACATATTAAGAACTATCTTTACTCTCATTAACAGTCAGTAAAGTCAGTAAACAGCGAAAGTAACAAAAATAAGGCTGTAATGTTTTTATTCGAACCCCAATAATTCCATTGCCCCCACATTAGTAATAATAGCCAGTAACATTGCCCCCACATTAGTAATAATAGCCAGTAACATTGCCCCCACATTAGTAATAATAGCCAGTAACATTGCCCCCACATTAGTACTAATAGCCAGTAACATTGCCCCCACATTAGTAATAATAGCCAGTAACATTGCCCCCAACATAGTAATAATAGCCAGAAACATTGCATTGCCCCTGCCCCCTAATAGCCAGTCCAACAAACCTCACTGTTGTTGCAGATGCGCGCTCTGGTAGGATCCATGAGCAGAGGAGTGATGACGTCAGCGCGCACCGCCACCGGGTGTACTAAGATGGCCGACCGCTCCGGAGCTAGGCCAAAGCCGCGGCCTTTCCTAAGGCGGCGTTGCGCTTCGCGGATTCTCGTTCTGTTTCCGGTCGACCCGTTCGGATCGCGGATCGCTGGGGCAAACTGTCTATTCGTCGTATAAGACGCACCAACTTTTCCCCCCCAGTTTTGGGGAAGAAAAAGTGCGTCTTATACGGCGAAAAATACGGTACTCCATTTGCTTTGGTTTCCTCCAACAATAGAAAAAAACATACTGCTTAAGCTATGTGTTGTGCAAAGAGCTGTTTATATACACACACTGTATAGATGTGAATATTTGGGACACAAATTAATACTTCCAGGGGAGGCAAGGTTTTAATAACACTCTTTATAATCAAGCTTGAGCAGATCCCATCAAATACATATAGCCTTCCCTATTTAAAAAAACAAGACAACACTGAAGAGATGACACTCTGCTACAATGTAAAGTAGTGAGTGTACAGCTTGTATAACAGTGTAAATTTGCTGTTCCCTCAAAATAACTCAACACACAGCCATTAATGTCTAAACCGCTGGCAACAAAAGTGAGTACACCCCTAAGTGAAAATGTCCAAATTGTACCCAAAGTGTAAATATTTTGTGTGGCCACCATTATTTTCCAGCACTGCCTTAACCCTCTTGGGCATGGAGTTCACCAGAGCTTCATAGATTGCCACTGGAGTCTTGTTCCACTCCTCCATGACGACATCATGGAGCTGGTGGATGTTAGAGACCTTGCGCTCTTCCACTGTTCGTTGGTTTGAGGATGGCCAACAGATGCTCAATAGGGTTTAGATCTGGAGACATGCTTGGCCAGTCCATCACCTTTACCTTCGGCTTCTTTAGCAAGGCAGTGGTCGTCTTGGAGGTGTATTTGGGGTTGTTATGTTGGAATACTGCCCTGCAGCCCAGTCTCCGGAGGGAGGGGATCATGCTCTGCTTCAGTATATCACAGTACATGTAGGCATTCATGGTTCCCTCAATAGACTGTAGCTCCCCAGTGCCGAAAGCACTCATGCAGCCCCAGACCATGTCACTCCCACCACAATGCTTGACTGTATGCAAAACACACTTGTCTTTGTACTCCTTACCTGGTAGCACACACGCTTGCCACCATCTGAACCAACTAAGTTTATCTTGGTCTCATCAGACCACAGGATATGGTTCCAGTAATGCTTGTCTGCTTGTCTTCAGCAAACTGTTTGCAGGCTTTCTTGCGCATCATCTTTAGAAGAGGCTTCCTTCTGGGATGATAGCTATGCAGAGCAATTTGATGCAATGTGCAGCGTATGGTCTGAGCATTGACAGGCTGACCCCCCCACCCCTTCAACCTCTGCAGAAATGCTTGCAGCGCTCACCCGCCTATTTCCCAAAGACAACCTTCTGATATGACGCTGAGCACGTGCACTCAACTTCTTTGGTTGACCATGGCGAGGCCTGTTCTGAGTGGAACCTGTCCTGTTAAACCACGGTATAGTCTTTGCCACCATGCTGCAGCTCAGTTTCAGGGCCTTGGCAATCTTCTTATAGCCTAGGCCATCTTTATGTAGCCTTTTTTTCAGATCCTCAGAGAGTTCTTTGCCATGAGGTGCCATGTTGAACTTCCAGTGACCAGTATGAGAGAGCGATAACACACCTGCTCCCCATTCACACACGAGACCTTGTAACACTAACGAGTCACATGACACTGGGGAGGGAAAATGGCTAATTGGGCCCAATTTGGACATTTTCACTTAGGCCTCTTTCACACTGGGGCGGTGGAGCATTAGCGGTAAATCCCCACTAGTCACAGCAGGTATTTACCGCTGTTAGAGCCGCGCTGCGGGAGCGGTGCGCTTTTAACCCTCCACAAGGGGTTAAAACAGGGTTAAAAGTGCCCGCTCTCTGTGCTTCCGAGTGGTGTGCAGCTGCTTCAGAAGCGCTGCCCATTGTTTTCAATGGGCAGGGGCGGTGGAGGAGCGGTGTATCACCGCACCGCCCCAAAGATGATGCTTGCAGGACTTTTTGTAACATCCTGCAAGTGCACCGCCCCAGTGTGAAAGCACTCCTGCTTTAACATTGGGGTGGATGGGGAGTGACTTTTGAGGCGCTTTACAGGCGCTATTTTTAGCTAAATATCGCCTGTAAAGCGCCTCAGTGTGAAAGTAGCCTTAGGGGTGTACTCACTTTTGTTTCCAGCGGTTTAGACATTAATGGCTGTGTGTTGCGTTATTTTGAGGGGGCAGCAAATTTACATTGTTATACAAGCTGTACACTCACTACTTTACATTGTAGCAATGTGTAATTTCATCAGTGTCCTCACATGAAAAGATATAATAAAATATTTACAAAAATGTGAGGGGTGTACTCACTTTTGTGAGATACTGTAGTTGCCACATCTATTTACTTCTAGGCTAAGCAATAGGCACAGCCCCATCTAATGGCTATACCCCTACATGTACCCCAAGTCCTGGACAATCACCCCAAGAGCCACAGTTACTTGCAGTGTCATACTCAGATCAGTGTTTGTGCTGAAACCTCACATTTGGTTACACACTATCTCTTTGCTCTGCCTGTGTTGTACTAAACCCCCAGATCTGAATATTCAACACAGCAGTTATCTCCAGAACAGTGCCATACCCGACCTCCATGTTGTCACCAACAACTTGGTAAGCAAGCTGTACACCGCAGCTTCTACTGTGTCTCTTCTTCTATCTGTATTGCTTCTTGAGGGCTACCCTGAGGTCTACACTTAAAGTGCATCTATAGTGAGATACTGTATATCTGTCAGTTTCAGAATTGGAGCCCCCCCCTTTCCCCAATGAAGGTTTTATACATATGAAGATTCTTTTTTTTTTTTTTTTTTTTTTTTTTTTTTTTAATAGGGAAGGCTTTATGTATTTGATGGGATCTGCTCAAGCTTTATTATAAAGAGTGTTAATAAAACCTTGCCTCCTCTGGAGAGGTAATTACTATTGGATGTCATAGGGGTCAAACGTAAAGTCAGAACTCCACCAACCCAAAAAAGGGGGGAGGCAAGATGCTCCACCTACCATGTCCAAGCAGCAGTCAGGCACCGCCGGGGACGCCCGTGGAATGCTGGGTCCAGGAGATGAAGCAACGGTCCCATCCAGGACGACGCCCAGCATGGAGAATGGGCACCCCCAGCATTGTGTGCCTGTGAAGGAGCCCAATCTTGTCTGTTGTTAACAAGACATCGGGACCATTTTAGGCTTCATTTAGGGGTATGCAAGTCTCAACAACTGGGGGCTGGCGCCACCATTCGATACTTCGAGACCGGCGCGGCCTTGTGTCCAATTAAAGTCTTGGATGTCCTTGTGTCACAACAGAGGGGGGTTTCTGGGGATAGCCCTCTGCTGCCTTTTCCTAGATCTCCCCTTTCAGCTACACAGTTTGTCAAACATATCCGCATCTTGTTGTCAAGGCTGGATGTGAACCCTAAACAGTACTCCGGTCACTCGTTGAGGATCGGAGCTGCCTCTGCAGCTTCTCATCAGGGAGTGCCGGTTCACATCATTAGAAAATTAGGCAGGTGGAATTATTTTTGTTATACCAGATACATACCTGAATCATTTGTAGAAATGTCACGGGCATGTGCCTGGCTGGTGGATTCATTTTCAGTGTTTTGTCGCAATAAACTGGCACACCTCAGGTCACTATTCTGACAAGAGTAATTTCTTCATCCAAGTCCACACAAGATTCTGAGTACAAATAGTAAGGCTGGCCGCAGGTCAGCCTGCATTTGTAGGAGGAGTCTGGGTCATATAAACCCAGCCTTTTCCTACTGATGATCTCGTTCGTTTTCCTGGGAGGTTTCCCCACTCACCCTTTCCCCTCTTATTTAAGACTCCCTATTCACATTACTGGGTATGCCCCCTTTTAGGCATGCTGACCTCGTGAACACGGCATACCTCAGGTCACTATTCTCACAAGAGTCATTTGTTCATCCGAGTCCGCACAAGATTCCGAGTACAAACAAAAGAACCCACATTTTGAGAAAAATAAATAAAAGTTTTTTCTTATTTTGTTATACAATTTTGCAAACAGGTACTTTTTCTCCTTCACTGATGTGTACTGATGAGTCGGGACTGATGGGCACTGATAGGCTGCACTGATGGGCACTGGTGAGGCGGCACTAATAGGTGGCACTGATGAGGCGGCACTGGTGGGCACTTATCAGGAGGCACCGATGGGTGGCATTGATGGGCACTGATAGGCAGCACAGAGAGATGGCACTGATAGGCAACACTTATGGGCACTGGTAGGCGGCACTGATAGGCAGCACTGATGATGAGGCACTTATGGGCAGCACTGATCCGCACGGATAGGTGGCACTGGTGGGCACTGACAGCTGATCACGTGGGAAAGAGCCAACTGGGATTCGGGGATCACAGCGGGTGAGCGGGCAGCGCGAGAATGGGAGGACGACCATGTACGCACGCCCTTCTGGCATTTCAAGCCCGCACTGTAGCCGTCTTTCGGCTATAGCGCAGGTGCCAAGTAGCTAAGTGTCATCCGCCTCCCCCCCCAAAAAACAAATTATAATTGATACCTGCCACCATTATCAGTTCCTTCCACCTTCCCAGGCTTATTCTGGTGTTCTGGCTGTTGCCACAGCTTCCTTAGTTGCATAATTTATAACGTTTGCTATAGGGTGAATTCTGCATTGTCTCTCAGACATTGTGGCATATTCTGGTGCTCCACAGCTTCAAAAATGCCACACAATGTTTCCAAGGTTGAACTTTGCTGCAAATCTTTAAGGCCTCATACACACGGCCGTTGTTAACACAGCGTTTTTGAGCTGTTTTTACAGCTTAAGAATACCACCCCATGTTATTCAATGGCCTCATTCACATGCTGACGTTTTTGAGCTGTAAGTGGCGTCGGCGTTCTTAAGCTGTAGAACGCAGGACCTGCGCATTCCGAGGCTGCAGCGTTAGAGCTGTTATGACACTGAGCCGGCGAAACGCTCAAAAACGTGGCTTAACGTTGTATACACAGCGTTAAGCCTCCTCAGGCGTTTCTCTGCCTCTATTCAAAATCAATGGTTCTCTATGGGAGCCCATTGATTTGAATAGAAGTTGCACCAGAAGTCGGATTATGATGATTCGCCTTGCGGTGCGACTTGGATCTTGAAGGGGAACCCCCGCAAAAAAGGAAAAAAAATTTGCATGGGGCTCCCCCCCAGGTGGTACCAGACACTTCGGTCTGGTATGGATTTAAAGGGGAATCCCCATGCTGAAAAATGGCATAGCGCCCCCCCCCAGATCCATACCAGACCCTTATCCGAGCATGCAGCCTGGCAGGCCAGGAAAGGCGGTGGGGATGAGTGAGCGCCCCTCCTCCTGGACTATACCAGATTCAGATTCCCATAAGCCTCTGCCCGCAAACCCCGACAACCAACAGCCAGGGTTGTCGGGAAGAGGCTCTTGTCCTCATCAACATGGGGACAAGGTGCTTTGGGGTGGGGGGGAGCAGGGCCCCCCGCCCCAAAGCACCCATACTCCCCAAGTTGAGGGCATGCGGCCTGGTATGGTCCAGGAGAGGTGGGCGCTCGCTTGTCCCCACCCCTTTCCTGGCCTGCCATGCTGCGTGCTCAGATAAGGGTCTGGTATGGATTTGGGGGGGACCCTACACAGTTTTTTTTCGGCATGGGGGTTCCCCTTTAAATCCATACCAGACTGAAGGGTCTGGTACCTCCTGGGTGGGAATCCCATGCAATTTGTTTTTCATTTTTTGCGGGGGTTCCCCTTCAAGATCCAAGTAGCACCACAAGTCAGATCATCATGGTCCGACTTCTTGTGCGACTTCTATTCAAATCAATGGGCTCCCATAGGGAACCACTGATTTTGAATAGAGGCAGAGAAACGCTGCTGAAATCTAGCGCGGAAAAACACGCATTGACGGCAATGCAAAACTCGCAGTTTTAATGTGGCTTTTTTCCTGGCATCGGTACCGACGTTACAGCTCATTTTTCGTAATGACCGTGTTTGTGAGGCCTTAATGTTTGCTACAGGGTCCTGTGTTGCACTTCACAGTTTGCAGCCTATTCTCGTCCTCTGGCACTGTTCAGGTGCTTCATACCTGTAAAGGTTCTACACATAATTTCGAAAGCTTGACCTCTGCTGCAAAATTTCCAGTGATTGCTGCAGGATAAATCCTGCAATGCATCTCAAAGTTTGTGGCCTTTTTCAGGGGTGGCCTGGCACTGTTAAGGTGCCAACAGTGTTTCTGCAGGTTGAACTCAGTTGCAAAATATGCAATGCATTCTGCAGGGTAAATCATTCAATGTTTCAAAATATTTTCAGCCTACTCTGGTGTTTCAGCACTGTAAAGGTGCCACATAATGTTTCCACAGCTCGACCTCGGCTGCAAAGTCTCTAATGTTTGCTGAGGGTAAATCTTGCATTGCTCCTCATAATTTGCAGCCTCTCTGCTCTGCCATATGTGTGGCTGTTGTGTCTCAGATAATAAACTCTAGCTTCTATTTCAACATAAAACCCACCTCATCTTTTCCTCCTTTATTGTAGTCTAACCAAGCTGCCCACTTGTTGTCCAGCCACTGTACAATAATTTTGGCTATTGTCTCTCAGATAATGCCCTGTCATTTTTTGCAAGATAAAACCTGTGTCGTCTCTCACCTATTTGCTGCCTATTCAAGTGCTTGTGTATTTTCCTGATGGTGGATAATTTTTACCAAGCATGAACCTGAAGATTAAATTAGTAATTGGGGCTATATGGGCAGGAGGGGGTTTGGGGAATGTGGGGCTTTGGTTTTGGAGTGTTTTTGTGCAATCTGTTTTGTCAACTTTTAAGACATTGCAGAAAGGTACTGCAAAAAACAAACTCACAAACTATACTGTTAACCTGCTGTGCAACTGGCCAGTTTGCACAAAGTTAAGGACTTTAGTGTTTTTTAAGAGGAAGCCTTTCTATATCTTTTAGATCTGTTGTGGCTGTTACTTTCACAGATAAATTCAGGCTTATTACAGTTTGATAAATAATTGATGCATACACTTCAGACTTGGCACTGAGAGGTTAGCACATATTTTGATCACAAAGCACTTAGGTGATAACACTCATATACTGGATATTGATCACTTAGGGATTATTGTACATTTGCTGAGGGATAATCCCTGTAAGTTAATGTATATATGCTTGAGACTTGCAGTTAAGGAATAAATGCACATACACCTCTGGTGTGCAAATGGACTAGGAAGCTTTGTGCACTGGCACGGATACTGCCAAGTCAGGTCCATGTACTGGGGGAGAATACAAGGGAAAGATAGATGTGACTACTGGGGTTGGGGTTTTACTGGACAGTATGCTCTGTTTGGCTAGGTTAAAGCCTGGAGGCACAATCTTCTAGTGACAATGCCAAAGTGCTACTTAGGGTCCATTCACACTTATGCAGACACCGGCATTTTTGTGCACTGGAAAAAAGCTGGTCCCCACAAGGGCACACAGAAAACTATTGTTTTTAATGTGCCCTGTTCACACTAGAATGCAGGCAGCAGGTGTAGAGCATTGCTGTGTGTAAATCTGTAGCGGTCTACATTTTTCCACACAGCACCCAAGATTTCTGTCTATCTGTGTGTTTCTGTGCACTGAAGCTGAGCAGTGATATATAGAAATTGTTAGAAATGTGTTAAAATATAATAGATTTAAGTAAAAAAAAACTGTAAACAGTGCATTGTATTGTAAAAACACAAGACACCACCCCCTAAGGGCTTACAACATGGACACCAGCCCAAACAGGAAAACAGATCACTTTCTTGTGCTGAATGAACCCTATGTGCCCTAATACTACATATAGGATGAATCATAAGATTTAGAATAAGCTTTAGTTTTACACAAATAAATTACATATTTTAGTGGTGATTATCATATTGTAATAAAGTTTTAAGAACATACTTCTTCAGTTTTCTCCTCTTCTGTATAAGCAGGTCCTCATTATACTGGAATAGAACACTATAGTGAGAAATAAAAACGCGTAGACGCTGGACACAAACTAACAGCAAGTAATAATCTGGGTGATCCTTCTCTGTGTATTTTAGGATATTCTGCACAAAAGAGGAAAAAAAAAATCATAAAATATTTGACTGATACTCGTAGCTTACATTTATCTACAACACAAATGTGACTTAGCGTGACATTTTATTCCATATGTATGGATTTAATCAGACACACATTCTCCAAAATTACAAATAAAAACTTTATAAGTTGTGTACATAATATGTAAAGATTAGTAGTATAATATACTTTGTAAATTTTTTTTATACCTGAAAAAATCCATAACAGACCCTAATCTGAGCATGCAGCCTTTTAGGCCAGGAAAGGGGGGGGGGGGTGGTGTCACCCCCTCCTAAATCATACCAAGCCCCGTGCCCTCCATAAAGGGAGGGTACCTTGACAGAGAGACCCCCCACAAAGCACCTTGTTCCCATGCTGATGAGGACAAGGGCCACATGCCCACAACCCTGGTCCAGTGGTTGTGGGGGTCTAAGGGTGGGGCCTTATCAGCACACAGAAGCCCCTTTAAAATTAAGGGGGGTCCAGATACCTCCTCCATGTGAAAGAATAAGATGCCTTGTGTGACTATTTATTTATATTTTTACTAGGATAGGGTTCTGGTTAGATGAAGGCAACCCCAGGCTGTTTATTTACAAACAGAAGTGAAAAGTTGGGAATTGTGATTTATAAGCAATTTAAAATGCATTTTTTTTCTTTCTAAGTCTCGGTTCACACTGATCTGATCTAAGAGCTCGGATGTGATTTGCACCGCACTGCAGTGTGAGTCACATGCAATCTCTGCAATGAGACCTCAGCCATAAAGATAGTATGGCTGAGATTGCTTCGCAATCGGATCAAACTTGCACAGGACCCTTTTTGTTTGCAGGGTCAGAATCGAATCGCATGGTGGTTCACACCATGTGATCTGATTCCTGTGCGAGTTTGCAGATCGCACTGTGATATGCGAACTGAAAAGCGGGTGTCTTTAACAATTTACTGACACCTCCCTTCAGTTCGCATATGGCAGTATGAACTGCCGCCGGGAGGCTAGCGATGCAGGAACCCACAGTGGATTCACAGGGTTCCCGCATCTCTGCAGTGTGAACCCAGCCTAAATGTCATTTTTGTATAGTGTTACTTCACAGGTAGGCCACTACTGTTTTTGCAGCTCTCATTGACATTGGGGGTGGATTTGACATCTGAACTTCAGTAAATCAAAAACACCCTGAACCAAACCCAGGTACATACTCATCACCATTTGCCAGTTATGCCTGTAGATGCTATTGAAATAGCCATAGTTTTCCTGGAAATGTACTTGAAATATTTTTTTAACAGCCAAAGGAAACATTCTAAAACTACCATACAGCTGGCTTCAAAAAGCATTTATATTCAACATCCAAATACACTACATACGTCAGATAAAAAAACTTGATCAGGATTTTGATATGTGCAACATACTGTATACTTAAAGTGGAACTTTAGTCTGAAAATTAAGTCATGCTAAATCACTTCAGGTCCCTTTTGCAGGCTGTTTAAAATCTAGTAATACACTGTCTCAATCTGCTCTACACAATCTCTGTTGCTCTCTATTTTTAGGCACTGTGACAAATTTGTTGATACAGATCTGCTGACAGCCTAAAGAATAATGTTCTTTAGCAAGGAACATACATTCCACATAATAATTACGCTACAAAAATTAGCGTTGTGAATGCTGTATGTTGTAAATTGCCTCCAGCATTACTCCTGTTTCTTCTTGCTGGAGGCGGCCATTTTACTGAAGCCCAGAGCCCCTGAGCAACAGTAAATCCTTAGGCTGTCAGCAGATCAACCTCTACTTTTCGACACAGTGCCTAAAAATAGAGAGCAACTGAGCATATGCAGAGCAGAGTGAGACAGTGCAATACTGAATTTTAAACAGTATAGGCATTTAAAAAAAAAATTTTACATAGCTATACTTGCAAAAGGGGTCAGTCTGAAGGGATCTAGCAGGACTTCATTTTTTGACTAAAGTTCCAAGTAGGATACATTTAAATTGACTGACTAGTTGCAAAAGAAATATGTAGGCTGCCGTGCGAAATTCCTACTACAAATGCCACTTGCCTGTCTGTTATGCTGATCCTTTGGCTTCGATAGTTTCTGTTTTATGGACCTGGAACAAGTTTGCAGCAAATTAAGTCAGTCTTAGGTCAGAACACCTGATCTGCAGAAGTATTCAGTAACTGATTACCAGTGTCTTAGAAAGCCATATTATTAGACAGGCAAGTAGCAATTTTAAAGTGGTTGTCAACCCGTGACGGTTTAGGAGATATACAGTGTACTGTCATTAACAACGTCATTCGGCACATGCGCAGTGAAGAAACGGGCCGCTGTTGCGTTTCTTCACTTCGTTCGTGCCGTGACTGGCGGCTCCCGCGCACATGCGTGGGAGTGATGTCACGTGACTCCGGCCAGTCACGGAGCCGGAGTCGTGGCCCCGGAAGGAAGAGGGGCTGAAGATGGATGCTGTCTGCACAGGGGACATTGCAGGCTTCGTTTGCAGGTAAGTGACACATAATGGACTACTATGCGATGCATAGTAGCCCATTATGCTTTTACTTTGCAAGGGAATATAGAGAAAGTAAACCCCATCAGGGTTTACTTCTTCTTTAAAAGCAGGTTAGCAATGTTATTTTTTCTCTTATCACAATGTTCAATTATAATTTGTGAACACGTGTATAGGTTATTTAAATGTTAACATTATTTTTTACAGCATAATTTTATTGTAAATTAAAGATTAATTAGTCTTACCTGCAGGAGAATAAGATATTCTGGGATGCGCTGGACAACATGAAAAAGAAGGATATACAGATCTGACTTTATGTCTTCTTCAGCCTAAACAGCAAACAGTCAAAGATAATTTAATAAGTATTTTTGTTGGTGAACAAAATGTACACTGTTTTTTTTTGTTTTTTGATTGAGAATAATAAAAATACAAGCAGTGGACAAGGCACATTAGGTAGTACAACCATATTAGGAGTGTTTATCTGTCACAAGAGCTCATAGATGATCCTGGGCAGAAAAAAAATGAAACATACCTAACACAATAAAACATAAATTTGCGTACAACATTGTGCATTAGAAGTAGAAGGGGATTTAAGGAAGAAGAGGGGGGGGGGGGGCAGGGAACATGTATTGTAGCACTACCAGGGGAGGGAGGATAACAACAATGGAGGGGGGGGGGGCGGGGAGAGTTGGGAAGGGAAGAGATAGGAGCCCACCAGAATCAGACGGTTTCAGAAAAATATTCAGAGATGGGCATATGAGGTTTGATGAAGTTTAAGGCTCCATGCACACTGTATCTCAAAAACGACCGTTTTTGGTCGTTTTGGCGGGTTTTTTTTAACAGCCCAAAAACACCACTTTATTTTATCCTATGTGTCCATGCACACATGGTCGTTTATTGTCTTTTATCAGCAGTGGCGTTTTTGGGCTGTTATCTGAACGCCCCGACCGGCGTTCAAAAGTCGTTCTCCTGACCACAAAAAATGCCAGACGCCGCTAAACTCTACTAAACGCCGGTATATCGGCGTCTGGCGTTTTTTGCAGTCAATGGAAGCCAATGAAGAAAAAAAACGCTCAAAAACACTGACGCCCAAAAACGCCGGTAAACACCGGCGTCTATCTGCGTCTGGCGTTTTTTGCAGTCCTCAATGGAAGCCAATGAAGTAAAGAAAAAACGCCCAAAAACGCCGCTAAACGCTGCTTACAAAACACTGCAAATAGAACGTTTTGTGAGCAGCGTCTCCTGCCCAACGCTGAAAGAGCCCTATAGTGTCCAGTGTGTATGGAGCCTAAGGCACAATATTATGATCCCACAGAGGGATATCCTCCTCTACTGAACCCCAAGCATCTATCCAGCCCGACCAAATCTTGTCAATTTTTTTGGGCAGTTCCTGTTAACCAGTCCAGATCCGCACTATAGCCGAAAGACAGCTACAGCGCGGATCTCAATTGCCGGTGGGGCGTCCATGGATGTCCGCCCCTTTGCACGCTCCACGTGCACTCATCTGCTATGTCCCTGCTAGCCCAGCCCCCATACAGTTAGAACACATACAGGGAACACCGTTAACCCCTTCACTGCCCCCTTAGTATTAACCCCTTCCCTGCCAATGACATTTATATAGTAACCAGTGGACATTTAAATTTCTGACCGCTTTATAAAAGTCATTGGTCCCAAAAAAGTGTCAAAAATGTCCGACATGTCAGCTGTAATATGGCAGATAAAAATCGCAGATCGCCGCCATTATTAGTAAAAAAAAAAAAAATAATAATAATAAAACGCCATAAATCAATTCCCGTAGTTTGTAGACGCGATAACTTTTGCGCAAACCAATCAATATACGCCGATTGCGTTTTTTCTTTTCCAAAAATATGTAGAAGAATATATATCAGCCAAAACTGATGAAGATTTTTTTTTTTTTATTGGATATGTATTATTGCAAAAAATAAAAAATATTGTTCTTTTTTCAAAATCATCGCTCTTTGTTTGTTTATAGCGCAAAACATAAAAAAACGCAGATGTGATCAAATGCCACCAAAAGAAAGCTCTATTTGTGGGAAAAAAATTACAAAAATATTGTTTGGGTACAACGTTGCACGACCGCGCAATTGTAATTGGCTGCAAAGTGCCCCCACCTTTGTTATTGGCTGCAAAGTGCCCCCACCTGTGATACTGGCTGCAAAGTACCCCCATCTGTGTTATTGGCTGCAAAGTGCCTCCACCTGTGATACTGGCTGCAAAAGTGCCCCCACCCGTGATACTGGCTGCAAAAGTGCCCCCACCTGTGTTATTGGCTGCAAAGTGCCCCAAACTGTGTTATTGGCTGCAAAGTGCCCCCACCTATGTTATTGACTGCAAAGGAAACGTCGGTTATTGTGTCCACCCCCGT
>BLSH010233666.1:267323-308110 GCA_018402905.1 Glandirana rugosa | reverse complement strand
CTCCCTGTCTAATGGCAATATTTTAGTAGAGTATGACCATATCCCTCTCCAAGGACGACGACCACACTCCCTGTCACCAGCAGCAGGAACCTCTCCCTATACCAGTATGAGATGATTTTATAACGGTAATCTGTCCCTCACACCAGCAGCAGGAACCTCTCCCTATACCAGTTTGAGATGATTTTAGAACGGTAATCTGTCCCTCACACCAGCAGCAGGAACCTCTCCCTATAACAGTATGAGATGATTTTATAACGGTAATCTGTCCCTCACACCAGCAGCAGGAACCTCTCCCTATACCAGTATGAGATGATTTAATAACGGTAATCTGTCCCTCACACCAGCAGCAGGAACCTCTCCCTACACCAGTATGAGATGATTTTATAATGCTAATCTGTCCCTCACACCAGCAGCAGGAACCTCTCCCTATACCAGTATAAGATGATTTTATAACGCTAATCTGTCCCTCACACAAGCCGCAGGAACCTCTCCCTATACTAGTATGAGATGATTTTATAACGCTAATCTGTCCCTCACACCGGCGGCAGGAACCTCTCCCTATACCAGTTTGAGATGATTTTATAACGGTAATCTGTCCCTCACAGCGGTGGCAGGAACCTCTCCCTATAGCAGTATGAGATGATTTTATAACGGTAATCTGTCCCTCACAGTGGCTGCAGGAGGTAGGCCATTAGTAGGCATGGCTGTGATGGCTTCTAAGGGCAAACGAGTGAAATGATTGTTGATTGGCTGCCCTGCAGCTATTCAATAGGCGCGAGAAAATACCCGAACCCCCAAACCAAACCTGGACTTTTTCTCAAATGTTCGGGTTCTGGACACAGACACCTTAAAGTCCGGTACGAACCCAAACTTTACAGTTCAGGTTCGCTCAACTCTACTCCTAATATGTTTCCCAGTACTGTTGCTACCTTTCCCTCAGCACTCCAGCACACTCTGGTCAGCACAATGCAACTACTTGCAGGTCTCCAGTAGGTAGACCAAAACAGCAACAAAACTTTTCTCCTGCTCCTACCATTCTGCCACTATCCATGTTGCCTGCTGATCCAATGCCCACTGTCCATTCCTCCTCCATGCTGCTGACTGCTGCTGATGAAATCCATTCCTCCTCCATGCTGCTGACTGCTGCCGATGAGATCCAGTCGTCCTCCATGCTGCTGACTGCTGCCGATGAGATCCAGTCATCCTCCATGCTGTTGACTGTTACCAAAGAGATCCATTCCTCCTCCATGCTGCTGACTGTTGCCGATGAGACCAGACCTCATCCATGCTGCTGACTGCTGCCAATGAGATTCATTCCTCCTCCATGCTGCTGCCTGCTGCTGATGAGATCCAGTCCTCCTCCATGCTGATGATTGCTGCTGATGAGATCCAGTCCTCCCCAATGCTGCCGCCTGTCGATGGTATCCACGCCTCCTCCATGTTGCCACCTGCCGATGGTGTCCATGCCTCCTCCATGTTGCTGCCTGCGGAGGATGTCCATTCCTCCTCCATGTTGCCACCTGCTGAGGGTGTCCATGCCTCCTCCATGTTGCCGCCTGCAGAGGGTGTCCATGCCTCCTCCATGTTGCCGCCTGCCGAGGGTGTCCATGTCTCCTCCATGTTGCCACCTGCCGGTGGTGTCCATGCCTCCTCCATGCGGTCACCTGTTGTAAAGCCTTCCACGGGTGATCTGCAGCCTACCACCCAGCTGGACTATGCTGATTCCCGGGCTGTCGCCCCTCTGGACGATGCTGATTCACGGGCTGTCGCCCCTCTGGACGATGCTGATTCCCGGGCTGTCGCCCCTCTGGATGATGCTGATTCCCGGGCTGTCGCCCCTCTGGACAATGCTGATTCCCGGGCTGTCGCCCCTCTGGACTATGCTGATTCCCGGGCTGTCGCCCCTCTGGACTATGCTGATTCCCGGGCTGTCGCCCCTCTGGACTATGCTGATTCCCGGGCTGTCGCCGCTCTGAACTATGCTGATTCCCGGGCTGTCGTCCCTCTGGGCTATAATGATTCCCGGGCTGCCGCCCCCCTGGAATATGCTGATTCCTGGGCTGCCGCCCCTCTGGACTATGCTGATTCCCAAGCTGCCCCCCCCCCCCGGACTATGCTGAATCCCAGGCTGGTGTCCCTCTGGACTATGCTAATTCCCAGCTGGCGTCCCTCTGGACTATGCCAATTCACTACTTGCTGTCAAGTTGGATCCTGTTGTCTGGGTTAAACTCCCGCCTGCTGAGGTGTCTGAGGCTTCTGCAGTTCCGCTGTCATATGGGTTTTCTGTGTGGGTTAAGGTCCCTCCTGCTATCCGCTCCAAGTTCTTTTTGCAGCTAGCTAATCCTGGTATGCCAGGTCCTGATATCCACTCTGAACATGAGAACTATCTCTGCTGTTACAGCCCCAGTAGTAGAGGTCCTATGGGAAAGGGTAGAGTTCCATATGAACCTTGTCCTCACCCAGGGGTCATCTCTGCGATCCCTAGTGCATTTTGGGACCCGAGTGGGGTAACCTCTGCCCTGGGTATACCTGAGTGGCTAGTAAAACACAGAGCAGTCTCTAGAAACAGAGAGATAGGAGGTCCAAGTGTGATGGGACACCCTGGCATCAGGGTGCCTGTACGGACCAGGGACTCTGGCATTAAGTGTTCAGGTAGCTTTCAGTGTCCCAGCATTGGGACACAGGCTACTTGTAAGAACAAGCCTTCGGTGTTGCGCCTCCTTAGGGATCTGACCAACAGGAAACCCAGCCAGTTTTGGGACCCCAGTGGCGGGGTTTGCACTAAGCCTTCAGACACTGGCCGTGGGGTACTCAGTTGGCTTGCAGACCCTGGTGGGGGGGCCCTATGGAGCATCCAGAGGCCATCCTTAAGGGGGGACTCTGTCAGGATTGAGCTTACCTACTGGTGGTGCTGTGCTACTCTGGGCTGTTTGCTGCAGCTCCAGTGGCCACCAGCAGGTGTCTTCCCCAGAGCCAGCAAGCTGTAACAATCAGCCACACCTGGGTTCAGCCATTAGATGGCTATTTAAGACTGTTCCTCCCTTTCCCCAGTGCGTCACGATCCTGTTTGCCTCCTTGCTTCCAGATCCTTGTGCTCGTGTCCCCTGATATCCTGAACCTACCTGTACGTATCTGCCTTGCTCCTGCTTCCTGCCCTAGTACCCAGCCTTGATATCTTGCTTCCTTGTATACCCTGTATTTTGTCCTTTATATTACAGATATTGTATATAGTTATTTTTGGTCCATAGTGTAGTTAGATTTATTAGTTATTCTTGTTTGTGCATTGGGGGTTTGGTTCTTGTTTTTGTCTTTGAGGTTTGTTTTGCTTGCTGTTTGCTGTGTATGTTTTTTGGTGTGTGTTTCACTGTAAATAAATATCACCTTAAAGTTATATGCTTTGTTTGGTCTCGGTTCCATTGTGTAGCTACGTGTCTGGTCTGCCTAGCTGCAGAAACCTGACACCAGGGTAAGAGAGGGGGGGGGGGGACTGGCTAATAAATGCATGTTGAAGCTGAAGGTAGCGGAATACATCCACTGTGGTAAAGCGTATATAGCTCTAAGATCAGCAAAGGACCGCAACCAGCCATTGGTGACTATATGTTTAAGCTTCACTATCCCCCTAGTAGCCCAAACTTGAGGATCAGGAACACTGTTCAAATGGGGGAAAGTAGGATTTGCTCGCAGAGGAATGTGCGGGAAGAATGTTCTGGGAGAACGGTAAGGGGCCCTAGCCTTGTGCCATACCATGATAGTGGTACGCATCAATGGAGTTGTCCCAGGATTGGACCTCGCTCCATGGAACACCAGATTGCTAAGGATGGAATACGATCCCATTATGGCCGCTTCTAGTGTCACAGCCGGGTTATCCCTGGGCTGGGAGAACCACCACCTAACCTTTACCAGGACCGCTGCCCAGAAATATTGTATAAAATTGGGTAGTGACAGGCCACCCTATATGAGAGGTAATTGCAAGGTGGAGATGGCCAGTCGTGGAGACCTCCTATTGAACACAAATGAAGATATAATACCATTTAGTTTATCAAAAAAGGGGGCATGAGCAGTGAGTTGCAAAAAAGATATAGGAACTTCGGTAAATAGACCATCTTTATAAGGTTCACTCTGCCCACTGGAGAGAGAGGGAGACACCTCCAGGCCACGCACTTCAGGGAGAAGGTCCCGAGCAATGGCAGCAGACTGAGGTTGAGCTGGCACACCTCGACCACGTCCTCTCCTTCCAACAGGAGGTTCACCAACACCACCAACACCAGCAGCACCAGCAACACCAGCAGCACCATGACCACGTCCCTTATTTGCTCTCCTCATTGGGCCCGGAAATGTACTATGTAGCCCTATGTTAGTATTTATTAATACCAATTAATACCTTTTTTTTTGGAAAACACCAACGTAGCCGGACTTTTTATTTTGGTGCAAGAAATGCACTGCTCACACCAACAGCTGGAAGCTCTCCCTTTAGAACTAGGAGATGATTTGTGAACAATAAATAATCTGTCACTTACAGCAACAGCTGGAACCTGGCCATATAGGAGTAGGCAATGGTTTTTGAACAAGAATATGTCCCTCTAAGCAACAGCTGGAGACTCTGCCTTTATAACTAGGAGATGATTTTTGAACAATAATGTGTCACTTACAGCAACAGCTGGCCCTATATGAGTAGGCAATGGTTTTTGAACAAGAATCTGTCCCCCTGGTATCTTCCCTTTGTAGCTCTACCCATAAGGCTTCAACTTCCTCCCCAGATCCACTAGTAATGTCATCTCTCACATTTATTTGTACGTCATTTTTTATATACAGGCATCCCCCTCCCCCCTTTTGACCTCCCTATCCCTGCGATATAGGGAATACCCCTGAATGGTAGCCAGCCAATCATGAGAGCTATTGAACCAATTCTCTAAAATTCCCACAAAATCGAATTCCTTCTCGTACAGTAGCAACTCTAGTTCTCCCATCTTGTTTGCCAGACTCCTGACATTAGTGAACAAGCCACGTAGTTTTGTCTGGGCACCTACTCTTTCCTTGCTGGGTAATCCTCATTTGCATATAGGACTTGTTACACTACTTGCCTTGGATTTAAATTCTTTATTTGGCCTACCACTCCTACCCCCTGAACTCTGTTCCACTCTGGCTATTACTAAGTCTGGACCCACTTTGTCTAGTTTAAAAGCCCCTCTAACTTTTCGGCCATCCTCATTCCCAGCCGGTCTGCACCTTCCCCATTTAGGTGCAGGCCATCCTTTCTATAGAGCTCGTAACCGATTGAGAAATCGGCCCAGTTCTCCAGGAACCCGAAACCCTCCTTTCTACACCAGCTCCTCAGCCACTTGTTGACTTCCCTAATCTCCCCCTGCCTCTCTGGTGTGGCTCGAGGTACTGGTAGTATTTCTGAGAATACTACCTTGGAGGTCCTTATCCTCAATTTTTCTCCTAGGTCCCTGAAATCTTTTTTTAGGACACTCCACCTACCTCTAGCTTTGTCATTAGTGCCAACATGCACCATGACAGCCAGGTCTTCCCCAGCCCCTCCAAGTAATCTGTCCACCCGATCTGTGATGTTCCGAACCTGAGTGCCCAGTAAACAGCATACAGTTTGGTGCTTCAGGTCTTTGTGACAGATTGCGCTCTCTGTGTTTCTAAGAATTGAGTCCCCTACCACCACAATCTGTCTTTCCTTTCCACTGGCTTCATCCCCACCCTCGCTGGAGGAGTTACTCCCCTGGCAGCTAGGGGCACCACTCTGCTCCAGCTATGCTGATTCCTGACTGGTTTCCTCAATATCACACAACGGGGTGTATCTATTGGGATGCTCCAGCCCAGGATCAGCATCCCTGACTCTTTCCCTTCTACCCTTCCTAACTGTCACCCAACTACTGTTTTCTGGTTCCTGCACCTCTATGTCTCCACCCGCCTCTGTGCTGGCCCCTACCGGCACCTGCCGAGTACGATCCCAACTCTCCTTAAGTATGGAGAGTTGTCTCAGTGTTGACAGTTGCTTCCTTAGATTCAGAACCTGGGCTTCCAGTGAAACAACGTTCTTACATTTTGTACAGCAGTATTCTTCCTTGATCGCATGATCAAGGAACGCTTACATGCAACAGGATGTACACCGAGTCGCTTATCCACACCTGCTGGGTATCGTACCTATTGATTTAGTGGGGACTGGGAATTATGCTCTATCTAATTAACTAACCGCTGGCTGCCTGCCTCTAATACTCACAGTACACATGTCCTCACAGCACTTGGTACTCACGCCACACTCAGGTACTCACGCCACACTCAGGTACTCACAGAGCATCCAGGTACTCACACTATATACTCAGGTACTCACACTACTACTCAGGTACTCACACTGAATTACTCAGGTATTCACCCAATACCCAGGTACTCACACAATACTCAGGTACTCACACCCTATACTCAGGTACTCACACTATATTACTCAGGTACTCACCCAATGCTCAGGTACTCGCCCAATACTCAGGCACTCACCTGATACCCTGGTACTCACACGATACTCAGGTACTCCCTATGCTCAGATACCCACTATACTGAGGTACTCACAGAATACTCAGTTACACACAGAATCCTCAGGTACTCACTATACTCAGGTACTCACTATACTCAGGTACTCACAGAATACTCAGGTACTCACTACTCAGGTAATCACAGAATACTCAGGTACTCACTACTCAGATAGTCACAGAATACTCAGGTACTCACAGAATACTCAGGTACTCACTATACTCAGGTACTCACATACACTGTCAGACAGTTGTTATTGTATGTGTCTCTGTGTCGCTCTGCACAGCCTCCCCTTGTAATCTGACACTTTGCAGGAATCAATCAGTCAGTCAGTCATCTTCAGTCCCTCTGGTCCACACGGGGGGGCCCGCCGCTCCCGGTCCTTGAGTCACCTGCCGCCTCCTCCTGGTAGTCCGGTCACCGGCCGCCTACTCCTGGACCTCGGGCCCCCGCGCTTCCTCAGTCACAGTGGGTGATGGGGGTCACAGTCCGGAACTCAGCCCACACACACGACAGAAAATAACTTCCAGCTTCCTCGCTTCTTCTCTCGGACCTGGAGAATCCTCAGGCATTCAGTCAGGATGCTCTGTCCAAGCCTTGGAATTTCCCTTTGGTGTATGTGTTCCCTCCTCTTCCCTTGATACTCAAGGTCTTGTTGAAAAGCCAGAGGGAGAAGGTCGCAGCTATAGCAATCCTTCCTTACTAGCCCAGGAGACCATGGTTCCCTATTGCTTGTAGAATGAGGGTTTGCCATCCAATCCCATTACCATCTTGTCAGGATCTGCTGATCCAGAACGGGGTCTGTCATCCGAACCCCCGGGAGACTGAAGCTGATGGCTTGGAATTTGAGAGGAGGTCTTTAGTTGGGTTACACCTCAATGAACGCGTGGTAAACACGCTGTTGCAGGCTCGCAAGAAATCTACGAACTGTACTTATCACAGGGTCTGGAAGGCCTTTCGCCACATTTCTGCAGAAAGGGTTTGGGACCTGGACTCTCCTTCGGTATCAAACATTTTGGACTTTCTACAAGAAAGTATGGATAAGGGATTAGCATACAATTCCTTGAGAGTTAAAGTCTCGGCCTTGTCGGCAATGTCAAACAGAAGATGGGCTCTGCATCCTTTGGTCATTCCTTTTTTAAAAGCAGCCAGAAAAATTAGGCCTCCTCTGAAATCTTTCTTTCCAAAATGGGACTTAACGCTGGTCTTAAGGGCATTGCTGTCACCTCCTTTTGACCCAGCTTCTTCTTGTTTTTTGTTCCACCTGACTCTGAGAATAGTTTATTTAATAGCCATTGTTTCGGCTAGGAGGGTTTCTGAATTATGCGCTTTCTCATCTAAGGAACCTTATTGTTTAATTCTGCAAGACAAGATTGTCCTCAGACTGGTACCAAGTTTCCTGCCTAAAGTTAATTCTTCATTTCATATGAATTGGGAGACAATTCTGCCAGCATTCTCAACAGAGTCAGGGGATGATGAATGGAGGGCTTAGTTTCTGCGATATCAATTTACCTGGATCACACGAAAGTGTTTTGAGGCAGGATCAGTTGTTGATCTTCCCGGCAGGACCCAAAAAGGGTATAGCAGCATCATCTAGAATTGTCTCATTTTGGATTGTGAAGACTATACAACTTGCATACAAGTCGCTGGGCCTTTCTCCTCCCTCAGAAGTCACGGCTCACTCAACGAGGGGTATGGCAGCCTCTTGGGCGGCATATGCCAAAGTCTCGCCTGAAGTGATTTGCAGAGCAGCAAGCTGGACCACTCCTAACACATTTATAAAGTATTGCAGGCTAAATGTGCCCTTCTCAACTGAGGAAACTTTGGGCTATAGAATTATTTCGGTGGCTGTCGCCCATTAAAGAGTTTAAGCAGCATCATGTTGGGAGTTGTCTTATTTTCTCTTGCCCCCCCCCCCCTGGTGTAATAGTGCTTGTTACGTCCCATAGTAGGCTGACATGGGGAGGTCCAAGAATAAGGAAAATTATTGCCATACTTACCGTAATTTTCCTTTCCTGGATCCTCCCCATGTCAGCTGGGGAATCCCATCCGATTTATCGTCGCGAGACGGGGTATGTTTCAAGACTGATGGGGGGCAGACAGCCGCCCTTTATGGGCTAGAAAAGAGGTGGTCCTGGAGGGGTCAGGGAGGACGGAGTTGACCCATAGTAGGCTGACATGGGGAGGATCCAGGAAAGGAAAATTACGGTAAGTATGGCAACAATTTTCCTTAATCTTATTGTCTACTATACAGACTCCTTTTTCAGACGCAATTTACATACTTCAAAGCTATGAGAGATTTTGGGATATAGCTGTTTGAAAAGGCACTAATGTCCCTATTTTATCAAAGATATCTTAACCACTTCAGCCCCGGAAGGATTTCACACTTTAGGACCAGAGCACTTTTTGCCATTCAGCACTGCTTTAACTGACAATTGCGCAATTGTGCGACGTTGTACCCAAAACAAAATTTGCATCCTTTTTTCCCCACAAATAGAGCTTTCTTTTGGTGGTATTTGATCCCCTCTGCGTCATTTCTGATAGCCGCTATAAATAAAAAAAAAGCGACAATTTTGCAAAAAAAAAACAACAGTTTTTCTTACTTTTTTCTAAAGTACAAATCCAAAAAAAAAATTAAAAAAACATTTCATCGATTTTGGCTTCCTCATATTTTTAGTTAAAAAAATCGCAATCGGCGTTTATTGATTGGTTTGCGCAAAAGTTGCCGCGTTTATGGATGCTGAGAATTTAATTTCTGGGGTTTTTATTTTTTTTATTTTTTATTTTTTACTAGTAATGGCGGCGATCTGCGATTTTTAGCGGTACTGCGATATTGCAGTGGACATGTCAGACCATTTTGACACTTTTTGGGACCATTGGCATTTATACAGCGATCAGTGCTATAAAAATGCACTGATTACTGTGTAAATGCCATTGGCAGTGAAGGCGTTAACCTGCAGGGGCACTCTACGGGTTAACTGTGTTCCCTCACTGTGTTCTAACTGTATTGGTGCCGGTCTGGCAGGGGGAGGGGATATATACATATACAGGAAGCCTGTGACCACAGCCCTTCCCCCTCTATGAGAACGGAGATCCGTGTTTACTTACACGGACCTCCGTTCTTTCACTGCGGGGGGGCCATCACAGATAGCTGGCAGCGATTGAGTCCGCCCTACCCACTCCCTGGCCCCCCCTGGACACAGTGAGTGTGCGAGTGTGTCTCCGGCGGCGCATGTGCGCTCACAATGCTGGTTATCGCGGCTGCTGTCAGGTGACGGTGGTTCGTGATAATGAGCCATCTTGCCGCCGTCACGCTGCGGCGGGCAGTTGGTAAGTGGTTAAGCAATCTACTGTTCTACAAATATGGCTTTAAAAGTAATGCCCTTGAATGTGAAGGGCTTGAATTCTATAGCAAAGAGATGGATGGCTTTGAAAGAGTTTAAGAACTCCAAAGCAGATGTGGTCATGGTCCAGGAGACTCACTTTCGCTCCGGGGGGACCTATAAATTCGCTTCTAAACATTACCCCACCTCGTTTGTGGCCTCAGACTCCACGGGCAAGGCTGGTGTAGCTATTTTGATCAAAGGATCTAGTCCCCTTCGAGTAAAGACATCTCTATTAGACCCCAATGGGTGTTATGTGATTCTCTCATGTGAATACGTGAGCACCCCTATAACTCTTATGAACATATATGCTCCATATGCTGGCCAAATAGGATTTCTTAACTCAGTGTTGGAAACTTTACAGGGAATGGCACAGACATTCACAATAGTCAGAGGGGACTTTAATGTTGTGCGCTCTGTGACCAAAAGATAGGCAGACTTTGTTTGACCCTAACCCTGCTAAACGAGCCCAGGCACTGTCTACAACTTTTCGCAAACTGCTCAGATCCTACCGACTCCTAGATTCTTGGCAGATTAAACACCCAGTAGGCAAACAATACACATTCTATCCCCTGTCCACAAATTGTACTCCAGACTAGACCATTTTCTAATCACTGACCCCTCCTCACTAAAGTGGTAGCTGCAGAAATAGGGCAGCTGACCTGGTCTGACCATTACCCTATCTACATAGCTCTAGCCCTGCCAGATCGGGCTTCCAGGACCTGTCACTGGCGTTTCAATGAATATCTTCTTAATCATGCAGAAGCCAAAACACAGCTCTCTCAAACATTAAAGGAATTTTTTCAACTCAACCAAGGTTCAGTCTCAAAGGCGGTGACTCTTTGGGAAGCACACAAAACAGTCTTCAGAGGCCAGTGTATTTCCATTGGCACACGCCTGAAAAAAGATAACAATGCAAAAAAAGTGGAAATTCCGGACCGGTTGCGATTCTCTGAGCAACAACTGCTTCAGAACCCCACGGTTGATCCCCTTGGGGAGGTAACCAATCTTCGTAGCCAATTAAAAGCCATAGACACACATAAAATAGCCAGGACTCTTATGTGGTCTAGACAAAAGTTTTATGAATACTCTAATAAATTCCACAGGATGTTGGTGAACAAACTAAGACCCTGGCCCTTTCATTCATTCCCAGACTTTTTAACTCAACCAGAAGGTACCCCCACATATTGTCCTCAGAAAATGGCGGAAGTTTTTGGAAATTTCTATCATAAATTATATAACTGTCTTTCCCCTGAATATAATTATAAATTTAATCAAGAATTATTCAACAGTTTCTGCTCTTCGCTCAACCGCCCTAAACTCACGGCAACTGATCGCGAATCTCTAAATGCGAAAGTGACCCCCGAGGAGCTCTCACAGGTTATTAAACAATTACCCTCCCACAAAACGCCGGGACCAGACGGTCTCCCATACTCATATTAAAAGTCTTTTCAACATATCTTAGCACCACATATGATAGCGACATATATCTCCTTCTGTAAACCCAATCAGACCCTCAATTCGCCCATTGCTTTCTCACAGTTATCCAAAAACCAGGTAAAGTCCCTCCCTCCCTAATAACTATAGACCTATTGCACTTTAAAAGTCAGATTACAAGATATTTACAAAAATCCTGGCCAACAGGCTAGCTCCACTACTTCCCAAAATGATCAATAAGGAGCAGGTAGGTTTTGTGCAGGCTAGGCAAGCAGGGGACAATACCAGGGGAACCATTGACCTTATAGATATTCTGAATAGATTTAATTGTCCCGCTCTAATATTAAGCTTAGATGCACGAAAAGCTTTTGACAGGCTTTCTTGGCCATATATGTTTGCTGCCCTCTCGCATTATGGGTTTACAGGCCTCTTTATAGAGGCATTGAAGGTACTATACTCTCTCCCTACATTTCAATTCCAAATGTCGGTATCACAATCTAAAACCTTCTCCATGTCTAATGGTACTAGACAGAGGTGTCCACTGTCCCCTCTTTTGTATGTATTATGCCTAGAGCCACTGGCTGAAGCAATAAGGGTCCACCCAGACATAAAAGGGGTACTGATGAGACGAAGAGAATACAAACTCTCACTCTTTGCAGATGACATCCTATTAACTTTAACAGAACCCCTAACAACCCTTCCGTTGCTGCACAAATTATTATCACAATTTAGCTCATTTAGCTGGTTTCTGAAATATATATGGCACAACAAGGCCCATTGGAAAGCCAGATCTGTAGTATTTTCCCCCTGCACCCAGGGTGGTTTGGGAGCTCCTGACATCATTAAATACTACTTTGCTACGCACTTATGCACAGTAGTTTGGAGATAGACACAAACGAGGAGCTCTCTTTAGCCAACCATGCCAACATGCACCCATTTTTGTCCCCATGTTCAAATATCCGTTGAGATTGGTGTAGCAAATGAGTCTTTGTGTTGGATGTGCATATTAAGAGAACTCAAAGTGCGGCCTGAAAGTCGGAATAAACCCAGGCATTTCCTGTCTGGGAAAACTCTACCTCCAGGGCAGCCACCCTCCCCTCCACCCACTGTAAATCTACCCTCAAGCCCTGATGTACCCGGTGGATGTAGCATTAAAAGCTCCCTCCGGAGAAGGCCTTAAAAGGCATCCCATGAGGTAGACAGAAGTATAGAATGGTCGACACCATTCCAATAGTGTATAATGTCGGACCTATAAGGCTCAGAAACCCTTGAGTCAGATAACCAAAATCTGGACAGGCGCCATAAACTATCCGCCGGGGCAATAGAGGCACATAATTGTAAGGAGAGCGGTGCATGATCCAAGACCCCACGTGGCAGAATGGATATATCCCTGGCACCAAAATATTAGGCTGGAACAGCAGAGAAGGGCCTTGGAGCAGGACCATCAGACAAAACATGTCATAAATAACAAAACCTAAAAAACAGCTTGCTGAGCACTACTTGTAAAAAAAAGAATTTAGTAAAAAACAATAGAACATCCCAACCCACAGCTCAACAGGTTGGCCAGGTATGTAACTCAAACAGGCATTGCATATCCAGAGTGCAGGGCAAACAGTTCTTATAGTTAACCTTCAGCGTTGAGGCAGGGTATCAATCCAAGCTGATGCCTCCTCCTGGGAAGTGAAGAATCTCACAGTCTCACCATCTCCCACACGCAATCTGGCTGGAAACAGCATGCTATATTTTATTCTTTTATAGCACGGAGTAGGGCCCTCACTGCATCAAAGGACTTCGCTGTCGCTTTGTCTACACGGAATAATCTGGGAAGATTAGAAGCTTGGCATTTTCAAAGCGCAGCTCACCCAGGGCCCTGGCCTCCCTCAACACCAAGTCACAATCTCGGAAATGTAATAGCTTAAAGATGAAGGTACGTGGTGGCGCTCCCTGAGGTCCTCTAATGGATGGTATACGGTGTGCCCTTTCCACAGTAAAGAATGGTGAGCAATGAGCAGAGGGAATTAACTTGCAGTAAGTTTTCAACAAAGGACGTGGCATTGGTGCTATTGGCCCCTTCAGGGAGGCCCAGAATGTATAAGTTATTCCGTCTGTTGCGGTTTTTGGCATCTTTGGCCCGGGCCTCCAACGTCTTAACATTAGTCTTTAAGGTATGTATATCAGCATCATGATCACGCACCGTATCTTCGGTTTGCGAGATCCATTGTTCCACTTCAGTCACTCGAACGCAGAAAGAATCCAAATCTCTGCTGATGAACTCAACATTCGTCTGTATATGGTCGATCTTATCAGTCAAGGATGTGATTGCCTGCAGAACTGCTTTAAATTCCGCCGTCTCACGGCCACCCTTCTCCGTCTGGTTCGCCATGTGGGTTGAAGCTTTAGGCGAGGCCGCGGCACTGGCCTTACCTGCCTTCTTCGTTTGACCAGTAATAGCCATGCATCGGGTGGATGGTCTTGACCCTCTCTTTCTCATAGTGGCGACTCTAAGGTGGGGGATGCTGAGCCAGTCCGGGTGATGTAAGCAAGGTCGCGGCTCCGGGCCTACCCGCTCGGCGCTCGCGGCAGTCTCCTCCGGTCCTCCTCTCTCTCAGCCCACAGGATACCTCTGATCACAGGGGAGATCACATACACCATGCTTGGGGATTACTACACCTGCTGATTAAGAGCTGGTTTCCGGGAGCTAAGGCACTACATGTCCTCTGTTGGCGTCATCTTGGATACGCCCTGTACACGGTTTTTTAACATAAAAAAAGCCACTCTATTCCCTTTTGATCTGATCATTAAAAACCAAATCTGGCTATATTTGGGCCATGTTGTCCAAGAATCACCTAGGCCAAATTAGGCCATTACCCAGACTTGTGGACAATTTCTTAGATAAAAAATCATGCACAAACAGTAATATCAAACTACTGATGAAACAGAGACAACCATGGGAAGACGTGACGAAGGGACTAATGGGCAGGAGATCTTGGGAGGAGTGTGGTTTGGGTGATATTTTTGAGATGAGACTGGCAATGTAACTTGGGGCACAGTTTTAGATGGGTGTGTGTTATATGGAAATAATTTATAACTAATGAAGTAGGCTCTCCTTCTATACATATGTTCATATACTTAAACGCGATTGTAATAATATACAGTAGTTAAGTGTGTGGCAAATGTCTGATATCTTTTTTGTATGGGTAGTCCAAGGGCCCGCAAACTTCTGTTCAGATGCTAAATGGCTGATGCAATTTGCAATGTAATGTTTATGAAAAAGCACTGTGTATGGATAATACTAAGAAAAAAATAATTTTTCACACACCACCAAAAGTATTCTATAAACAATCTGTTCTTAAAAAATGTGTATTTATCTGACGTGAAGATAAGATCCTTGTGCTGGAATATAAAAAAAAAACGTTTATTCTGTCTTCCCTGACTATAACTGGCTATTGCTAGGTGTGCTATGCATTGATATAAATATTGACTAAAATGAGTTACAGTAACATTGCATCTACTATGTGAGAAGCAACCAAACAGTTATATTGTACTTGTAAAGCAAGAAAAGAAGAAGCAATACATTTACTGCATGATAACAATCTAGTCATATTGGGCTGCATGTAGCTCAAATTTTGCTCAATTTTGTTAAAGGCCAAATCAACTGAAAATGTATCATTTCAATTATGGGTGGATGTCAGCAGATTGAATCATTATCACTCTTCCAGTTCCATCTTTAACCAAAACTTCAATTTTGGTGGACTGACCAAACAAGAATTATTCTCTAAAAATATTTTCCTAACTTTGATGTTCATCAAATTATTTATATTGAATAATAATAATAGCTTTAATTTTGCCTAGGGTTAATTAATTAAAAATGATATATGGTATACCAGACCTAACATAACAGAAACATCCTTTCAAAAATGCAACTATTTATATGAGGTTATATAGAAGAATATTTATACCATATACTGTATGTATTTTTATTGGACTTACCTCTTTAAGAACCACAATATGTATCACAGAAATACTTTCTGGCAGGTCTTTCAAGCAAGAAACATAATAATCCAAGAAGTTGTTCTTAAAAGAAAAAAAAAACAACATTTACCAGCATATTTGTTATTAGATAAAATGATTTAAAGGTATAATTATAAGTAGGACATCAACCACTTCCGGACTGCGTCACGTACATTTACTGCTGCAAGGTGGCAGTATAACGCAAATCGCAGTCTATAAAACGCCGATTTGTGCACACGCCGCTATGGGACGAGTGCGCGCTGCTGCCGGTGCGCTTTCGTGCCCGCTGTGAGCTCCAGGAGTGAGGCCGCCGGTCGGGCGGACTCGATGTCCGCTGGCGACCTGTGATCGCTTACAATATGAGAAAAGCGGGAAACCGCCAATGTAAACACGGCGGTTTCCCGCCCTGACGGGACATAACACTGATCTACTGATCCCTGTCACTGGGATCAGTTAGATCTGTTGTGCCCCTGCCTGCGCTGCACCCCCACACAGTTATAACACGCTTAGGGGACACACTTAACCCTTAGATTGCCCCCTGCAGGTTAACCCCTTCCCTGCCAGTGACATTTATACAGTAATCAGTGGCTATTTTTAGATCTGCAAGCTGTATAAATGTCAATGGTCCCAAAAAAGTGTCAAAAATGTTCGACATAACCACCGCAATACCACAGTCCTGATAAAAAAAAAAAAAAAAACACAGATCGCCACCATTACAAGTAAAAAAAAAAATTGTAAAAACACCATAAATTAATTCTCATAGTTTGTAAACATGGCAACTTTTGTGCACACCAATCAATAAATGCTGATTGGGATTTTTTTTTTACCGCAAATATGTATAAGAATATATATCGGCCAAAACTGAGGAATAAATTTGTTTTTTAGATTTTTTTGGATATGTATTATAGCAAAAAGTAAGAAATATTGTTATTTTTGCAAAATTGTCACTCTTTTTTTTTTTTTATAGCGGTGATCAGAAGTGACACAGAGGTGATCAAATACCCCAAAAAGAAAGCTCTATTTGTGGGAAAAAAGGATGTCAATTTAGTTTGGGTACAACGTTGAACAGCCGCGCAATTGTCAGTTAAAGCGACGCAGTACCAAATCACAAAAAATGTTCTGGTCCTAACATGGGAAATCCTTCCGGGGCTGAAGTGGTTAATATATGCAGCTGTACAAACAAATGTCACCTGCAGCTGTCTCTTATATAGTCAAAGTAGGAGTTTAATAATATTTACTCGTCAACTTCCCACAATTGTATAACCATTTCGTTAGATGGGAACCGGTTCCTAATTAACTGAAGGGATATATTTTCTAGAATAGCCATTTCCAGTCATGCTCTAGTTTTAAAAAATCTGTAGCAGATGAAAGTGAAACCACTACTAATGGGCCACAGAATATAAATAGCTGTGATCTACTATGAAGACATGGATACTTGGAATTCTGTGAACTAGTGGATTGCTGACTGCTAAAACTGTGGCTACAGCTTAAAGCCCAATTGGACTTTAAGCTTACATTGACTAAATACATTCCAGCTGCATCAAAACAAAAAAGTGCAAAATCAGTCATAGTCAAGTAGAAAATCCTTTATTCTTGCAGCATGCCACAGAATTTGACTTATGTTCTCTGTGGAGAAGCAGTAATCTCTGTGCAGAGGTCCATCACGCCTGCTGCTGACTCTGAGCTACAGGTTTCCAATCAATGTGGAGCATGAGCTATGCTGATTGCAAGGCTGAATCAGCAGGGGATGCATCAGACTATTGCAACAAAACCACAGATTTTCCCAATTCGTTAACATGCCTTACAGTTATTCCTTAATAAGATCACCTTTAGTTATAGCGGAATTCAAAATCTTGGCATTACTGCAGTAAACTTTTCTTTTTATTCCAAACATATACAAAAGTTAAAAAAAAAAGTATAGTTATGCATTCTAACTTAAGAAATGTTGATTTTATATTATATGTGTTTGATCATGGAAATGGTAAAAAGAAATGAAAAGGAAGAAAGAAAAATGCATTCTGTTGCAGTTACGGCATAGGAATAAAACCAAGTAATAAACGTTTTTATTTTTAAGAGACCATAATAATAATAAACAAGAAATTCTGAGAGTTAAATAAGTTGGAACCGGTTTACTCAGCTAATTGAACAGGATGCTAGAGTGTGGCGACCAAAAAGAGTTTTTAAAAAAAAGAGTAAATGTGTTAAGTGAATACCTGTAATGAGTGGAGACCAATGGCCGACAACGTCAGACAAGCTCAGTCCTCTGGTCTGCTAGAGATAGGAAAGTCTGAATAGCTAGACCAATGGTCAGTGTTGGGGGTCACAAGCCAAGGTCAATGCAGGAGAGAGTTTAGTAATTGGGGTCACAAGCCAAGGTAGGTGCAGAAGGAGAGTTTCGTAGTTGGGGTTACAAACCAAGGTCGATGCAGGAGGAGAGTTTCATAGTCGAGGTCACATGCCAAAGTCGTTTCCAAGCAGCAATATAAGTAGCACAAGTAGTAAGCAGGAACAGACCACAATAATCTGGCAACAGGAAGTGCAGAGGCAAGGTTTATATAGGAAGTTCATGGTTCAACAGCAACAAGACACAAGGCAGGGTTTCCCAATGGATCAGGTAGGATGTCCAATAGATCAGGCAGGGAGCTGTGCAGCATCCCAGATAGTTCAGCGAGAAGAATCAATGCCAGACACAGAAGAGGTCTAAGGTTTGAGCCCAGGTCCTGACAGTACTCCCCTCCTCCCAGGACATCTTAGGGCCAGGATTTTGAGCAAATCTCTGGTGAAATTCTCTTATTAGTCTAGGGGCATGAACGTGCTCCTCAGGCTCCCAAGAATCCTCCTGTGGTCCATAGCCTTTCCATTTTAATAGGTATTGTAGTTTACCATGATGTATAAGGGCGTCAAGAATCTTATCCAAAATTAATTCTTCTTCCCCTTGCACTTGGACAGGTCCGGTGGGGGATGTGTACGACCAGAAAATGGTTTGTTTCTGAAAGGCTTTAAAAGAGCTGTATGAAAAACAGGATGGATCTTCACAGAAGGTGGTAGTTTTAAAGCAACTTAGGTTGCTTAAGCGTGACTTCAAGGAGGAAATGGGCAGGGGCTTTATAATTGTGCATCACAGACAAACAATGGGGGATGGCCAGCACCCTGGCACACAAGTGTTCCATTAGCTCCAAAATGCAGGAAACTGCCTACAAGCTCCTGACCCAGTGGTATATTACTCCGGTAAAGCTCCATGAATGGAACCCGCAAGCAACTGACACCTGTTGGCGATGCCAAAACGAAAAGGGCACCTTGATATATATTTTGTGGCAGTGTCCACTGATAACACCTCTTTGGGATAAAATTAGAGAGGTAGTCACTCATATTACTGTAACGAAACTCAACCTTAATGCAACTTGCTGCTTATTGCATATAAACAACTTCTCACTCAAGAAGTACAAAAAATCCCTCTCAAAGCACTTTCTGAATTTTGCAAAATCCTTAATTCCGATTCATTGGAACTCCCCTAGGGTTCAATCTACTAAAGAATGGCTGTCCAAGGTGTTATATGTGTGTGAAATGGAAGAAACCATGGCCCAATCTACTGAGCAAATCGAGAAATTCCACAAGACGTGGCAAACATGGTATGTCTTCAAATACTCAGAGGACTATAAAGCCCTTAACTCTGACTGATCCCATGTTTCTTAAATATGACTCTAGATGTCCCCACCATAATCACTTTCCTAGCATGTTGAACTGCCAGACTGTTACTTTTCAGATATAGCCAATTTCTTCCCTCTCTCTACCCATATTTCTACCTAACTCTTTATTACTACTTATGATTGCTCCATTTGAAGTTCAGACAGATAATTCATACTATACACAATGATAAGTTGAAAGATGTGATATTCCTTTTATGCATGTTTCTAGTATACAAGTTGTTATAGTAACTTTGGATCCATTTGATGGACTAGTCATGTTATCTGAGATCTCATTTGTCTATCTGATAGACTACATGGCAACATTTCTAATTTTTTCTTGTTAGATGTAACATTGATCTTTGTTATCCTTTCTGATGTCTCACACCTGTACCTTCCTTTGATCACAATAAACATTTTAATGTTAAAAAAAAAGAAGGTGGTAGTGTAAGTTTGTAGTTCACAGATTAAATTCATGTGCGCTATTTTTTTCTTGATGGTTTATTTATAGTGCAGGGCGGGCCACTGGGTGACGTACGAGTGACCCCACCCCCTTATGACATCATTATGTCAGAGGGGCGGTTCGCTCAATTACATCACTGGGTGGCCCCGCCCTTCACTATAAATAAAACGTCAAAGCAAAGAGAACTCAGTTGGCGGGAGCCCTCCCATGAAGGAGGAGCTGTTCTTTTTTTTTTTTTTGGGTCCGTCGCTCGCTGTGATTGACGATGAATTACAACAGGGGACACTTATTTTTCTTTTTTCTTTTTTAATAAAGAACTTGCCCCTAATTGTCTCCTGTGATTTATTCTTTTTTGACACTTTTGGTGAATTAGTGGGGGTACCCGATACTAATTCACATAGGGGGGTCGGGATCTGGGGGCCCCCTTATAAATATATATATAAGCCCCCACCCGCAGACCCCCACAACCACAGCTCAGGGTTGTGGGGCAGAGGCTCTTGTCCCCATCAACATGGGGACAAGGTGCTTTGGGGTGGGGGGGCGCAGAGCCCCCCCTGCCCCAAAGCACCCATACTCCCCAGCATGTAGCCTGGTATGGTTCAGGAGGGGGCATTCGCTCGTCCCCCCCCTATCTTTATTAGCCAGGTTGCATGCTCGGATAAGGGTCTGGTTTGGATTTTAGGGGGGACCCCACGATGAATTTTTTTTAAATTTTGGCGCATGGTTCCCTTAAAATCCAAACCAGACCCGAAGGGCCTGGTTTGGACTGGGGGGGACCCCACGCAAATCTTTTCAGTGATTTTTCTGTATATTGCCGGGAGCCGGCAATACATTACAGCCGCAATAATAAATGACAATTTTTCCTTTGGAAATTTCATTTTGCTCTGGCTATGTTCTAAACATCACAGAGGTGCACCCTTTTACAAATAGACTAAGGGACCCCCCAGGCACATTATTTAAATGAATATTTCATTTTTATTGTTTCACTGTAAGCATTATTAAAATCACTGCTCCTGAAAAAATGATAGATTTAAAAACTTTGTTTTGCATTGATACATGTCCCCTAGGGCAGGACCCGGGTCCCCATACACTTTTTAGGGCAATAACTTGCATATAAACCTTTAAAGTGAGCACTTTTGATTTTTCATGTTCGGGTCCCATAGACTTTAACGGTGTTCTAATGCTCGCACAAATTTTTTGCCTGTTCGCATGTTCTGGTGCAAACTGAACCCGGGGGGGGGGGGGGATGTTCGGCCCATCCCTATTAATGAATAGGGAGGAATGGTTCATCCGTGTCTATTTGCAATTTCCTTATGGGATTCCTGAACTACGTATAAAGTTTTTTTCAGCAATTCCAGATTATTTTGTAAAGCAGACACCCTTGCGTTTACCGTTGGTAAAGATGACTCTACAGGAATTCTGGTAATAAAAGATGGATGACATCCATAATTGGCAAAGAATGGGCTTTGAGAGATGGAACTATAGCAGGAGTTATTGTAAGCAAATTCTGCTAACGGTAGATATTTGGTCCAGTTATCCTGAAGATGGCAGATGAAACAACGAAGATATGAAGATATTGCTCTAAAGTTTGATTCATTCGCTCAGTCTGCCCATTTGATTGTGAATGAAAGACTTCAATTCCCAGAGTAGAACAGAATGTTTTCATAGTTGTGGTGTGAACTGGACTCCTCGATCTGATATTATTTCACCGTGGAGCCCACGCAGTCTATAAATTTCTTGTATTAATATTTGAGCAATATCTTCAGCTGTAGGAATGCTTGTGATGCGCACAAAATGAGCCATCTTAGTTAAACGGTCCACCACTACCATGACAGTTTTAAATCCCTTGGAAGGGGGTAGGTCCACAATAAAATCCATGGAAATGGTTCCCTATGGTTGTGATGGCACAGGGAGAGGCTGTAGCAGATCTATCGGGAAGGAGTGTGGTATTTTATGTCGGGCACAGGTTTCGCATGAGAGAATGTACTCCTTTGCATCTTTCCGTTAGGAAGGCCACCAAAAGTTACGAGCAAGGAGGTCTACTGTTTTGCTAATTCCAGGGTGACCAGCAGATTTTGAATCATGCACCAGCTGAAGGACCTTAAGTTGTGCCTCTTCAGGGACATACATTCTTTTTTCAACGGTCCAGCGGCCCTCATGAAAGTCCATGTGCAAATTTCCTGGTGGATTGTTTAAGAGTGGGTCCCTATCATAAGTTTCTTTAATCCTTGAAAGAAACTCTGAAGGGTACATTACTCCCAAAAAGTGTCTGTCTTGTAAGATAGTACTTACTGGTTCTAATTCTCTCTAGAAGAGTCACCAGACATTCTCAACAAAGCATCTGCTTTTCCATTTTTACATCCTGGTCTGTAAGAAATGACAAAACTGAATCTTGAAAAGAGAAGAGTCCATCTTGTCTGCCTTGCATGGAGCCTCTTTGCGGATTTAATAAATTCAAGAATCTTGTACTCAGTAAGGACAGTTACTGATGTGTGGTGCCCTCCAGAAGGTGTCTCCATTCAGAGAAGGCTTTTTTTATTGCTAAAAGTTCCTTGTTGCTGATATCATAGTTCTGTTCTGCAGTTGTCATTTGTCGGGAATAAACTGCACATGGGTGTAATATTTTTTCACCAATTCTCTGAGAAAGAACTGCTCCGATGTCTTTGTTGGAGGCATCTACTTCTACTATAAAGGGAAGTTCTGGGTTAGGATGTACCGGTACAGGTGCAGTGGCGAATAAGGTTTTCAGATTTGAGAAAGCCATTTCTTCCTCTGTGGACCACTGGAAGCATGTCTCCTTCCTTGTCACATGAGTAATGGGAGCCACAATTTTAGAAAAGTTTTTTTAAAAATCTCCGGTAAAAGCTTGAGAATCCCAAGAACCATTGTACATCCTTTAAGTTCTTTGGGGGGTAGGCCAGTCTAGGATGGCTTAGATCTTGCTGGAATCCATGTTCAGCCCTTCAGCAGACATAATGTAGCCCATGAACTGTATATGGGTCTGTTCAAAATCATATTTTTCCAATTTAATATATAATTTATTTTGTCGTAGTCATTCTAAGACAGTGCGAACACGATCCCTGTGCTCCTGTAAATTGGTTGAAAAGATAAGTGTATCATCCAGATAAGCCACCACAAATTGGTCTAACAAGTCTCTGAAAACATCATTTATAAAATGTTGAAAGGTAGCTAGTGCATTACAGAGTCCAAAGGGCATTACTAGGGATTCATAATGCCCATATCTTGGCCGAAAGGCCATCTTCCATTCATCTCCAGGTCAGATGCGAACAAGATTGTATGCACCCCGCAGATCAAGCTTGGTAAAAAACCTTTGCGGTTCTTAGTCTCTCAAATAGTTCTGGAATTAATGGAAGTGGGTAACGATTCTTGGCTGTCATTTTATTTAATTCTCTGTAATCAATGCATGGGTTCTATCTTTCTTTTCAACAAAGAACAATGGGGCTCCAGCAGGAGAAGTTGAATGGTGGCTAAACCCCTTCACCAGATTTTCTTGTAGAAAGTCCCCTAATGCTTTCAGTTCTGGTTCTAGAGGTGACCAAAGGGAATTGGGACACCTGGTACAAGCTCTTTTGGGCAATCATAGGCTTTAGAGTCTTGGTACGGGGGGGCAATCATTCCAGGTTAGTCAATGTCACTCCATAACAGTGGGTGAGACGTCCTTCTTTAGACATTGTAACTGACAATGTTCAGTAGAAAAGACAGGGTTTCTGGCCTGCCAGTCAACAGTGGGGTTATGAGCTGATGGTATTCCTAAAATAACAGGAAATTGAGGAGAAGAAATCAGGTTGAAAGATATTCGTTCTTGATGTCCAGGCTCGATACTCTAACTGCAAAGGAACAGTCTCATGAGTGATTAATCCGGAGGCGATCATTGTCATACTTCTTTTTATTCTATAGATCCTCTGCTGTCAGAATAAAAAGGTTTTTGTACTTACTAAAAAATCTTTTCCCTGGACTCAAATGAGGGATTTAGTAATTCATAGATGTGTGGGTTATACACAGCTACTCTCAGGAGGTGGACACTAACAAACAGAAAAGCCATTGAAGGGCTACCCACTATAAACCTATCCCTAACTGCCATGCCTCAGTTTTGTGAGTAAGCAGTACATAGGGCCAATAACACAGAGGGTTTAAACCTATGTCCCTCAATGGGACCCAAGAAATAGCTTTTACATTAACTACAAAATTCATATTTTTATTGTCCATTAAGGAACACAGGGATATAGTTAAAGAGGAAACTGAACCAGGATTGAGAACCAGGAGGACCTTGCTGAAGGAAGGAGCTAGAGAAAGGCTGGTGACTCTTTTGGTAGAATACAGAGAGGCATGGGAACAAGTGCAGAGAAGTCTGTTAGACAGCTGGAGGGGATATTTACAGTGTTGTCAGGGTCAGCTTAAGAGCCTTTTACATAGTGCAAGTTGGATGCGGATCTGGAGCCCGTAAGTGTTGCTTGGGTTCTCTGCAACTTTTATCTCTCTCTCCTTGTGAATTGAGCAGTAACATCTCTTAAAAAGACATTTAAAGTGACTGGCACCAAATGTTTCTCAATTCCCCATTTTTAGGCATGATGTCAGGAAACAACCGTTGCTCCTGGAATTCGGGTCTGGAAGCCTGTGCACGGGAGCACGTAGCGTGTGTGCGCATGTGCGTGTGTGTGCGTGCCCATGTGCGTGTGCGCCAGTGTATGCACCGGCATTGGCGCCCAAACGGCCCATTTAAGCAGACAGCACCCTGCAACCAGTGCTGTCCATTCTACAGTGTCTAGTGTACCTGTGAGCCTCCAGCTTCTGTTCCTGTTTACTTGTTCCTGTTTCCTGAAGACCCGGCTTGACCTGACCTGCTTGATATCCGCCTGCACCGACCCCGGCTACCCACGACCATTCTCCTGCCTGACCCCTTATACCTGCGCTGCCTGCCTGATTACGAACTCTGCTTGGACCTGACCATTTTTCTGCCTACTCCTTTGTACCGCACCGCCAGCCAGTTGCCGACCCAGCCTGTACCACCTTTCTTCACATCTGCACAAGACGCTCTGACACCATCATCAATGACAATCCAGCCCTCATGCCATCCTGCACTCTCGGACCACCTGTTTGCTCTACCAAGGGTCCCCGAATCAGGTGTGCAAGAGTGGTTGTTCCCTGCACAAGTCAGACTCCGCCACCAGGGGCGTGACAATAACAGACAGCCATGTCCGAGTCTGCGCAGGGAACACCCTCTACCATGGAAGAACTGTGTGTCCACTTAGCAGGGCTTATGCAGGCAGTGAAGAACCTGCAGGAGGGCTATACCTGGCTGGAGGAACAAGTGTGTGAGCTCTCTGCCACCGCTGCATCCGGAGCGGGATCAGTTTCCACTCGCACCATCGTGGCCCTGCCCAAGGTTCCCCTTCCTGACAAGTTTACGGGGGGATCGAAGCAAGTTCAGGGCTTTCCCGCAACTCCTGCGAACTTTACTTTGGGTTGCAGCCCCGCACCTTCTCTCTGGAAGCCATGAAGCTGGGACTCATCGGCTCTGGGAACAGAGAGCGCCAGAGGTCCCCACCCAGAACCTATTTTTCGATGCCATGGCCCTTCTATACTAGTACCCTCATCTTGCTGCCACAGCAGAAGCCTCTCTGCATGCCCTGCAGCAGGGCCGACGCAGGTGGAGGATTATGTTGCTGAATTCAGACCCTGGAGCACAGATACAGCATGGAATGATGCTCCGTCTGGGGCTGTCTTAGCCTTTGAAGGACGAGCACGCCTGCGTCGGGGTACCTCCAACCATTGACGCCCTTATTAATCTGGCAATCCAGACTGACCGGCGGCTCAGGGAATGCTGAGCAGAAAGAGCTTCTGGAACACCTGGGACCCACGCCTTACATGGATGATGCCCTGCGTGCCCAACTACCCTGCTCCGGTTCCCTCTACCTCTGCAACATCTGCACCTGCTGATCAACCAGAGCCAATGCAAATTGGCCTCCTCTGTCCGGGGCTTACTCCAGAAGAGAGACAGCGACACCGTGCCAACAACTTGTGCCTGTACTGCGGAGAGCCCGGACACATGGTGAGAACGTGCCCCGCCAAATCCGGTAAGTGGCACACCAAGATCAGCAAGGACGAGACTCCTATAACAGGTAACATATCTCATTTGACTCTTTTAATCTCATTACAGCTTCCCAAAGGGAATATCCAGGTACCGGCCATTATTGATTCCGGGGTGTGGAGTTGCTTTGTGGATCAAAGTTTCGCCGCACTACAGCAGATGCCCCTGTGTCCCAAAGCACACCATCTGCCTAGCCAAAGGAACGGCTATCAAATCCAGCACGGTCACGGACAAAACCCTTCCAATACCCGTCAAGATGACTGGCGGTCACCAAGAGCTGCTGATCCTTGATGCCATTGCATCTCCACTTTTCCCCATCATCTTGGGTCTACGCTGGCTCAGGGCACATAGCCCCCACATTAACTGGTCTACCCGGCACATCCAGTTCCCATCTGCATATTGCACCCAGCATTGTCTGCTCCCATCCCGGGAAGTAGGCCTTACACTGCTAAGCCTGGACTCCGAACCTGACCTGGAAACCCGCCAAGCCATACCTCCTGCCTACCACGATTACTTGGATGTGTTTAGTAAAAAGGGGGCTGAAAAATTACCACCACATCGGTCTTACGACTGCCCTATTGAACTTCTACCTGGGGCAGAGGTCCCTGTGGCCATATTTATCCCTTGTCTGAACTTGAACTCTCGGCCCTCAAGGCCTATCTGGACGAGAACCTTGAGAAAGGGTTTATCCGGCTCTCTATATCCCCTGGCGGAGCAGGGATATTCTTGGTCGAGAAGAAAGATCATACACTACGTCCTTGCATTGACTACAGAGACCTAAATAAGATCACGGTCAAGAACCATTACCCGTTACCCTTAGTTCCAGAGCTCTTCCAAAGACTGGGGTCAGCCACTGTGTTCACAAAGTTGGACCTCTGAGAGGCTTACAACCTTGTTCGTATCTGAGAGGGTGACGAGTGGAAGACGGCCTTCCGAACCCGTTTTGGACACTATGAATATCTCATCATGCCTTTTGGGGCTCTGCAACGCCCCAGCAACATTTCAGCATCTTGTCAATGATGTCTTCTGAGATTACCTGGATGTATTTGTCATTATCTATCTCGATGGTATACTGATTTTCTCCTCTTCTCTGGAAGAACATCGTAAACATGTCTGCAGCGTTTTTAGTCACATTCGGCAACACGAACTGTACGCTAAAGCAGAGAAATGGGCTTTTGAGCGCTCCAGTATCCCATTCCTCAGCCTGATCCTCTCTGTTACTAGCATCACGATGGATCCGCAAAAGGTCTCTGCTATTTAAGAATGGCCAGCTCCAGTGGATAAAAAAGGGGTCCAACGTTTTGTGGGGTTCTCTAACTTTTATAGAAATTTTATTAAGGGGTTTTCCGCTATCATAGCCCCAATTACTCAGCTCACAAAACAAGGCTAGTGTTTCCACTGGACACCAGAGGCACAAAAGGCTTTTCAGACACTAAAGGGGCTTTTTACTTCTACACCCATACTCAAACACCCAGACGCAACCTTGCCCTATCCGAGACTGATGTTGGAGCCGTGCTTTCCCAAAGACAAGGCTCCATAGCCTTACTCCATCCCATTGCATTATGCTCCCGCAAACGTTCAGCCCCAGAGAAGAACTATGATGTGGGAGACAGGGAATTACTTGCCATTAAGTCTGCCCTAGAGGAGTGGCGTTATCTGCTGGAAGGGGCCATGCACCCCATTTTGATCTATACGGATCATGAAAATTTTGAATATCTCAGGACTGCTAAGACTGAAACCCTGTCAGGCCCGCTGGGCACTCTTCTTCTCACGGTTCCAATTTCACATTATGTACAGGCCTGGGTCGAAGAATGTCAAGCTGGATGCTCTGTCCCGGATGTTTTGGGAACCTGGAACACCTGCCCCTCCAGACACTATTCTTCATTCTAGAAATTTCCTGTTGTCCCAAGACGACCTGCTTTCACAAATCCAGAGAACCGTCTCTAGCTCCTCAGAATTATCCGATCAAGGGCTGACGCTGAAAGATGAAGTGTGGTGGCATGATAACCAAGTCTTTGTGCCAAAAGAACAGTGCCCTGCCGTTCTGAAACTTTGTCACGATCACAAGTTAGCTGGACACTTTGGCACACAGAAAACCACTGAACTTGTGCTTTGTTCCTTTTGGTGGCAAGACCAAGATGGCACATTTCCTCCCTATGAAAGGCACCCCCACTGCCATAGAAACTGTGGAAATCTTTATTAAAGCGATTGTCCATCTACATGGAATTCGTGACAACATAGTGTCAGATCGTGGCGTTCAGTTCACGTCTCGGTGTTGGAGAGCCCTCTGTTCTGCCCTGGAAATTGAACTCTCGTTTTCTTCGGCTTACCATCCCCAGACCAACGGCCAAACTGAGAGAACGAACCAAACCTTTTTTTTTCAAAGACATATATGAAAAGTGTGGCATGCATTTGTATTCAACCCCTTTTACTCTGATACCCCTAACTAAAATCTAGTGGAACCAATTACCTTCAGAAGTCACCTAACTAGTAAATAGTGTTCACCTGTGTGTAATTTAATCTCAGTATAAATACAGCTGTTCTGTGATGCCTTCAGAGGTTTGTTAGAGAACCTTAGTGAACAAACAGCATCATGAAGACCAAGGAACACACCAGACAGGTCAGGGATAAGGTTGTGTAGAAGTTACAAGCAGGATTTGGTTATAAATAAATATCCCAAGCTTTGAACATCTCACAGAGCACTGTTCAATCCATCATCCAAAAATGGAAAGAGTATGGCACAACTGCAAATCTACCAAGACATGGCCATCCACCTAAGGCAAGGAGAGCATTAATCAGAGAAGCAGCTAAGAGGCCCATGTTAACTCTGAAGGAGCTGCAGAGATCCACAGCTCAGTTGGGAGAATCTGTCCACATGACAACTATTAGTCGTGCACTCCACAAATCTGGCCTTTATTGAAGAGTGGTTCACCTTCAAGCAGAGCAACAACCCTAAACATACAGCCAGAGTTACAATGGCAAGGTATACCTTTCCCCAAGCTCAATGCTATGCAAAGAAAGGATTTAGATGTCCCACTTACCCTAGAAGTGCTCCACGAAGCTGTGTGCTCTTTCCCTAACTGTAAAGCTCCGGGGGAGGATGGGATACCCATGGAAATATACAAAAAAATGATCAGATACATTACTGCCACGGTTGCTGAGGGTATTCAACGCATCTAAGGGGGAAGGTTACTTGCCTCCCTCGATGACAAAAGCGAATATAGTTCAACTGCTTAACCACTTCAGCCCCAGAAGGATTTCCCCCTTTAGGACTAGAGCTCTTTTTGCGATTCGGCACTGCGTCGCTTTAACTGACAATTGCGCGGTCGTGCAAAGTTGTACCCAAACGAAATTTGCGTCCTTTTTTTCCCACAAATAGAGCTTTCTTTTGGTGGTATTTGATCACCGCTGCGTCATTTCTGATCGCTGCTATAAACAAAAGAAGAGCGACAATTTTGCAAAAAAACCCAAATTTCTTACTTTTTGCTAAAATACAAATCCAAAAAAAAAAAATATAAAAAAACATTTTTTTTCATCGGTTTTGGCCGATTTATATTCTTCCTCATATTTGTGATAAAAAAAAATTGCAATCGGCGTTTATTGATTGGTTTGCGCAAAAGTGGTTGCGTTTACGGATGATGAGAATTAATTTCTGGGGTTTTTATTTTTTTTTTTTTTTTTACTAGTAATGGCGGCGATCTGCGATTTTTAGCGGTACTGCGATATTTCAGCGGACATGTCGGAACATTTTGACACTTTTTTGGGACCATTGGCATTTATACAGCGATCAGTGCTATAAAAATGCACTAATTACTGTGTAAATGCCATTGGCAGTGAAGGGGTTAACCTGCAGGGGGCGCTCTAAGGGTTAACTGTGTTCCCTGGGCGTGTTCTAACTGTGGGGGGACTGCCCTAGCTGGGGAAGGGAAGTGATCACACCTTCCATGTAGAGGAAGGCTGTGATCACAGCCCTTCCCCCCTCACAGAACGGAGGTCCGTGTTTACTTACACGGACCTCCGTTCTTTCACTCCGGGGGGGGCATCGCGGGTGGCCGGCGGAGATCGACTCCGCCGCACCCGCTCCCTGGCCCTCCCCGGACACAGTGAGCGCGTGGGCATGCCTCCGGCGGCGCGCTCGCGCTCACTGGGCTCGATCTCGCAGCCGCCGTCATATGATGGCAATTTGCGCAGGAGAGCCAGCTTGTCGCCGTCAGATGCCGATCGGCAGTCGGCAAGCGGTTAAACCGGGCAAAGACCAGTAGATCTGGGCTCCTACAGGCCGATATCGCTTTTGCAGGGTGATGTGAAGGTTTTGGTGAAAGTGCTAGCAATGAGACTAAACAGGGTTATAACATCTTTGGTACACTCTGACCAAGCGGGCTTTATGCCAAATAAGTCAACAGCAATTAACCTACGCAGGCTTTTCCTTAACATCCAATCCCCGCCAGATAATGCTGGTAACAGGGCACTGCTGTCTCTTGACACCACCAAAGCATTTGATAGCATTGATTGGACATATTTATAGGAGGTGCTGAGGAACTTTGGATTTGGACCAAACTATATAGCCTGGTTCCATCCCCTGTATAGTCAACCACAGGCAGCTATTAGGGCTTTTGATAAGCTGTCTCGTGCCTTTGCGTTGAAGAGGGGTACGTGATACCCTGTCTCCCCTTTTGTTCGCACTGGCTATTGAGCCCCTGGCGATTAAAATGAGGGCCAATGATGACATCAAGGGGTTTCGGTTTGGCAGCACCCATGAGAAGATGATGTATGCAGATGACACCGTGCTTCTCCTGAAGGACACTGGGGACTTTCGGAGGGCTGCAATGGAGACCATCAAAGAATTTGGTAGGTTCTCTGGGCTTCTGATTAACCGGTCTAAATCTGCTCTCCTCCCATTGGACGGACAACCAACCCTGTTGAATACAGCAAATAACTTACTACCAATTACAAGCTCATTTAAGTACCTGGGAATCCAGATGACAGCAGATTCCCGAGACTTTAGTTCCCTGAACCTTGCTCCCCTTATTAAGCGGTTCAGAGAGAATTAAAATATGGAATAAACATTACCTCTCAGTCGCAGGCAAGGTTAATTTAATTAAAATGATTCTTATGCCACAACTTCTATACTACCTCCATAACACCCCAGTGGTCATCCCATTGAAATCAGGGCACAGAGTGGCTCCTCGGAGTGGCATCTATCTCCAACTCCAATTTTTAATCTTATTAGAGGGTCAGATTCATCAAAGGGTCTCATTTCACAATGCTATGCCATCCTGCTGCAGGCCTATATGAAAAAAATCACCCTATGAAAATGAGAGAAAAATGGTAACAGGATGTTGGCCAGATGGATGGGGATCAGTGGGAGAAGGTTTTTACAGCTAATCACATGATTCAGATCACAAACCGGAAGTCGATCGTGGAACGCATGGCGTCACTGCCGATGCACTCCACTGACAGGAAGCGGAAATGGAGATGCGAATGGGCTGCACCTGAGGCACTCTATTGTGTACAGAAATGCAAAGCCCAACTCTGTCATCCGTTCAGTACATGCTAGCATTACCATTTACAAAGCGCTTCCTGTATAAAGCCAACAACCGGTTCATGAAAAAGAAAAAACAATGCATACAAACAATATATATTAACATAAATCAAAAAATTAATATATTAAAACAAAATTAAAAATAAGTTTCTCACTATCCCCAGCTACTGAGCCAAAAATACATTACAAAGAACCTTTTCTCTTTGTTTTTTCTCCCCTCTATCTGAGTTAATATAGGGACAAATCTTGTCACTATAGTGGAGGATATAACTCTGATATCGCTTAGCAAAGAGGGCGAACGCCTGATATATCAAAAAAAGTTTTTTTTATATGACAAGAAAAATAATTAAAATAAAAATGAACATAAAGGTAATGGATCTCCCAGGAATGAAAAAAGACTCGGGCAAACAACTATTCGTTGTTAATAAAACAGTTGATGTCCCAGTCCACGTTCATTCCGTGGGGTACATAACTCTTAAACTCCTCCTCCAATGTGGAGTAAACCTATCGATGGCCACTATCGAGGTGCCCGCAGGATTTTTATCATGATGTTCAAGATAATGCCTTGAAACTGAATGTTTCGCAAAGCCCTTTTTGATGTTGGTCATATGCTCACCTATCCTCACAATCATGGCCCTGACAGTACGGCCCACATACTGCAGGCCGCAAGGACAAGTGAGCATACAGACCACGTTACGGGAAGTACACGTGATAAAAGTTTTCACATCATAGATTTTGCCGGTGACAGTAGAACTGAACTGACTGATCCTCCTATCCTTGAGTTTATTTAGTTGACAGATTTTTCATTTATGACAAGGAAAAAAAACCTTTAAGTCGTTGAAAAAAAGGAATCCTATGAGGTGGATCTAAAATATTAGGAGCAATTTGCAGCCTTAAAGGAGGTACCCCTCTAAAGATGACTTGAGGGTTTTTCCCGGGAGATGGGGCCCGATCAATTTATCCTTTCGCAACACATCCCAATGTTTTCTTGATATCATAATACTGATGGGAAAAGGTGGTAAGGAAGGAGAATCTGAAATCCTTCTGCGTTGCTTATGGTAAATTAGTCCTCTCTCGAATCATAAGGGTTGTGTCCATTTCTCCTACCTCCCCAATAGTTTTATCCAAATCCTCAAGAGCATAGCCTTTGTCCAAGAATCTTTCTTTCGGGACCTCGGCCTGTTTGAAAAAATCTTCCCTCAGAGAGCAATTCCTCCTTAATCAAATAAACTGCCCTCTAGGGACAGCTTTCAGCCAGCTTGGATGATGGCAACTTCCACGATCTATGTAACCGTTACGGTCTGTATTTTTAAAGAATGTGGTGGTCACCAATGAATCACCTTTGGCCTCTATATTCAGATACAAAAAATGGACATTGGTATTGCTGGCCTCATATTGCAACACAATGCCGAGTGTGTTAGAATTGAGTTTGCACATAAACTAATCCATCGAGGATCGACTTCCATCCCATAGGAGGGGGACATCATCTATATATCTGCCCCAGAAGACCAGCTCGGGTCTTCTGGCAGCATAGATGACGTCCCCCTCCCACGTGGCCATAATGAAATTCGCCATGCTGGGGGCAAATTTAGCCCCCATTGCAACTCCTCTGTTTTGTAAAAAGAAGGAGCCCCCGAACCAAAAATAGTTCCTAGATACGGTGAACAATAGAAATTTCAGGATAAAGTTCCTCTGGCCAGGATCCAAGTCTGGATCTCTACCGAGGAAGGTGCTAACAGCATCAAAGCCATCGGAATGTGAGATTATGGTGTAGAGGGAGGTGACATCAGCTGTTACCATAATGTAGCCTTCCTTCCACCTAACCTCATCCAATATTCTGATAACCTGGGCCGAATCCTTAATATAGGACTCAGTACGGGACACCAGAGGCTGTAAGAAACTATCGATATACCTCCCTATGCGAGAGGTAATCTAATCAAGCCCACTAATGATGGGCCTCTCAGCGTGGTTGTTCAGATCTTTATGGATTTTGGGAAGGTAATACATGATGGGCACCCGTGGTGCAACCGGGACCAAGTAGCTCTTCTTCTTATTCAGTATACCCTTCCCAAATCCCTAATTGACCATCTTGAGTTTGAACAATTGATTTTTATACTTGGTTGTTGGGTCATAGGTCAGGGGAACATATGTATCCGAGTCTGACAAAATCTTGTTAATCTCGGAATCTCGGATACGTATGCAGATCTGTCCAATACTACAATCCCGCCGCCTTTATCGGCAGGACGTATTATTATATCACTCCTCTCTTTTAAGGATTTTAATCCATTATTAAATTTACGACAATGTTGGTTCCTCTTAATCTTCAATTTTTCAATATCTCCAAGGACCAAATCCTTAAATACCGAGATGGAGGGAGGAATGGCACCAGGGGGATTAAACAAAGATGCATTTCCAAACTCCGTATTTCTAAAAGTGCTAGTCCCATTTTCCCTAATTCTAGGGGGCTTAGAAAGAAGGTAACGTTGTATATTAATCTTTCTAATGTATTTTTGGACATCCAAAAATGCTGTAAATTTATTCAACGGTTTATCAGGGGCAAATTTTAGTCCGTGGTTGAGTACAAACTTTTCGTGTTCAGAAAGTACACTGGAACTTAGGTTGAATATTCCACTACTTTTTACACTCTCCTCCTTTTCCTTTTGGATCGTCCTCCCGCCTCTGGACTCTCTCTTAGTTCTCCCTCTCTTTTGTTCCTGTTTGGGCCCTTGGGAAAAAAATGGGGGTAGTTGGGCCGAGGTGAATTATGGTTATCATAGAGAGGTCTTCTAGGGCCAGATTGACCAGGGCTATTCCATTGAGATAAAGTTCTTATATCATGCCTGTTTCCAGAGGTAAATTGTAAGGGATGTTGCGTAATATATCTTCTATCATAGTCATGATCATAGTTGTCATCTTCATCACACCTAAGAGGTGCACAGTGATTGTAAGTCTGCACATCAGGGTGATGAGATGGCAGCCTGCGGTTATTACCCCCACGATCATTAGAGCCATAGCGCAACCTATTTGTATTATTGTTTCCTACTCTTGTCCAGCCACCTCTGGCTAGATGAGTTTTAGGAGTGTTATGCATTGATTGAATAGGAGGACCTTTTCTATTGGGCAACGGGCATGGAGTAGAGGACTGAGTGGCCCCTCCACTGGTCACTTCAGCTCTTTTATCCTGCCATTTAAAAAACAGATTCTCCCTAAAATCATCTGAGTCTCTCACATATTTTTTCTTTTTCTTAATCTTTTGTTCACTCTCCTCCTTCTCTAAAACTTTCTTTAAGCTTTCAGATTTGCCTTTATATTCCTCCAATTCCTTATATTGTGTGAGTTTTTCCTGAGCCCAGCATTTTGAATTTATTTATGGCCAAGTGGGAGGAGGACGTTGTCTATACTGCCAGAAGACCCGTGCTGGTCTTCTGGGGCAGATATATAGATGACGTCCTCCTCCTATGGGATGGAAGTCGATCCTCGATGGATTAGTTTATGTGCAAACTCAATTCTAACACACTCGGCATTGTGTTGCAATATGAGGCCAGCAATACCAATGTCCATTTTTTGGATCTGAATATAGAGGCCAAAGGTGATTCATTGGTGACCACCACATTCTTTAAAAAAAAAAAGACCGTAACGGCTGCATAGATCGTGGAAGTTGCCATCATCCAAGTTGGCTGAAAGCTGTTCCTAGAAGGCAGTTCATTTGATTAAAGGAGGAATTGCTCTCTGAGGGAAGATTTTTTCAAACAGGCCGAGGTCCTGAAAGAGAGATTCTTGGACAAAGGTTATGCTCTTGAGGATTTGGATAAAACTATTGGGGAGGTAGGAGAAATGGAAAGAACCCTTATCATTCAAGAGAGGACTAATTTACCATAAGCAACACAGAAGGATTTCAGATTCTCCTTCCTTACCACCTTTTCCCATCAGTATTATGATATCAAGAATATTATAAGAAAACATTGGGATGTGTTGCGAAAGGATAAATTGATCGGGCCCCATCTCCCGGAACACCCTCAAGTCATCTTTAGAGGGGTACCTCCTTTAAGGCTCCAAGTTGCCCCTAATATTTTAGATCCACCTCATAGGGTTCCTTTTTTTCAATGACTTAGAGGTTTTTTTCCTTGTCATAAATGCAAAATCTGTCAACTAAATAAACTCAAGGATAGGAGGATCAGTCAGTTCAGTTCCACTGTACCGGGAAAATCTATGACGTGAAAACTTTTATCACGTGTACTTCCCATAACGTGGTCTATATGCTCACTTGTCCTTGCGGCCTGCAGTACGTGGGCCGTACTGTCAGGGCCATGAATGTGAGGATAGGTGAGCATATGACCAACATCAAAAAGGGCTTTCCGAAACATTCAGTTTCAAGGCATTATCTTGAACATCATGATAAAAATCCTGTGGGCACCTCGATAGTGGCCATCGATAGGTTTACTCCACATTGGAGGGGCAGTTTTGTTAGGAGAGAGATCTGCAGGTTGGAAACCCGTTGGATCTACGACTTAAAGAGTTATGTACCCCACGGAATGAACGTGGACTGGGACATCAACTGTTTTATTAACAACGTATAGTTGTTTGCCCCAGTCTTTTCTCATTCCTGGGAGATCCATTACCTTTATGTTCACTTTTATTTTAATTATTTTTCTTGTCATATAAAAAAAACCTTTTTTCTATATATCAGGGGTTCGTCCTCTTTGCTAAGTGATATCTGAGTTATATCCTCCACTATAGTGACAAGATTTGTCCCTATATTAACTCAGATAGAGGGGAGAAAAAACAAAGAGAAAAGGTTGATCTTTTGGGTTGATCATTTTCTTTTTTTCAGAGGTGGTTCTGCTTTTTCTCCCACGTGGAACAAACAAAATGAGAATGAGCAGGTTAGTCGGCACCTCCTTTTGCAATGACTCCCGATCTTTCTGAGGACAGCAGATCCTTAGGCCTCATACACATGGACGTTTCTAAAAAAATAAACAAAACGTCGGGCCCGACGTCAAGGAAAAAAAGTCGGCGTTTTTCGGCGTTATGCATCGGCGTTTTTGAGCGTTAGTGAGCGTCGGCGTCAATAGGCGTTTTTTTAAAAAAATCATCCCTCTGCTATTTGTCAACCTAAGAATGTTGGCGTCAAAAAACGCCGGAAAACGCTATAATAATAGGTGGCGTTTGTTGGTGTTTGTTGGCATATTGTGGCGTCGGCGTCAAAAAATGCCAAAACGTTACAGCCTCAGAACGCGATGGCTGTGGGTTCTAGTTTCAGCTCACTAACGCTGACGTCATCTACAGCTCAAAATCGCAGACGTTTTTATGGGGCCATTGACTAAAATGGAGAGCTGCAAAAAACGCCAGAAAACGCCGGCGTCAAAAAACGTCCGTGTGTATGAGGCCTAAGGCCTCATACACACGGGCGTTTTATAATAAATAAGCAAAATGCCAGGTCCGATGTTTTTTAAAAAATCGGCGGTTTTTGCGGCGTTTTGCATCGGCGTTAGCGAGCGTTAGTGAGCGTCGGCGTCAATAGGCGTTTTTTTTAAAAAAATCAGTCCTCTGCTATTTTTCAACCTAAAAACGCCGGCGTCAAAAAATGCTTGTTAACGCCGGTACGGCGTTAGCGGGCGTTAGCAAGCGTTAGTGAGCGTTTTGCCAATTGGCGTCAAAAAAAGCCAAAACGCTACAGCTACAGAACGCGATGGTCCCGCGTTCTAAAAACAGCTCACTAACGCCGACGCCCTCTACTGCTCACTAACGCCGGTGTTTTTAGAAGGCCATTGAATAACATGGAGAGCTGCAAAAAACGCCTACAAACGCCGGCGTGCAAAACGCCCGTGTGTATGAGGCCTTAAGGATCTACATGCACGTCTCCACAAAGGGAAATCAGCTGTTGGTGATCACTCCGGAGTTCCACTGAGTGATCACCAACTGCTGATTTCCCAAAGGAGGTGCCAACTAACCTGCTCATTCTCATTTTGTTTGTTCCACGTGGGAGAAAAAGCAGAACTGGAAAGTACCACCTCTGAAAAAAAGAAAATGATCAACCCAAAAGATCAAGAGTTGCAGCACGAGGGAGCCTTCAGGTGACAGTGCCAGAAAGAAGCCACTTTGATAGCAAGATTAGATGGTGAAAGTTGGTGATTCTGTGGGATACTCTGTTGGAGAGATCATCATCAGATTTAAGATATGCCGATTGACCTTGGGACATCTGATGAGCCTCAGTGTGTTCATTGATTTCACGTGGTGGCACTGGTGGAGGAGTTCCTGATTTAAAGTTTTGCTGCACAAGCACTTTAAGAACATTTGTGTTGTCTCACGTGGATTGTTAGTACATGCACTTTATGTTATGACATATGCAATCATTTATTATGGCGCTGCTGAAAACGTTTGCATTTTTTAGTTTTCTATTTTGGATATTATTTTCACTAAAAGCAGCAGCATTATTTTAAGTTTGATTTGTTTATTTTATAGAGTGCAGTGATTCATTTATTTTCTTATAATCAGTGTTCTTTGATGGCTTAGTTCTCAGCCTTAGAAGCTGCGGGGAACAGATGCAGCATCGGACAAATTCTGCATTCACATGCGTATAATTTTTTTTTTTTTAAAAACCCAATACTTCTCAATTAAATAAATAGCAAAAAAAAAAGGATCCAATATTCTTTCTATGTGTCATTGTATATGACTGAAATAAACAATGGTTTCCTGTTCAATAACTCCAAGATTCTGAGTTTCACCATATAAAACAGTGGGCTCATGAAGCATTAAAGTGGTACTCCAAGCAGATATAAAAGCCACAATGAAGTCCTTTATTCATGCATACACAATTAAATGTATTTTTGTGATGTAAGCAGTTTAAGTACCTGAATTTGACCGGGTTTCAACTTCTTGTAGTCTCAGTATGTACAGCAGAGCTCAGACTGGGGAAGGGAGAGGCAGCACAAATAACCAGTAAGTTGTGCTGCAGTGAATAGGAAGAAATGGCAGACTGACAGAGAGATGAGCTCATCAGTCTGCTGCTCCTCTTTTCACTGTCCAGTCACAGGGTAAGGGAAGGATAAGACTGTATGTGTTAATTAACCCCCAAAACACAAATGTATTATTTTACAGTTTACCAGTTCTTAGGTGTGGTGGCTGCATTAGTTTTCTTTTTTAGGCTTTATTTCTTTCATTTTCACCTGTGATCCAGCCAGTAAGTTTGTTATTTTTCAACTCCCTTTAACAGACCAAGCTGTCCAACAAAATGGCAGTTGGAGGCTTGAGACAATTCATGTAACGCTGACGGGGCTGCATAGAGGGGTGAACTTTTATTCATTGCCTTTTTTCTGTAAGGAAAAAACTGTTGCTGTAACTGCTTAAAAAGTGCTAGAATACTGTGACAATGCAAACGTTAGGGTACTGCTCTAGACGTACACCCAATAGTCCACAGTCCTACTGTGTGGGTGCATGTGGAAGACAATCTGCGGTATATAGTATTAGATGCACTAGCAGATTTAGATGAACTTAACTAACAGATAAAGCTGAACTCCAGCATTTCAGAGTGAAAACGTCCGACCAACACACACCAGCTCAGCCCATGTCTATAGTAATAAACAGCTTAAGCCCCCTCCATCCAGGCCACGCCCCAACGTGTTTTGCCCTGTCCACAGGGCTTAGTCATAGAGGTCACCCATGGAGGACCTCCATGACTAAGCCCTGTGGGCTGGGTGAAACACATTAGGGGCATGGCCTGGATGGAGCTGGGGTGAAGCCGTTTATTACTATAGACACGGGCTGAGCTGGAGTGCAGCAGTCGGTCATTTTCGCTCTGAAATGCTGGAGCTTTATTTGTTAGTTAAGTCCATCTAAATCTGCTAAAGCATCTAATACTACCCTAACCCCAGATTGACAATTCTGCTATCCAAAAGTGTCTGTTGCTCCTCCATCCAGAGTAGAGACACCCTAAAACAGGAAGTATGTTACTGGCTGAATCACCATGTGAAAATAAAGGGAAAAAGGGCAAAAAATAAAACTAATGCAGCCATCATGTTAAAGGATTGGTAAGCTGCAATATAATTTTTTTGTTTTTGAGTTTAATGCCACTTTAATTGCAGCACAGTAAAATCAAGTCTTCTGCCAGGCAAGGATGTGCTGTGTGGTAGAGCTGTGTGAATCGCAGGAATGTATGGATGCAATCCCATAGATGCACGATTGGAATAAGATCCAGAGAATTTGGAGGACATGTCAACACCTCAAACTCATTGTTGTGTTCCTCATCCCATTCTGGATCTATTTTTTCAGTGTGTCAGGGTGTATTCTCCAGTTAAAAGAGGCTGCTGCCATCGGGGAAAACCATTTCCATGAAGGGGTGTACTTGGATAGAAGCAATGTTTAGGTAGGTGGTATGTGTCAAGTAACATCCCCATGAATGGCAGGACCCAAGGTTTCCCAGCAGAGCATTGCCAAAAGAATCACACTGCCTTTGCCAGCTTGCCTTCTTCCCATACTGCATCCTGGTGCTATCTCTTCCACAGGTAAGTGACAAACATGCACCTGGCCATCCACATGATCTAAAAGAAATTGTGATTAATCAGACCAGACCACCTTCTTCCATTGCTCCGTGGTTCAGGTCTGATGTTCACGTGCCTATTGTAGGCAGTTTTGGCTGTGGACACAGGTCAGCATGGGCGCCCCTGATTGGACTGCGGCTTACGTAGCCCCATATACAACAAACTGTGATGCCAGTTTGTTCTGCTTTCAACACTTCAACTTCAAGCACAACATGTTTAATTGCTGCTTAAAGTGGTTGTAAAGCCTAAACATTTTTACCTTAATGCATTCCTTGCATTAAGGTAAAAAATGTTTAGGTGTCAGAATCCCCCCTCACTCCCCCTTTTACTTACCTGAGCCTTCATTTGATCCAGTGCCATGCGTGTCGGTAGGTCTTCTCTCCCCTCATTTCCAGGGCTCACTGGCTTTGCTGGGGCACCGGGAGCCATTGGCTCCCAGTGCTGCCAATCAAAGCCAGTGAGGAGAGCGTGGGGGCGCGGCCGAGTCTCACTGTCTGTATCAATGGACGCAGCAGCGGGGCTCGGGTACAAGCGCGCACGAGTGCCCCGATGGGAAGCGGCTTCATATGGGGGCACTGGACAGAGGGGAGGGGCCAGGAGTGCTGGCAGGGGACCCAAAAAGAGGAAGGTCACAGCCACTCTGTGCAATTCCATTGCACATGGCAGGTAAGTATAGGCATGTTTGTTATTTTAAAAAAATGTACCTTAACCTGTCAGTGGTCATACAGTTATGGCTGATTGATGTATAGTTATATTCTTTTTTTTTTAATATTAACCTCCACTCAGTCTATGCAATATGACCCATGGCACTCAAATCACTGTCAGCTACTGCTATTTTATTATGTTAATGTGTTTAAACTCGTAATGCCTCAGTTCTGACTTAAATGGTAATGATGTCATAACATGACTAAAAGAGCTGATAAGCTACATATACAAAAGGAGAAAAACCCAGGGGACGGTCGTGAGGACCGGGGAGGGGAGACAGGTCACGGGGGTATACTTCGGCGAAGGGTAGCCCCGTGAGCACGCGCGAACATGGGCTCGGGGCGACGACGCAGGTAACTATGTCTGTCACTCTGAGCCGG
>BLSH010233666.1:248615-265614 GCA_018402905.1 Glandirana rugosa | reverse complement strand
CGGCACTTCACAGTGCAGATGGACAATGACCCGAAGCATACTGCGAAAGCAACCAAAGCGTTTTTTAAGGGAAAGAAGTGGAATGTTATGCAATGGCCAAGTCAATCACCTGACCTGAATTCGATTCAGCATGCATTTCACTTGCTGAAGACAAAACTGAAGGGAAAATGCCCCAAGAACAAGCAGGAACTGAAGACAGTTGCAGTACAGGCCTGGCAGAGCATCACCAGGGATGAAACCCAGCGTCTGGTGATGTCTATGCGTTCCAGACTTCAGGCTGTAATTGACTGCAAAGGATTTGCAACCAAGTATTAAAAAGTGAAAGTTTGATTTATGATTGTTAATCTGTCCCATTACTTTTGGTCCCTTAAAAAGTGGGAGGCACATATACAAACTGTTGTAATTCCTACACTGTTCACCTGATTTGGATGTAAATACCCTCAAATTAAAGCTGAAAGTCTGCAGTTAAAGCACATCTTGTTCGTTTCATTTCAAATCCATTGTGGTGGTGTATAGAGCCAAAAAAGACTAGAATTATGTGTCGCTATCCCAATATTTATGGACTTGACTGTACATTTTTATGTTGATATACTGTATAACCAAAAGCATTCCATTTCCATTAGAGATGGGGGTTTATTATCAAGACTTGTGCACACACAGGCTATATGCTGTTTGCCTAAATTATAATTGTTGGTCTTTTGCATATTTGATGTATAAATAGCCTTATTCGATAAAACGGAAAATTGTGTACTCACCTTTCTGTAATTTTCCTTTCTGGTGCATCTTCATGGCAGCATAGAATGGGTGGTGGCTCCACCCCCGCAACCTGATAGGACTGGTTAACTATAAATCAAAGACAGACCCGGCTTGCAGCATTCTCTGTAACTCTCACCTTTGGGTGGAAATCTGTATGCTACCATGAAGATACACGAGGAAAGGGAAATTATGGAAAGTTGACAATACATTTTCCTGGCGCATCATGGCAGCATACAATGGGAACTACCTCGGCACTCAGGAGGGTGTAAGAAAACAATTGAAAATTGATACACAAGCGTGTATTGTAGGGTAAGTATGCTCCTGCACAACAGATTTTTCATATTTGACTGTCGTGAGCTGAGCCGGGTTCACCTAATAAAGTGTAATGAAGGTGTTCCAGGGGGACCATATAGCCTCAGGAGACACTCAGCACTGTGCTGTCTACGGAGTTGACACTGCCCTTATTGAATATGCTCTTAGGTCTTCCAGAACAGGAAGGTCTTGTGTAGAGTAGGCTCTTATATTTGTCTTAACAATCTAGGAGGTGATTTTATGTGTTGATGCTGGTCCTGCCTTAAGCCATGCTGGCCCAAGCACAGATTTCAGCTTTCCTGAAATCGGTGCTTGGTCCAGCATGGCTCCTTGGTCCAGCATGGGTCCTTAGCTGGATCAGAGTTAGATCAACATCCAGCAGATGTGGTTCTCCCTCTTCACCAAAGAAAGGTGGTAAATTGACTTCCAGGTTAAAATGGAAGGAGAAAGACACCTTAGAGATAAAACAGTCTGAGGGTATTAGGACTATTCTGTCAGGGTAGAATGTTAGGTGAGGCTCATTGAGTACAAAGCCTTCAGGTCTGACGCCCTTTTCGCAGAGGTTGTAGCAACCAGAAATATAGTCTTCAGGGTTAGATTGCAGAGTGTAGCCAATTCTGAAGGGTAGAAATTAAGGCTTGATAGAGCTTCAAGGACCATAGGAAAGTCCCACTTAGGGAATAATGATTTCCTGACAGGTCTTACCTTTTTGCAAGCCTTTAGGAATTGCATCCCCAAAAGGTTAAGGGCCCCCTGAACCCCTGTAAGTGTGGACAATGCTGTACTTTAACTTTAAACGTATTTGAACCTAGGTCCATGTCCAGCACCAGCTGTAAGAACTGCGGAACCTTGGCTAGTTCTGGTAATAATGGACTCCAGGCTTTTTGCTATGTGAGATTCATGGAGACCCTTCTGGCTTGAAACAAGGTAGCTACTACCTACGCTAAGCACCCTTGACTTGGTAGCCTCTGCCTTTCAATGTCCATATCATCAAATGTAGTCTCTTGGGGCTGGAGTACAAAACTGGCCCAGAGAGAGCAGAACTGACATCACTGGCAGAGGCAGTGGTGTCTCTATGTTCAACTGTAGGAAAGACGGACATAAGAGCCTCCTCGGCAAAAACGGTATAATTGCAATTATCAATACTGGAAGTTCCACTGGCAGTCTAAGAAGTCTACCCTTCCACTACTGAGCATTGTGATCTCGCAAGGAATCTGCCACATTTCGTATTCCAGGGAGTTGTCGCCAGATCCACATGGGGGAGACAACCCCCCTTCAAAGTTAAATGACTGAACACCCAACTGAGGGTCCACTTGTTTGATAAGAAGGATCGGACTGTTAACTGATTTTGAGCTGCTAGCATGCAGACTGGCCTCAGGTCTTTTCAATGAATCTGAGCTCATTTGATTAACAGTCGCATTTCCAGCATCAGAGTTCGACTCCTCATTCCCCCTGTTTCTGTATGTACATACAGTATGTAACTGCCAATTTTGTTGTCTGGGCACAGTACAAATCTTGTTCCTCTTATAAAAGGAGTAAATGCCAGAAGGGTTTTGAATGCTCTTCTCAGTTCGAGAGCATTCAATACTATGCCTTTTAAGCTGAACATCCCATGACCTTGAGCAGCCTGTTCCTTGAAACGCATCCCCAACATTTCTGACTGGAATCTGAGGTGATAATGTTTCATTTGGAAACAACAATTGGTCAATTAATAAGATCAAAGATCAGGCACTGTTTTGCTGGAAGAGACTTCACTCCAAAAGGACCTTTGACTTTTTCTATCAGAGGACAAATCTTCGCTCATGGAAGTTCTACTGAATTTTTCTGTGTATCCAAAAATTCCCCCAAGAACCTCATTCTTTGGGTTGGGGGGAGGAAGCTCTTCTTCTAATTAATTCCAAAATTTTGTAGATAAACATCTCTCTTTTTTTCCATGAAATAAGTACAGGCAAAGGTTGATATAGTACAGATAACAGTAGCACATATGACAGAGTAAAACAATTCGCCATTATGCAACATACTTGTAGCATTACGTTTGGAAGTTACAGCTGTTTTCGTTTTATTGAGGCCTGAGAACTCAATTGCCTAGGTAAACAGTTTTAAAAATATTGTCCTTAGGAGTGATGGTTGTTTACCATTCCGTCCGTGGTGGTATAAGATGGATTCAGGACATTGTGTAGGAGGGAGGTCACTTTCTTATGGTGAGGGGGGCATCGTCTGGGTGCGGCAGAACACGGTATGAATGGGACAAAGTATGTGAAGGGGTGTTTGAATGTTGGAAGTTTAGAAATTCTGTGTGGTTAATGTGCTAATCGAGGGGGGAATAGAAGGGGGTAGATGAAAGTGAGAAGAGTGTGACGTAGAAGCCACCGGTGAGGGGGTGGGGAGAAGAGTATGCGTCGGTGTGTGGGGGGGGGAGGGGTGACGGATGATGTAGGGTTTGTCCATCTCTCTGTCCCTCCATCGGGAAGAGTGGGGGAGGAGGGGGGTATTGGTGTCTAAATTTTCTCCTGGGAATTTGGGCATCTGTGATTTTCTATGTGTGTATTTGGTGTTGGAAGATATGTGGCTGGGTATAGGGGTCTTCTGATGGGGCTTGGGCCTTATGTGGGTAGGGTGTCGTCTAAAAAGTGCTCTGTGGTCGTTTGGAAGTGGGACCAGCATGCCCATTCAGCTGAAAATTTGGAGCGAGTGACGTGGGCAATGCTTATTAGGCGTTCCATTTCTGTGATTCTAAAGATCCTTTGTAGCCATTCTTTAATTGTTGGAGTGTGTGGGGTGCCCCAGTGAATTGGTATGCACTGTTTGGCAGCATTCACCATGTGCATGATGAGAGATTTGAAGTAGTTGTTGCTGGGTAGGGTGGTAAGATGCAGAAGAAATTGTGCAGGGGAGAAGTCTAGTGTGTAGGTTGTTACCTCCCGGATGATTTTATGGACTTTGGTCCAGTAGGGTTGGATGAGAGGACAGCTCCACAGTATGTGCACTAGGGTTCCTTTGTTATGTTTGCACCTCCAGCATATATCTGGAATGGTTGGGTTGAATTTGTAGAGAAGGGTGGGGTGCGATACCATCTGGTTAGGAACTTGTAACCGTTTTCTTGTGTGGAGACGTTTACTGAACCCTTATTTATCGTTTGGTGAATGTGTTCCCAACTGTCTGGGGAGATGGATGTAGACAGGTCTCTCTCCCAAGCTTTACACGCTATTCCTGTGTTAGAGGTAATCCCCACAAATAAGAGTGAATGCATTGTAGATATTAGGTGTTTTTGGGGTGGTCCACCAAACACATGGATTAAGGGCGAGAGTGGTCTTGATACCTTAAATTTTCTGTCCAGGGTATGTATGTAGTGTGAAATTAGGGTGTAGTTACAGGGGGAGCATTGTGCGCCTCCTTTTGTTGGGAGATTTTCTCTTTTTTGTAGTTTTCCCTGTGAAAGGAATTGATGGACTTGGACCTTTGTGTGTGGCCATGTATCAGTTAGGAAAGTTTTGTGCATTCCAGGGGGAAAGTCAGGGTTGAGGCGTAGCAGGGTTGCGGCGTAGCGGGGTAAGGGGTCCCGGTGTTAAGGATAGGGCCGTGGATTTGCAAATGTGTTGGAAGCATTGCAGGGTAGGGCCTATGAAGGGATGGCACTTGATTTCGGATGGAATATGTTTGGGTAGGGTCCATGGTAGCTGGCTTAGCAGGATTGTGGTGAAGGAGTCTTCAAGTTTGACCCAATCTTTATCTTTTCCATGAGCATTCCAGCTTAGGATTCTTGTCAGATGGCAAGCAGTGTTTTTTTGGTCTGGAAGACCTTTCTGTTTGGGGAGGGCAAGAGAGTGGTATTTAATTCTGGGCCTTTTATTGCCCCAGAGAAATTTGGTGCATGCCCTCTTGTACGTACTGAAACATGTGTTAGGGATATGTATCGGGAGGGTCTGCAGTATATACAGAAGGCGAGGTAGTGTGTTCATTTTCAGGATGGCAGCCCTGCCAAACCATGAAAAGATCGGTTTGTTCCAGCGTCTCAGATCTGCAGTGAGGTTTTGTAGAGTAGGAAGATAGTTTTGGTGGAATAGTTGTTTGAGATGCCTGGTGAGTTGAATGCCTAAGTATGTGATTTTGTCATCCTACCATTTGAAGGGGAAATTTTCTTGGCATTGAGTGACTGTTTAAGGCATGGGAATTGGCAAAATAGATTTTGAGATTCGAAAACGTTCCAAATTGATGGAATTCCGTTAATAAATTGGGGATGGATATGCGTGGTTCCATGAGGAAAAGGAGTATGTCTTTGGCGAACGCCGCTAGCTTATACTCCTTGTCCTGTAGGTTTATTCCTTTGATGTCGGGATTTGATATGAGGCTGTTCAACAGGGGTTCTAGGGTAAGTATGAATATAATGGGGGTAAAAAAGGAAGAAAAGGGGGATAGTACAGGTGCTCACTAAATTATTCTAATGTACAATTTCTGTCATGTCACTCTGACCTAACCGCAAAACACTTAAAGTATGCCTCACCACAGCCAGTGGAGCCAAAAGATGGTCAATTGAGTGACACTATACAGGGACAATGAATATATACAAAGTTGCTTTATTAATGTAAATATACAAATTGGGTGCACCACGTTATGTGCTGATAAAAGCAGAGTCCAATTGGACCTTTACCACCTACCGACAAACACATAAAGACAAACACTGAGTGACAATACACATAACAAATAATGACAATTTGTCCGGTCGCCAGTTTAGGTGCACACTAAGGGCTACCCACGGGAATCCCCCGCATACTGTCTATCAATGCTCTGTATATGGGTGTCCCTAGTGTGCAGCCAACCTCGGTGACTCGAGTCAGGATGGGATGGGAGCTGGGGAAAGGGGGGGGGGGGAGGGAGATGCTGGCAAATGTCTATGACCGGCTTGGCAGATGATGGAGCAGAGCCCTATTGAAGATCCAAAGTTCATACAGAGGCCCACAGCATGTACTTTCCTATATGTAGGGCAGAATTGTGGCTGATGCAAAGTGACACAATGGTCATGTTTTCTTGTTGCTACCACACGAGGAGCATATATTCAGCAGTTCACCCAGTATATACTGTGCTGTTACCAAATAGTTCACTTTACATAGTTTGCAAAGGACGGGAGAACCTCCTCCTAGTTCTCTGTATTCGGGTCAACCCAGACCTTAATCTCCATCATTCCACGGGTATATATGCAGTATGTTACCTGGTATGCAACACTCATTTGCCAGGCTGCTATTGCTATACTGCATACACAAGAGCAGGAGTAGGTCCGTGTATATTAGTACTGCTGATATAAAGAAGCCATGGGAGCTCTCACCTGGTACCTTCGTTTGCTGAGTCAATGTAATACAGGCAATACCTCTGTTGTTGATTTAACGTGGCTTCGCTCCTCCGGGTACTGGCACCATGCTATGCCGATAACTGCATGTCATGTATCCAGCCTGTCTCAGCTCTCCTTCTTTGCTTCCCCGATGTAATCATCCCGCGGCTCCGCTCTTCCACGAATCACCATCCATGAGACATTTCCGGGGTTACACAGGCGGCGTCACGTAACGCTGGTGACGTCAACGCGTTTCGCAAACAGAAGAGTGAGTAGCTTCGTCTGGACCCGTGGAATGATGGAGATAAAGGTCTGGGTTGACCCGAATACCGAGAACTAGGAGGAGGTTCTCCCGTCCTTTGCAAACTATGTAAAGTGAACTATTTGGTAACAGCACAGTATATACTGGGTGAACTGCTGATTATATGCTCCTCGTGTGGTAGCAACAAGAAAACATGACCATTGTGTCACTTTGCATCAGCCGCAATTCTGCACTACATATAGGAAAGTACATGCTGTGGGCCTCTGTACGAACTTTGGATCTTCAATAGGGCTCTGCTCCACCATCTGCCATTTGCCAGCATCTTCCTCCCCCCCCCCCTTTCCCCAGCTCCCCATGTCCGAAAAAGTTTTATAATATAATGCTGGAAGGCCATCTGGGTCAGGGCTTTTCCCGGGATGTAGGTTTTTTATAGCAGCGTTCCACTCGTGTAGGGTGATTGGGCCGTCAAGTTCCTTTGCTATGCCGGGTGTCAAAAATCTTGGGCTGTGTTTCTCTAAAAAGGATTGCATAAGGATGCGTCTGGCGGTAGGGTCAGATAGTTGTGGTTCGAATATAAATAGATTATATAGATTTGTGTAGAACATTTTGAATTCTTCTGCTATGCATGGGTTACTTTTCAGTGTGGAACCTGAGGGGGTCTGTATTTGTATTTGGTGGACCATTGTTTTTGCCTTTTTTTATGCTGAGAGCTTGAGTAAGTGTCCGCTCTTATTGCTGTGCTCATAGAAGAGCTTCTGGGAAAGGGTGTATTTTTTTCTTATCTTTCGGTTTATCTCCTCAAGTAGTAGTTTACAAGTTTCAATCAGTTCCTGGTGGGTTGATTGGGCTAGGCTGTATTTGTGTTGGCATTCAAGTGTTTTTATTTTGGTGACAATAGAAAACAAAGAGAGGCGCCTCTAAGTGCAACAAGCAAGTCTGTTTAATAAAATTAGGTATAAAAACACTCACATAGATGAGAACAATGTAGGCATGAACCGACTGGGAACAAAAGGGGGAGACCGCCGTCACTCTCAGGGTCCCGGGAGTCCCAAGCCGTAGTACCGTCCTCTGTCTTCCACCGCTGTAAATTGGAATAGCCGGCTCGTATAGCGGTATCCGGAACGAAGCGTGGAACGCAACTGGGATAGAGTCCAGGGGTGATGGCGTCATAGAATGCGACGCGTTTCGTTAGCATGCAGGTCAGGTGGTAAACGTCCTGCGCTACTTCGTCAGGCTGATAGGAGGAGTCGGTATATTGAAACTGTGTCCATGAAATGCAGCCTGACAGAGTTGAGAGGGAGATATGCATTCTATAACGCCATCACCCCTGGACTCTATCCCAGCTGTGTTCCACGCCTCGTTCCGGATAACGCTATACGAGCCGGCTATTCCAACTTACAGCGGTGGAAGACAGAGGACGGTACTACGGCTTGGGACTCCCGGGACCCTGAGAGTGACGGCGGTCTCCCCCTTTTGTTCCCAGTCGGTTCATGCCTACATTGTTCTCATCTATGTGAGTGTTTTTATACCTAATTTTATTAAACAGACTTGCTTGTTGCACTTAGAGGCGCCTCTCTTTGTTTTCTATTGTTGCAGTATTAGTGGACCGCGGGATCTGGGTCCACCCTCTTTGGCTGCCCTCAGTGCTTCCTCCTGGACTGACTGAGCTATTGTCCCATCCACTCCATGGTCCTTCATCATCTGGTTTGGTATTTATCTTTGGTTGCTGTTCATTCCCTCTTTCTAAGTCCTTGCCGGTAATAACATCTCTCACACATGCCCCCTTTATTGTATTATGCATCCTGATTCTATGTCTATTTTCATTTGCGCCCCATCACTTGTTTTATTTTGGTGACTAGTTTGTTGATTAGGGCCAACCTCTCCCTTTTCAGGGTAGAGGCAAGTGAAATCAATTTCCCCCTCACCACACATTTATGGGCTTCCCATTGAGTCAAATGGGATGTGTCGAGTGTATCTTTATCCTGGAAGTATTGTTTAAGGGTGCTTTGTATATTGACTAGTCTTGCTTTGTCTGTCAGGAGTTGTGGGTCTAGTTTCCAAATTTTGGAAGTGTGGTCCTTTTCTGGGAAGGTTAGGGGGATGTTGATAGGGTGGTGATTGGAGATGATCATTGGTTTGATTGTGGCTTTAGATAGGCACAGCAGGTCACGTTGGCTTAGGAAGAGGTAGTCCAGGTGGGAGTATTTGTTATGAGGTGGGGAAAAGAATGTGTAGTCCTTATCGTGGGGATGTAGGGTTCTCCATGAATCATGTAGGGAAAGGTCTTGGAGGGATAGTTTAATTTGGCGGAGGGCTCGATATGTGATATGGCTGGTACTTGTGGAAGTGTCTATGAGGGGGTCAAGTGGGATGTTAAAGCGTCCTCCTAAAATAAGAATGCTAGATTTGAAGGAGGACAGGAGGCGAGCAATAGATTTAAAGAATGGGACTTGGGAGGTGTTGGGGCTGTAGGTATTGGCCAAAGTGATGGGTTTGTCCCATAGTGTTCCCGTAATGAGTATGTAACTGCCCTGGTTGTCTGCAAGGGTGTCTGATTTGTAGGGGGAGGTTTCTGGAAATTAGGATAGATGTTCCCTTACTCTTAGTGGTGGGGGAGGTAGCATGGTAAAACTTAGGGTAGTGATAATTTTCAAATTTAGGTATTGCTGTGGATTTAAAGTGGGTTTCTTGGAGAAAAATAATGTCTGTCTTCAGGCTGTGCATGTTTGCCAGTACCGGCGATCTTTTTTCGGGTATGTTAAGACCTTTTACATTCAGGGAAGCCATCTTCAGGGATAGAGGAGAGGTAGAATCTGGGAGTTGGGCAATGTCTGTTGGTGTAGATGGAGTATTGGTGCGTAAGTGGGGGTTAGGGGGTGGTTGTGAGATTGTTTACTCAGGGAAATGCAGGGTGCGTGTAGGGGGGACAAAGAGATGGACAAGAGTGGGATGGATTTCGGGAAAGGGAGAGTGGAGATAAAGTTTAGGTGGTGTATGAGCTGGTTTGGGGAGGGCAGAGAAAAAAAAAAAGGAAGAAAGGGCTGAGAAATGTGGTTGGGGTGGAGGGGGGAGGGACAGGAGAGGGAGAGTAGTGGGATGAAAAGGGGGTGAAGGGAGAGGTAAGGATAAGGAGGATAAGTGGAGGAGGGCACTACATCCGGAGGGGTGAGGGTAGGCCGGCTACAGCACCCAAACGGGAAATAGAGCCCGGATCGGGTCAGCAAAGGCTACCAGAGCCAGCTGTGTGGGGATTTGGTAGACTACAGTCATGAAGCAGGGTATGTCTTCGTCACTACAGAGGTCTGAGTCGATTATGGGGAGGAGTATCTTGCATGTTCCGAGATTTTTAGGGAAAGATTTGCGGTTCTGGGGTGGGGGAGTAGATTGACATTTTGGATACGTTTTCAGATCGGTGAAGGATCAGGTCTGAGCGGGTGTGTTGGCAGTGGCTTTGTGAAATCAGTGGTGGTATGCCACAGTACTGTAGAGTCAGTTTGTTGGGAGGGATACTAATGAAGAGGTAGCTAGGTATTGTTTTGCTAGATAGTCGGTGTGTAGTTCAGTCTCACGGGTGATTGGTGTGTCTAGGGAATGCAGGTGGGAGGGTTGGGGAGTCATTGACTTGGGATGGTCAGAGGACGGTGTGTATGGTCGCCTGTTTGGATGAGGGGGGAGCATATGTAGTCAAGAGGAGTATTCAAAACATTTCACTCAGTAGATATATCAAAAATTATACATATAACTTGGTAAGAAACAACTATTTCGGCCTCTAAGAGGCTCTAATTAACTTTTTAGTCTAGTAGTCATAATAATAAGCATCTATAGAAAAAGAGCCTGGAGAGGGGGATTCCGGGGGGAGGAAGGAGAGTGACAGTGGCCCAGTTTACTATTGTGAATTGGTTTAGGAATCCATGCCCTTAGGCTGGGGAAGCTTGGGGGTTGAATTTAGAATATCAAATATTTCAGATTTGTGAGCTGAAGAGGGCTTACAGTAAGGGGTACCAATTGGTCCCAGCCCGTCTAAGCAAGGGCAGTGTCTGGTCTCTTCCCCCCAGTATCCCGCCCCCCAGGGTGATAAACATGAATACACCAAAGCCTGGATAGGTTTAAACCAGTGTGAAATACAACATAGAGAAGAAGAAGAACAAAAAAAACTTCAAAACCTTGTACCGTGGTAAGTAGGAGGCCTATCAGTGGACCCGGAGACTCGGCAAAATCTGTCAGAGTTTTTTAAGGAGTATTTATGGTCCGTATGTGTTCACCTGTGTGGCTGATCTAGGAAGGGGAAAAAAAACACAAAATAAAATGAAGGAGAAAGTTCCTGGGTTGGTGTCTGGTTATGCACGATGCCCAACGATTGATCGATGCTGTGCCTCTTTCCCTACCTTGAATGTAGAGCGAGGCGGGAATTTGAGGGTACAGGGGGGAGATCGGATGGTTCGACCTTGTGAGGAGGTAGGTGTGGGGTAGGTGTGGGGATATGCAGGGCAGGGTGTTCCATTCAGTTTGGTTGTAGATCTGCTTCTTCGTGTTGTGTTGTTGAGCTTTACTCCTTTTGGGAAGAAATTCGGTGGAGCTGGAAGGGGTGTACCAAACTGAGAGATAGTGCCCCCGGTGTGGTGATACTGGCTTGGGGCTTGTCAATGAACCCTCAGGGGTTGCCTGTATTGATCGAGGAGGAAAAGTGTGGACCCCATATATGGGGGGATCCAGTTCTTTCATGATGGGCTCAATTCTTGGGTGTGGAATGGTGCTAGACAAGGGGAGAGGGCTTATAATCAAGGAGGATCAGAGATAGGGTTCATAAGGGGGGAGTATTCCTAGAAGCAGACAGTGAGCATGGGAGAGGTTACCGGTACCTGGACCACTGTGAGTATAGTGACCTCCATCTGATCGTAAGTTAGTCTTCCAGCCGAGCTGTGCGCGGAGCCAGAGAAGATGTCGGGCTGTTGTTTCTAGGTGTGTATTGGACTGCTGGCAGATAGTGTGGAGTAAGTGAGCATCGGCAGCTGGGTCCCCACTGTCCGGTTTCTCTTACGTGTTCCATTGAGGAGACTTGTCTTAGGTGTGGTGTACGAAAGTCACTGTACCAGTCAGGAAGCGCTATAACTGGGATATCCAGAGTGCTGCAAAAGTACTCCAAGTTTTCTGGGACTCTGAGGTTAGCCGTGCGACCCTGGTTAGTTGCCAACAAGCAGAAGGGGCATTTCCAGCGATAGGTGATGGATTTGGAGCGTAGGAGGTCTAGGAGAGGCCTCAATTCCTTTCTGCACTGCAAAGTTATGGTGGATAAATCTTGGAAGATTTTAATTTCAGTGCCATGGGATAGGATGCGTCCCCTGTCGCGGGCTCTCCCGAGTATTTCCTCCTTTTGGGGAAAGCTGACCAGGCAGCATACAACATCCCTTGGGGAGTCAGTGTCCCTTCCCCTGGGTCTAATTGCTCTATGTAGGCGTTACAGCTCTACAGGGGCTTCTGGTGGTCTCCCAAGGAGATCGTTGAATATGGCTTCCGTGGCGCGTGTAAGCTGGTTGGGTTCTATGGATTCCAGGAGACCTCTTACCCTCAGGTTGTGCCTCCTTCCTCCGTTATCGAGGTCCTCGATATGCCGGTGCAGTTTGCGTAAGTGGATGCGGTGCGACTCTGTCATTTGTTGAACCTGGCATAGTGCTGCATCACAGCAATTGCTTTCTCCACTTCCACCACCCTGTTGTTCATAGATCGTATGTTCTCCCTCAGGCCAGAGATTGCAGAAAAGTTTCTTTAATATCAGCAGCTATGGCATGGAGATCGCTAAGGCTGGAGGCTGCCATTGGGAGGGCGCTCATTTCTGGGTCTCTGTGTTCCCTCTGTCTTACCGGGCTTACACTGGGAGAGTGCGGTCTCCTAGTTGCGGCCTGTTGGTCGGGCCCTGTGTGCCTCTGCTGCTGGGAGCGGAACAGCTCCGGGATACTGCCGCTCACCTGGGGACCTTGGTCTCTTGGCGATCGGGACCTTGTTGCTGAAGTGCTGCGGTGCTTTCCCCCTGTCATTCCATGCAAGGTACCTCCGTTTGTGCTGATTTATGACCTCGTAGTGACGGAGCTCTCGGATCAAGCGCCCATCACAGACCGGAGCCAAACCACGCCCCCCAAGCATCTCTCAATTGCTAGCTAGAAGAAGGATGCTGCCCAAGTAGTGGTGTATGCTCACCCCCCTCACTATGGCAGACATTGGGACCTTTGTGAATGTCCTGGGGTTAGTGGGACTGAAATGTAGGATGGATTGGGACAAGTAAGTAGGCATCTGATAAACCTACAGAGAGCATCCAATCTTCCAGATCAATTATTTATCAATAATAAAAATGATTGGAGATCTGGAATGACTCCTACTTTATGTGCTTGAGTTTTTTCAAGTTTAGCACTAGGCACAGATCGCCTGATTTTATTTGTTTTTTAACTAGGAACAAAGGTTCCTAGTTATCTCCTCTGGGCACTTGGAACCTTCACAGTCACTAATTTTTTAATTAATTCAGCTACAAACTGGACCAGAAGTTTTTGCTTTTGGATCAAATCCGGTAGCCTGGCTGGCTGGAAGTGATCAGAAGGTAGACATCCCTTAAACTTCCACCAACTTCACACTGATATAGTCATTATGGCCCACTGTGTGTGCATAGCTTCAATCTGGCTCCCACAGGCACCTCCTGGTGGAGCACACCCATAAAAGGACTTCTACTGTTCTCCCAAGACAGGTGCCATAGATTTTTAAGGCATTAACAATGAAAATTGGGATTCTTCTCCAGTTCCCTTTGTAAACTTTTTCCAGTCTGTAGGATTTTGCCTCCTTGTATCAACCAGGGAGTTGTTACCTGTATGCTGGGCCTTTCTGATTCTTCTGCATTGTGTCAGATGATATCAGCCCTAACCTGTCAGTGGTCATCCTTGAGGTGGCTGTATCCAGTCTACTCCCAAATTGAATGGAGCCCTCATCTGGTATCTTGCACCAGTTGGATTTGGTTGGATCTGCCAACCATGGCTTCAACCATAAAGCCCTCTGTTCTGTGACCGCGGACAACATCACTCTTGAAGAACTTTAAATGATGTCTACTGACGCCTCCGCCACAGTGTCTACCACCAATTTTAGCTCTTATAAAGCTGTTACCACCTTGTCTCACTCCACTATCTCCAGAAGGGCTTCTTTAATATTAACAGTCCAAATCGATATTGTTCTGCCCACCACTGCAAATGTTATTGCTGGTCTGCAGGCACCTGTAAATGCTACATAAGAGCACTTAAGAACTAGATCTAATTTTTAGACTAGAGCGTCCTTGAAAGTAACCCCAAGGTGCTGCCTCCACCACAGGAGGCGACAGCAGCAGATGGTAGCAGCAGGGGGCCTGTGATCTATTCATATCTTCGTCCTTCAACAAGCTATCCAAGTCGGACACTGCCTGCTGGCTCTGGTTAAAAAAGTACTGGGCAATTCAGCCGCAGACTGAGGAGTGGAGGCTTTATGTATTGGCTCTTTGGCCGATTCTTTAATCAAGGCTAACATCTGCTTCTTTCTCAGTTGCCGCTTCTTGCAAGTGGAATTGACATACTAGCTTGTCCGGCAATAACTTTCCACCACAAATGCAGCAATCATTAGGGCTGGTAACCTGTGATATTTGTAGATGGGTAGCAATGATAATGAAATACAAGTTGATGACCTTGATCAACGTTGCCTTGATGTCTGTGCCTAGATGGTGATTTGTTTTGGTCTTTGGAGGGCTCCTTCCATCTTGAGGTCCTTACAGGGCTGTAGATATTACAACAGGATTGGGACAAGATGCTCTGTTTTTCTCAATATCTTCACTACTTGCCAAATCCCTTTACCTTACAGGCAATGGGTGGTCTGACTGAGCAGTGTTTCCCATAGGGACAGGGTAAAACAGCAGACTGAAATGAAAAACAGATCCCAGAGCAAGCATTCAGAAGTAGATAGGAAGAGCCCAGATGAATGCCATAAAAAGGGAAATAATACCTGCAGACAATTACCAGTTACCACATAAGCATCCAGCATGCATAAGAGGAGAACTCCCAGCACCATTTTGGAAAAGGTCAAGTCAAGAAAAACTACCCACAGTGGCTGCATCACTTCCTGCTGTCCATGTTGTACTGCTGCAGCCATCTTGGAAACGGCAAACACCCACAAACAAACACAATTGGGAAAGAAAAAGAGCACAGACAAACAGAGACAAGAAGGGAAGCAAAATGCAAACTGGAGCTGCCACTTACTCCAAAGCTGGTTGTTTTTTAAATAACAAACATGTCTATACTTACGTTCTCTGTGCAATAGAATTGCTCAGAGTGGTCCCGATTCTCCTCTTCTTGGGTCCCCCCGCTAGCACTCCTGGTTCCTCCTCTCCTGCTGGTGCCCCCAATAGGAGACCATTTCTCATGGGGGCACTATTGCAGGCTTACTCCCGAACCCTGCTGCTGTGTCCATTGATACAGATAGTGGGACTTGGCCCTGCCCCCCATCACTGGAGTTGATTGACAGGAGGAGAAGCCAGTGGCTCCCACTGCTATAAATCTGCCCAATGAAGAGGGAGACAGCGGTGAGGGCTGCTGCTCTCGTGCATATTGTTGGATTGGATCGGGCACAGGTAAGAATGAGGGGAAGGGTGGGCTGGGGGGATCCTGCAGCAGAGAAGGTTTTTTAAAGTAAAAAAACATGAGGCTTTAGAACAACTTTAAAGCTTTCTTTGACAGGCATTTGCCACCCAAATGGGGCTCCAACCATATAGCTCATTTAGAGGCTGTACAGGAAGGACTTCCGCCCAGGAGAGGCTGAACCTGGTGACTCCAGTCCTGATCAGGTGAGGACAAAAAGGAATTGTTGTGAGCCGGGTCTCTATTTGATTTATAGTTAACCAGTCTTATCAGGTATCGGGGGCCACAACCCATTGTATGCTGCCACGATGCACCAGGAAATCATTTTAGAGGACATATACTTTGGAAGCTGTGCCAGAAAAAAACTTTCATAGGGCAAATAACTAGTCACCAGAAGTAGACTTCCTGCAGCTGTCACTTTTCCCAAAACTGAGTTACCATACCTTGTTCCTGTTTCCTACCATACCGTTCCTTCCTCACGGTTAGAGGAAGGAATGGTATGGTAAAGAAGTAAAGCTTTCTTTCCTCATGTCATGCTCACTGACTAAAGACCAGTGAACTAGAGTACTGATGAAAATTCGGCAGAATGAATACAGAGCAGCAGGGAATATGGAGGAGCCACAGATCCAAAGAACTTTTTACATTTTAAGTAGTCCACTTGAAAGTAATTTTATTACTCATTTAGGGCTCGTTCATATGGGTGGCTGGGGGACGTTAACTGCTGTTGGTTGAGCCACGATGTTACACCCCCTCAACTGCCCACCTAAACAAAGCAATGCATCCACTGTACCCATTCTGCTGCTATGAAGCTTTGCTTAGTGAAAAAGTGAAACCGATTAAAACAACTGATCCCCTTCTGGAAATGGCAGTTACCTTCCTGATACGGGGACCCACTTGCTTCATAATTTAAGTTACTGAACTCAGGCAAGTAAATAAATCAGTTAAGACAGAGAAAGGTTAGAGTTCCTACTTGTATATGTTTCAGTTACTGTCTCAAAGACAGACTGGCTCAGTTAAAAGTTGTCTGATAATGTCTGCATTTAATCAGCTACAAGCATTGTGTGAGGAAGAGTGAGTGCTAGAGGGTTAAGAGCTGCTAACACAAAAAGACAACCAATCTCATAAGACAATATGCAAAACGAAATAGTGCAGCGCTCAGCCAAGCAGTGTAAAATTAAGCAAACAAAGTTTTATAGGGACAATGCAAAAATGCAAGACAGCAATTCATGTATAATACAATAATACACAAAACAATTCATATAGTGATATCCACAACTAAATAATACATTCATATATCATCCAATAGTGTTCATATAGGGAAAACAAGGTGAAAAAAATCACACAAAGCCCCCGCCTTGATCCCCACACTGGGTTCCCCTGTACCAATCAGGTGTGACTGGGCGCAGGGCTTTATTTCTCAGAGAATAGGTGCAGGAACTCCTCCCTCCTAAGTCATCCTTCGTCTCTGCCTGGTACCCACCTCTGAGCACCATCCTTTGGTCCCACCTCCCTGTACTTCCCATTTTAGAGAATACAGAACCAAGTGTCATTTTGTGCTACTAGGTAATTTGTATGGAATTTTATCGACCCCCATCCCTGCAACAATAGACCCCACCGCAACAACAATGGACCCCCTGACAACAATGGATCCCCCACACACTTAGATAACAACACACCCCCTAGGTAACAACTGTCCCCCAGGTAACAACAACG
>BLSH010233666.1:187006-221436 GCA_018402905.1 Glandirana rugosa | reverse complement strand
ACGGATATCGGTTCGTACTACCACCCGTACAGTACCAGACCCCGACGTACTTACGACGGCCGTGACCCCTCGATGTCAAGTACTTGGTACTTACGGTTGTACATGACACTGTATGGCTTCGTCTCGTACTAGGGGAGAGAGCCTTTGACCCGACGTACCGTCATAAGGTTGTACTATTGTTGAGGTTTTGTGTGGAGGTTCTACTGGTGACGGAACGATTTCTTCGACTCCGATTTCCACTACCTGACCGGTTCGTACAAAGGTCTGGATATGAAGATATCACAGAGCTGGTGGATGTTAGAGACCTTGCTCTCCTCCACCTTTTGTTTGAGGATGCCCCACAGATGCTCAATAGGGTTTAGGTCTGGAAACATGCTTGGCCAGTCCATCACCTTTAGCCTCAGCTTCTTTAGCAAGGCAGTGGTCATCTTGGAGGTGTGTTTTGGAGTTGTTATCATGTTGGAATACTGCCATGCAGCCCAGTTTCCGAGAGAGGGGATCATGCTCTGCTTCGGTATGTCACAGTACATGTTGGCATTCATGGTTCATGAACTGTAGCTCCCCAGTGCCGGCAGCATTCATGCAGCCCCAGACCATGACATGCCCACCATCATGCTTGGCTATAGGCAAGACACACTTGTCTTTGTACTCCTCACCTGGTGGCCGCCACACACACTTGACACCATCTGAACCTAATAAATTTATCTTGGTCTTATCAGACCACAGGACATGGTTCCAGTAACCCATGTCTGCTTGTCTTTAGCAAATTGTTTGCAAGCTTTCTTGTGCATCATCTTTAGAAGAGGATTCCTTCTGGGACAACAGCTATGCAGACCAATTTGATGTAGTGTGCAGCGTATGGTCTGAGCACTGACAGGCTGACCCCCCACCCCTTTAACCTCTGCAGCAATGCTGGCAGCAGTAATACATCTATTTCCCAAAGACAACCTGTGGATATGACGCTGAGCACATGCACTCAGCTCCTTTGGTCGACCATGGCAAAGCCTGTTCTGAGTGGAACCTGTCCTGTTAAACCGCTGTATGGTCTTGGCCACAGTGCTGCAGCTCGGTTTCAGGGTCTTGTCAATTTCCTTATAGCCTAGGTCATCTTTATGTAGAGCAACAATTCTTTTTTTCAGATCCTCAGAGAGTTCTTTGCCATGAGGTAAGATGTTGAGCTTCCAGTGACCAGTATGAGAGAGTGAGAGCGATAACACCAAATTTAACACACCTGCTCCCCATTCACACCTGAGACCTTGTAACACTAACGAGTCACATGGCACTGGGGAGGCAAAATGGCTAATTGGGCCCAATTTGAACATTTTCACTTAGGGATGTACTCACTTTTGTTGCCAGCGGTTTGGACATTAATGGCCGTGTGTTGAGTTATTTTGAGGGGATGGCAAATTTACACTGTTATACAAGCTGCACACTCACTACTTTACATTGTAGCAAAGTGTCATTTCTTCAGTGTTTTCACATGAAAAGATATAATAAAATATTTACAAAAATGTGAGGGGTGTACTAACTTCTGTGAGATACTGTATATAAAATATATATTTTAATGCTTTCAGAAGGTGCAGGTGATGTCAACGTACCTTATCGCTGCCTCTTGGGATGGCAAGTGATTTGAAATCTCGCGACGATGCACTTCAGCCTACTGAAAGGATATATTCTCAAGGGATTTTTACATGACCAGCTATCTCAGGAGGCAGCAGTTAGGCATGGTGACATCACCCATGTGTCCCAAAACCTGTGGTCAAGGTTTTTTTTTTAAAGAATGGACCGTCCATTTTTAATTGAAGGTCCTCTTTAAATGGGGACAACAGTGGAATATTTTGGGTAAAGTGCAGACAGTGGTAGAGCATTTTCAGCCCATTACACCAAGTGCCCAAACAAGAACTTTTAAGTCTGTATCACAAGATATGAAAGTTAGAAATTAAAATAAAAACATAGGCTTTCCAAGTGATATTATGATGATAAAGCTTATATAAGATTTTAGTGGTTATAAGGTTACTAGAGGCATCGGGAGTGGGGGCTGACGGGGCTACAGCCCCGGGTCTCAGGCATGGAGAAGGCTATTATTAGCCCCGAGTGCTCCCGGAGAATCACCAGAGCCGGCACTGGTGATGTCTCCGCCGCCATTTTAAAGAAGACCAGCTCTAGTGGAGCATGGTCACTCGCCAAGGGGAAGAAACAAGAGGCGGAGCTGCCAATAGAAATATAGCTGCCACCAACCCCCGCCTGTGGCATGCTGCTATGACCTGTTGTGGGAAAGGAGGTAGGGGGTTGGCGGCAGCTCCATTTTTATTGGCAGCCGCCTTCGTCTCTTGTTTCTTTCCCTCCGTGAGTGACCATGCTCCACGAGTGCTGGTCTTCTTTAAAGTGGCAGCAGAGACATCACCAGTGCCGGCTCTGGTGATTCTCCAGGAGCACTCGGGGCTAATAATAGCCTTCTTCATGCCTAAGACCCGGGGCTGTAGCCCCATCAGCCCCCACTCCCGACGCTTCTGGTAACCTTATAACCACTAAAATCTTATATAAGCTTTATCATGATAATATCACTTGGAAAGCCTATGTTTTTATTTTAATTTCTAACTTTCAGATCTTGTGATACAGACTTAAAGGAGGCACTCTGACCACTGGGGACACCCTGATGTAAGGAGGCACTCTGTCCGCTAGGGACACCCTGATATAAGGAGGCACTCTGACCGCTGGGGACACCTGATATAAGGAGGTACTCTGACCGCTGTTGAAACCTGATATAAAGAGGCATTCTGCTGGAGACGCCTGATGTAAGGGGGACTCTGCTGAGGACACCTGATATAAGGAGGGACTCCGATGGAGACACCTGATGTAAGGGAGTCCTCCGCTGGGGACACCTGATGTAAGGAGTGACTCCGCTGGAGACACCTGATGTAAGGGAGCACTCCGCTGGGGACACCTGATGGAAGGAGGGACTCTGCTGGGGACACCTGATGGCATCTGGTGGCAGGCAACGTGGCAAGTGACACGCTCAGGACTCCCACTGATTCTGCATTATGGTGAGTTGAATGATTTCATTTTATATTACAATGTAATATAAGAAATAATGTTCTTCAATCATCCTGACACTATAACAACCATAGTGCTGGGATGATTGAAGCACTAACACCAGGTGTTTGGAATATCTTTATCTGCTGATTGTTAAACTTTCTGGAATACACATATTGCTATTGTGTGCAGGCTCTGACCTGCTGTCCCTCCATCCAACTTTCTTTCCTTCTCTTCTCTCTCATTCCCTCCCTATCTCTTTCTTTCTTCCTTCCTCCATCCCTCGTTCATCTCAGACTCAAACCACACCCTCTTTGAGCCACGCCCTTTAATCCACGCCTACTATTTAGTTTAAACCATGCCCATTTTTTCAGCGGCATGGCTGAAGCCCCTGTTTTTTTCTCACTTAGCAACGGCCCTGGTTACATCTACTTTATCAAATGAAAGAGAATGAAATGCTCGAAAATTCGTTGGGTCTGATGGAGTAACTTCTTATGCGTCAAGGTCGCCCTTAGAGTTGAAAATATTTTTATTGAAAACTTTAGGCACATTACATGAGTAAAGCAATGGGAGAGACATGTCCACCGGTCCACTCAGTGGCTATCGGCCATAGTGGTACCAAGGACTATAAACAATACATCATTGTAATTAGCCAAGACAATTAAGAAAAACTTTACTGTATCAAGAAATAACATTTTGAAGTATAGAAACTGGTGCCGTACTTTTAATTATAAGAAGAACTGAAAGGTAGTGTGGTAGGAAGAGATATGAACATAGTAAAAGATAGAGGAAGAGTGTCAGAGAAAGATAGAAGAGGATAGAAATAGAGAAGAAGAAGAGAAAGGGAAAGGGGGATCTGCTGGAAGGTCTCAGCCCTGCCGAATTACCAGCTATGTCAACAAAGGGCTTTCTATCCGTCCGATGCCGGGGCCCGTTGCAGACCCAGGAGTCCAGTAAGGGTATCAGAGGTAGAGAAGTGGAGCCAAATCGACCATAGAATCTTATATTTATCATACGTGTTATTGTCCATTGCCAGTCTCTCCTCTATTCTCATAATGTCATTCATGGTGGAAACCCACTGGGCTAAGGGAGGGGTGGTAGTACATTTCCAATATAGAGATTGTGAGGTCAAGAAATAGTCTAGCCTACTGTAGGAAGTGTGCGCTATGGAGAAGTGGGTGTAATCCCGTTCTCCAGCGTGTTGAATACGCCAGATGTCCACGAGGTGTGCGTCATGAAGTAGGGATTTAATGTGTGCTAAGGAGGATAGGGAGATAGAGGACTTACCCGCTGAAGTATCCAGAGGCGGTGACAAGGCCACATTGAAATCGCCCCCAACAATGAAGCAAGGACCCCCGGAGGAGAGCAGTCTGGTGAGAGTGGTTGAGATAAACCCATCTTGGTTGGCGTTGGGAACATAAATGTTCACTATTGTAAAGAGAAAATCGTTTAGTTTCAGTTTAAGAAATATAAATCTCCGTGCTTCATCAATAAGCGAATCTAGTATTTCTGGATTGAATGTTTTGTGGAAGGCAATGGACACCCCTTTAGACTTAGCAAGGGGGTTGGGACTATGAGAACACTTATGGTAGTATCTATTCCACAAATTGGGGATGGAGCCAGCACGGAAATGGGTTTCCTGTAGCAGCAGGATGCTAGATCTCAGTTTGTGGAAGTGGTATAGAATCTAGCTCCGCTTCTCAGGAATGTTAAAGCCCCTACAGTCAAAGGAGGCTAAGTTAATCGGGCAATTAGGAGCCATGGAGCGTGTGATAGTGGGACATGTAACAATCTGGGTAGCGCCCAGTGCAGAAGTATCTAACAGTTCTAGACGATCCAGCAGATCGGGGAATGTGTTGGGGAGGGAAGGGAAAGAAGTGAGAGAGGAGAAGATTAGGAAAAAAAGGAGAACAGTATGTATAGTGTTATGTATGAGTCTCGGGCGCCAAGATCCTAGTAGGTAGAATTGTAAAGATAGACTTAAATAAGGATAGTGGAGATCAAGACCTCAACACACTTGGAAAACAATAAAGTGGAACGGCCACTAGGTGGCTCCATAGTAACAAAAATAACATCACAATATGCTGAAGGAAACACTTTAAAACAACAGTATGTGCCTCAAAGGCACTCTATTTACCTAGCGGGGGTCGCACAGAGTGGCCCCCAGAGCCCCGCACCACAGGACAATAATCTACTACAAAGCGGTGAGTAGGCTAAATCGGATAACAAAAAATTTAAATCCAAATACTAGGTGGGGGGTGTAATGGGAATATACTTCCCTGGAGAGGATGGGCACCCAAATCGTCCAGCTCCAGCATGTAGGGGCCATGGAGGAGGTGGAATAGAACCCTGAAGTCCATGGCGTATGAAAAGCAATCAAGGTCGTCCTTAAGAGGAGAATGTCCTTGGCCAGGGACTGTAAGCGGGAATAATGCTGGGGGTCCTGGGTTCTAACGTATAAAGCTTCCTGTCTAGCAGCCTCCGCCTCCACCCCAGTGAGTTCTGCTCTGCGGCCCTTACGAACCCTGGTAATAATTGTCTGATACTGCACCCTGGTGTAGGCATTAAAGGCATCCCACACAGATGCTACAGAGGCTGAGTTAGGGTTGATTCTCCAATATGTTTCCATCTCCACCCTAAATTGCGTCTCTACCTCTGCGTCCGAGACCCGGAACCTGGAGAGCCTCCAGAGCTTGTCTGAGGGGGCAACAGACAGATCCAGGGTCAAGAACAATGGGGTATGATCTGAAATGCCCCGTGGCAAAATCTTGATGTCACGAATTCTGGGCAGGACAGACCCCCCAACATAGGCCAGGTCAATACGGAAAAGGTCTTGTGGGAGGCAGAATAGCAAGTAAAAGCATGAGATTGGGGGTTCTTCCACCTCCCTGCATCAGTTAGCCCATACGTATCCGCCCAAGTTGCCAGACCCTGGGAGGAGCCAACAGCCGCAAGTCTGTCCATACCAGAATCCGGGACTAGGTTAAAATCCCCCATTAAAACAACATTGTCAGTAGGAAACTCTGCTTTCTTGGCTGTAATCTGATTCAACAATTTAAGAGATGCAGGTGGCGGCACGTATAAACCAACAATAACCCACGTCAGACATTGTATCTGTACATAAAGTATCATATATCTACCATCCGGGTCCAGTGCCAGGTCAAGGAGTTTGAAAGGGAGCGTCTTGAGCACCAAAACACTCACCCCCCTCACAAAGCTGGAGTAAGTGCAATGGTAGTGATGTCCCACCCATGGTTTTTTAGGCTAAGGGTCTTACTGCCAATCAGATGCGTCTCCTGGAGCACACAGATACAGGATTATACGTTTTGATAAACCGAAACACTAAGGATCTCTTGATGGAGGAGTTCAAGCCTTGTGTGTTCCAGGAGAGGACCTTAAGAGAGGACATACAAATCCACTGGCAATATGGCAGAAGGAGGAGTTAAACTCAAATTCAAGAGGCTAAGTGCTTGGACCCGGATGAAGCAGAAAGAAAACCCAGACAACAGCGTGGCAACAGGCATGGTGATGAAAAGAAGTACTGTCTTAGAACTTAACACACACAACTTAGAGCCATCAAAAGTAGCCCAACTAAACCAACTGTCCCCACCCCACCCATCCCACTATAATTAAGGAAGGTCTGTAACCCCAAAACACCACCAGCTTGCCAGCTGCGCATAGAGGAAAATGTACAAGAGGCACTTAGCCCCTCACAGTAAAGTCAGTCTGGATTACTTGAGGTATTCCAGCACGGATTGTCAGTGTAGATCACCCAGAGCCCAGGAACACAAAACTTAAATGGACAGTCAAGCGTTAACAAAGGCAGTGAATAGAGTACACTTTCAGAAAAATGCAGAATATATCACCCGGGTCCCCGGGGGCACAGTACTTAGATAGGTAGTCAAACATTAAAGTGGTTGTCAACCCGTGACAACCACTTTAACCTATAGGTAAGACTATAATAAGGCTTACCTGTAGGTGCCCTGCATATCTCCCAAACCTGCACAGTTCAAGAGATGTCCAGTGTAAGAGATGTGCCAACGTCATTTCGGCGCATGCGCAGTGAAGAAATGGCCTCTGTGCCATTTCTTCACTGTGATTGTGCGGTGACTGGCGGCTCCCACGTGCATGTGCAGGAGTGACGTCACGCGACTCCAGCCAGTCACTGTGACTGGCCGGAGTCACGGCCCCCGGAAGGAAGAGGGGCAGAAGATGGATGCTGCCTGCACAGGGGACATGGCTGGGCGTCGCAGACTTAGTTTTACAGGTAAGTGGCATATAATGGGCTACTATGCGTTGCATAGTAGCCCATTATGCTTCTACTTTGCAGGGGAATATAGAGGAAGTAAACACCATCAGGGTTTACTTCCTCTTTAACTGTGACAATAAACAGTGTAGGCACACAATATAGGGCAGTGTCTATCACCCGGATCTCTAGGGGCAAAAAACTTTAGGTATGCAGCCAAACTTTAACCATGGTTATAAACAGTGCAGGCACCAATATAAGGCAGCGTATATCTAATATAAGGCAGCGTATATCGCCCGGGTCCCTGGGGGCACATAACTTGTAAGAGTAGTCAAACGTCAACCAAAACTTTAAGCAGGGCCTCCGGGGTACGAAAGCAGGGTGGACAACCAAACGGTACCCCTGGGTAGGGACAGGGCCTTAGCTAATACAATGCAGAGTAGAACTCCCGGATCCCCAGGGACTCAGAGCAGCAAAAGTTCTGAAATGCAGGACCATCAGGCCACAAACAATCCCAAAGGAAGTGAGACCCGCTAGACTAGAAAACTTTTCTCTGCCGAGAAGGCATCGTACGATTTTCAGCTCGTGTGTACAGAAGTTGGACAAACAAAAGTTGTAAGTACAAACACGCATGGTCAGAATCCAGGAAGTGTTCGGTCGTGTAAACCTGCGTCTGTAATACACAATTCACATTCACCTGAACTTCCTCTTTATACGCTCGTGACACATCACAACGTTTCGGATGTGCAGTCATACAACATCGGTACAATTATCGGCCGAAAACTGTTGTACGACAGCCTGTCGTACAATAATCCGACCGTTAATACGATCCATTCGACAGATGATTTTGAATTATCGTCCAACAGAAGTTGGCGACTAGCAAACTAGAAAACCTTTGTCTGCCGACAAGGGTCGTCTGATTTTTGGCTCATGTGTACGGAAGTTGGACAAACAAAAGTTGTAAGTACAAACACGCATGCTCGGAATCCAGGAAGTGTTCGGTCATGTAAACCTGCGTCCGTAATTCACAATTCACATTCACCTGAACTTCCTCTTAATGCGCTCATAACACATCACTACGTTTCGGCTTTGTGGAATGATAATTTGACTACGGTCAGTGCGCTAGACAAAATCACGGATAGCTGATTTTGAGAAAAGTTGGACGTGCGGTCGTACAACAATAGCATCATGTATATGAGGCTTTAGACCCCATACCCGCTATGCAACTTTTGTTGTCTGATTTCCTTTAGATTTACCAAAATCATGTAGCCTGCCTGATTGCATACAAATTGAAACGCTAAAGGTTTGACCTCATATTATATAGTTTTGGTAAATCTAAAGGAAAAAATCCAAAGAAAATTGTATAGTGTGTATCCAGCTTTAGTCTGTAGGGTTCAATATTGAGTTGGCCCACCCTTTGCAGCTATAACAGCTTCAGCTCTTCTGGGAAGGCTTTCCATAAGGTTTAGGAATGTGTCTATGGGAATGTTTGATCATTCTTTCAGAAGTGCATTTGTGAGGTCAGGCACTGATGTGGACGAGAAGGCCTGGCTTGCAGTCTCCGCTCTAATTCATCCCACAGGTGTTCTATCGGGTTGATGTCAGTACTCTGTCAGTCAAGTTCCTCCACCCCAAACTCGTTAATCCATGTCTTTATGGACCTTGCTTTGTGCATTGGTGCGCAGTCATTTGAACAGGAAGGGGCCATCCCCAAACTGTTCCTACAAAGTTGGGAGCATGAAACTTTTCAAAATGTCTTGGTATGCTGATGCCTTAAGAGAAATCACTGGAACTGTCAGGAAACAACTGCTGTCACCTCTGGAGATCGGGTCGGAATGCCTGTGCACGCGCGGCAGGTGCGTGTGCATGTGTGCGCTGGCATTAGCGCCAAACGGCCTATTTAAGCGGGCAGCACCATGCAGCCGATGCTGTCCGTTCTACAGCGTTTGTGTATCTGAGCAACCCGCTACCTGATAATCTGTTCCTGTGACCCGGCTTGTCTTGACCGTGCTTTGATCTCTGCCTGCACTGACCTCGGCTTCCACGACCACTCTCCTGCCTGTTCCTTTATACCTTTGCCGCCAACCTGTTGACGAACTCTGCCTGTGCCCGACCATTCTTCTGCCTAACCCTTTGTACTGCACCGCCTGCCTGTTGCTGACCCAACCTGTACCACCATTCTATCACGAGACTGGAGGGAGTCCTTCAGTTGTCAGTGGTGACCATCTCAACCCTCGTGCCATCCTCACTTCTGAACCACCTGTCTGCTCTACCAGGGGTTCCTGAATCAGGGTCGCAAGAGGTTACTCCTGCATAAGTCAGACTCCACCACCAGGCACATGACAGGAACTAAGGAGCCAAGCCCAACCCTCGAAAAACAACGCCACATCATAATCCCCCCTCCACCAGATAATTTAGACCAGTGCACAAAGCAAGGTCCATAAAGACATGGATGAGCGAGTTTGGGGTGAAGGAACTTGACTGGTCCTGACCTCAACCCGATAGAACACCTTTAGGATGAATTCGAGCGGAGACTGCAAGCCAGGTCTTCTCGTTCCACATCAGTGCCTGACCTCACAAATGCACTTCTGGAAGAATGGTCAAACATTCCCATAGACACACTCCTAAATCTTATGGACAGACTTCCCAGAAGAGTAGAAGCTGTTATAGCTGCAGAGGGTGGGCGAACTCAATATTGACCCCTACAGACTAAGATTGGGATGCCATTAAAGTTCATGTGCCTGTAAAGGCAGGCATCCCAATACTTTTGGTAATATAGTGTAACAAGTTTTAAAACTTCTGTGGTGTAAAGCATCCTATAACTGTTATTTCATTTTACTTCAGTCATTTTCTCTCAAGTGTCTGGATATTCTTCCTCATCCTTTATTGACTACCTCAAACATTCTCCCAAAAATTATAAAATGTACTTAGAATAAACTTGTTACACAACTCAATCTCTCCAAGTTTTTCACAAAAAAATATATATATTTTCAGAGTTTCCACTTCAACTAAACATATGTGAAAACTGTATTTAGCAACTAGTTTCCCTAAAGAGATTTTGCATTCTTCGATTGTGTTTATTGTTTGACAATTTTAAGATCAAACAATTTACATTATTAGCTGCTTCACCCTTTCAGAAGCAGCTTTCACTACTTTTACAACTTTGGCTCAAAATATATCCTATATTGCATATTCATTTCTGGCTGGCGATTTCAATATTGCCTTTGCTTTAACTCTTGAAAAATGTAATAATACTCCCATAAATTATTATAAATGAAATGCTATACTTATCTGTACGTTTACCCGAGTATTGCTTTTATTAATGAACAGTTACTACCATAACTAACACCTCTTCTTCCCTAATATATCTCTGCTCGAGCTACAGTATGTTTCTAAAGCTTGGTCAGGCAATAGCATTGTTGTCCCAGTAGCTTTTAATCCTTCTGATTTTGTCTCCACACCCCTCCCCCTCCCCAGCACCTTAAATGGCATTTGAATGCGTTTTCCAAAAAAAATTGCACCAATAATATTTCTCTACACACTACTTAATCTGCTCACAAAACTTATAGACGAACACCATCATCCAGCAAGCTTCCCTCCACACAAAATAAACACACAAAAGCTCAATCCAAGACACAAGTTAAGAAAGATAAAATACCCTAAAGTTGGTTGGAAAACCAACACTTTTGGGGAGTGTCAGTCCCGTGAGTCCCCCACATCTCTCAGTGGTGTGTCCTGCCAGCCTCCACATCAATTAAGGACACATTGGTGCTGTATGATAGTAGAAAAGACCAACAAGAGCAGAGGGAAACCCATGAGATTGACATTCCCAGAAGTGTTGGCTGACCTTGGTTTCTACTTTTCATTATAAAATTATTTTTAAAGTTAGTAGCTGGAGTATCTTGCCCTGGGCACTTCTCGTGACATGGCTTTTCAATTACCCTTATTTGTTTCTTTTTCTGTTAGCATTATTAAAAAAACTCTTGTAATTTGATATTTAGTGACCTAAAAATCATAATCATTCGTAAGCAAAATTTTATTAGTCAGGTGAAGTGAAATTTTTTGACTAATATGCCCCCCTTCAGCAAAAATGTGGAAAATACACACATGACAAATGTCTCCCAAAAACAAAACGTATACAAATTTATTGATTGTATAAATTATAATTACTTTACCAAAGGCAGCAGACTCGTTCAGTGCTGTTACCACAGGAGCACTTCTGTTCTGCACTGATTCCCTCAGTCTGTCTGTTGGCTCCTCCTGCCAGTCCCTTTCCTCCTTCAGTTGTCTCCAGATGACTGATGGCATATAAACTCTTGATTGCGCTTCAACCGATACAGACTTGAAGCCCTCATCTGTTTCTTCATGAGCCTCTTGCGCTAGAACATGAACAAATAAGAACAATATAAAGCGATACATGTCACCTAGAGCCTATGTAATGTATTTGAAATACTTTTCTACTTTAGTCAATAGATGGTCAGAAAGCACAGACAGTTCTTGGATATTATTCGACACTACTGTATAGCTGTGCAATAAATAAAGCCTGGTTCATGACCAGACACATGGACAATGAATAAGCAGCAACACACTGATGAGTTCATCCCAGTGTTGTCTCCTCTGCTTCCATGTTTATAGTATCAATGTTCAAAATGTAGCACTTTTTATTTTCAATATTGTATCTTCCACTGTAGTGTCAACCTTTTTTGCAGAAGTGTGCCTGAAACAAAATAATAATAATCCCAATAGCTGACAATGCATTCACCAGATAGTCTGACCCCACAATAAATAAGGATCAGATATTGCTTGTTGCTACCACATCTGGACCTTCCGCTGCTCCACTACACCCAATACTGACTACAGCTAAGGGTCTACCTATCACTCTATTTTCTTACTCTGACGCAGAACACAATTCTCCATTAAAATCTAACCTGACATGCTTGCCACTCTTTACTCCTGATCCAGAATTGAGACAGGTCTTGATCTTGTGCTCGCCGTTAAATGTTTGCATGCAGTGCACTCCTTGGGCTTTATGTTCTTTCTAACTTATCACCATCAGTTGTGAGCTAGTTAAACATAACACACAGAGTATTTGAGTACTGTATTAACCCTTTCCTGACCAGAGTTCTTTGATGCTTAGATGCCCAGGCCAAATTTAGCAGTGACAGCAGGTGTTGGTTAACTTAAAGCACAACTAAAGGCAACATACAGTCGCAAGAAAAAGTATGTGAACCCTTTGGAATGATATGGATTTCTGCACAAATTGGTCATAAAATGTGATCTGCTCTTCATCTAAGTCACAACAATAGACAATCAAAGTCTGCTTCAACTAATAACACACAAAGAATTAAATGTAACCATGTTTTTATAGAACACACCATGTAAACATTCACAGTGCAGGTGGAAAAAGTATGTGAACCCCTAGACCAGGCATCCTCAAACTACGGCCCTCCAGCTGTTGCGGAACTACACATCCCATGAGGCATTGTATAACTCTGACATTCACAGACATGACTAAGCATGATGGGAATTGTAGTTCCTGAACAACTGGAGGGCCATAGTTTGAGGACCCCTGCCCTAGACTAATGACATCTCCAAGAGCTAATTGGAGTGAGGTGTCAGCCAACTGGAGTCCAATCAATGAGATGAGATTGGAGGTGTTGGTTACAGCTGCCCTATAAAAAACACACACCAGTTCTGGGTTTGCTTTTCACAAGAAGCATTGTCTGATATGAATGATGCCTCGCACAAAAGAGTTCTCAGAAGACCTACGATTAAGAATTGTTGACTTGCATAAAGCTGGAAAGGGTTATAAAAGTATCTCCAAAAGCCTTGCTGTTCATCAGTCCACGGTAAAACAAATTGTCTATAAATGGAGAGAGTTCAGCACTGCTGCTACTCTCCCTAGGAGTGGCCGTCCTGTAAAGATGACTGCAAGAGCACAGCGCAGACTGCTCAATGAGGTGAAGAAGAATCCTAGAGTGTCAGCTAAAGAATTACAAAAGTCTCTGGCATATGCTAACATCTATGTTAGCAAATCTACGATACGTAAAGCACTAAACAAGAATGGATCTCATGGGAGGATACCAAAGAGGAAGCCACTGCTGTCCAAAAAAACATTGCTGCACATTTACAGTTTGCACAAGAGCACATGGATGTTCCACAGCAGTACTGGCAAAATATTATGTGGACAGATGAAACCAAAGCTGAGTTGTTTGGAAGAAACAAACAACAACTATGTGTGGAGAAAAAAAGGCACAGCACACCAACATCAAAACCTCATCCCAACTGTGAAGCATGGTGGTGGGGGCATTATGGTTTGGGACAGCTTTGCTGCATCAGGGCCTCAACGGATTGCTATCATTGAAGGAAAAATGAATTCCCAAGTTTATCAAGAAATTTTGCAGGGGAACTTAAGGCCATCTGTCCAGCAGCTGAAGCTCAACAGAAGATGGGTGTTGCAACAGGACAATGACCCAAAGCATAGAAGTAAATCAACAACAGAATGGCTTAAACAGAAGAAAATATGCCTTCTGGAGTGGCCCAGTCAGAGTCCTGACCTCAAACCGATTGAGATGCTGTGACATGACCTTAAGAAAGCGATTCACACCAGACATCCCAAGAATATTGCTGAACTGAAACCGTTCTTTAAAAAGGAATGGTCAAGAATTACTCCTGACCGTTGTGCACTTCTGATCTGCAACTAAAGGAAACGTTTGGTTGAAGTTATTGCCGCCAAAGGAGGTTCAACCAGTTATTAAATCCAAGGGTTCACATACTTTTTCCACCTGCACTGTGAATGTTTACATGGTGTGTTCAATAAAAACATGGTAATATTTAATTCTTTGTGTGTTATTAGTTTAAGCAGACTGTGATTGTCTATTGGTGTGACTTAGATGAAGATCAGATCACATTTTATGACCAATTTGTGCAGAAATCCATATCATTCCAAAGGGGTCACATACTTTTTCTTGCAACTGTACATATTTTAGTAAATCCTCATATAACTACCTGAAAGTCACACATGGTAATAAACATAATAACTAAAATTATTATTTTCCTAATATGTAGCTACAAATGTGGTCTGTAATTCCCCATTCATTTCTTCTTTGCTATACACTGCTAGAGATGATGGGAGGAGTTCAGCAGAGCAGAGCAGAGCTCAGATGTCATTTCCTTTCAGTGAAGTATCTTGTCTGTCCAACAGTCCTCCAGCTTTCTATGATGCTCAGCCTATTTTACATAACACACACCCATCTGCCAATCAATAGCTGTGTGCTATGTAAAACAGTACAAGTCATTACAGGTTCATTTCCACACAGATCTGTCTATTAATCTGTGTGCTTCTCCCTGCCTGCTCTCCTCTGGTAATTTGTATCCCGACAGAACAAAATCCAACCTAGGATCAGCCTGTATAGACAGAGCAGTGGGCGGACAAAGGCGGGGCATAGGTGGGAGTGGGTGGGGCTTCAAGTGTCAATTGTGGGTGGGGCCTAATCTGGACTTCTGTATAGAATGAATGGCTGAGATTTTCATGGATATAGGAGCCCCTCCCACAGGGATGTCAGGACGTTTCTGCAGAGAGAGATAAACGCAAATGGGAACAACATGTGTTCTGTTCAACACAGGCAATTCGAAAACCAGGAAGTAAAGGGGTCACCTCATTAAGGTCCCTTTCACACTGAGGCGTTGGAAAAATGCGTGCAAAACATCAAGCATTACTACCGTGTTTTCCCCGCGTTTTTATCGCGTCAGCGCTATAAGCCGTTTTTAAAGCATTTTTCAAGCGTTTTTGAAGCACTAGCATTAACTGAATAGCAAAACCTCCTACATCACATCCTGTTTACCTCCTGCTATTTTGACCTTTCCACAACCTCTGGGCATTTTGCTGGCGCTTTTAACGCGCTTTACATTTGTTTCAATGTATATGGGCGTTTTTAATGTGCTATTTTTAGCGCTCAGAATAAGTATAAAAAATCATGCTTGCAAGACTTTTTTAACGTGGCGCCAGCGCGACGCCCCAGTGTGAATAGGTGCATTGGAATTAATGAGCAGCGTTTTAGAAGCGCTTTGGAAGCGCTATTTTTAGCGTAAAAGCGCTAGGAAAGCACCTCAGTGTGAAAGGGGTCTTAAGGAAGTGCACATCAGAGCAGGGGACAAGGTAGAGATCTCACCATCCTTACTGCTTTTTGCAAAATAATCAGTGACATGTTTAACAGACTGTATAGGTGCCTAACATATTGATTTTATCATTTTGACCATAGTTCTACTTTAACAACCCAATGACTAATTTGCACATCTAATTAATCTTTATACAGTACACATTTTTAAGGACATAGAAGGTTTTTATTTGAAATGTTGTGTTAATTAAAAAACACTTTGCTCTTTTTTCATTTTAGGTAGACAAGTGTACAAAAATGTAAACGGTATATGTTTTTTACATTTTTTCCTATTTGTTAATCTATTAGCATATTTTTAATAGTGCAACTGTGTCTAATTGTTGACCTTCTTAATACATGGCACTGCAAATGAAAACTAGCATTCATCTGCAGGCTGAAGGCTTTCCTTTTTATCAACTGAGCCTTCAGCCTTCAGGTGGTCAGATATTGTACATTAACTTATCACCACAGGGCATCATGCTGGGGAATCTTAGATTTTCAGTAGGAAGGGGTTAGGGACATTACAATAGTATTAAAGATTGTAGAACAATCTTGTAAACCCAGAATGCTCTGAAATATGACATTATCCAACAATAAATGTTTATTTCTAAAACAAATATTTTTTTCCAAATGAAAAATATACAGGAAAAACAGAATTTATATATATGTGTGCCCTTCAAAGGTGTATCTCTAGGCAAAGCCTTTTAGCCTTTTTTTTCTCAAAAATGAATTTTACTGAAATAAACATAGAAAATACACATCAAATACAGATTCCAGATTAAATGCAACCCTCTTTTCACAGTTACATGAACAAGTACAATATGACCACAGAGTGTATAGAGCAACCAATATCCCATTCCCCTCCCCTCCTGTCTCGGTCTTACTATGGGGTAGCCTCCTGAGAGCAATTACCCACCGAGGTTTCTCCCTTTTTGTCCCATCACATATATTACAATAGCAATCTATCCAATATTAGATCCACTGGTGATAGACCTGACGTAGTCAACCATGGGCCCCATAGTTTATCAAATTTAATGGGACGACCTCGCTGGAAGATGAATTTCTCCAGGTGGAGTGTGGCCTCCATCTGATTTATCCATTCCTTTGGAGTGGGAGGCTCTGTTGCCTTCCACTCCCTAAGGATGAGCTTACAAACTTGAAAGGGAGCCCTGGCTATGGCCTGTCTGGTATTGTTTTATAAGGATAGGTCATCCAGTATTCCCAAAATACATGGTTTAGGGTCAAGTGGGACCTTAACTTGAAAAACTTTATTAATGGTGTCAATGACTTTAGTCCAATAAAGGTGCAATATTGGACAGCACCACAAGAGGTGGATGAGATCACCATGGTCTCTTAAACATCTGGTACAGTCTGGGTTTTCTTTTACCCCCATCTTGAATAGCCTTGCTGGAGTATAATGTATCCGCATTACAATGTATCGTTGGGACAGACGTTGTGCTGTACTAAGAGAGCACTGTTGAACCGCTTGAAGTGCCTTTCCCACTGTTCCTCTTCAAATGTACCTATGTCCCTCTCCCAGCTGTGCACTGCCCCATTTGGAAAGCCTCATAGGAAAATGTTCAGAAGCATTGCATATGACCTGGAAATAAATCCCTTAAAATAGGAAACCTCAGAAATATAATGAAAAATGGGGGCTATGGATTGTGTCCACTCAGTTACGCTAGATTGAGCTTGCGTGGCTCAGTTGTAAATAGTAAATGTACATGGCCTGGGGTATTCCAAATGTATTTATTTCAGGTACTTATATAGTGCCGTCAATTTACACAGCGCTTTACATATACATTGTACATTCACAGCAGTCCCTACCCTCAAGGAGCTTACAATCTAAGGTCCCTAACTCACATTCATGCATATACTAGGGCCAATTTAGACAGGAGCCAATTTACCTACCAGCATGTCTTTGGAGTGTGGGAGGAAACCGGAGTACCCAGAGGAAACCCACGCAGGCACATGGAGAACATGCAAACTCCAAGCAGGTGGTGTCATGGTTGGGATTTGAACCAGCGACCCTTTTTACTGCTAGGTGAAAGTGCTATCCACTACACCACTGTGCTGCCCAAATTTAGCCTGTAGTGCCTGGAAGGAACAGAGTTTACCGTTAGTAGATATATGTACCAGGTGGGAGATTCCATATGATTTCCATCTGGGTGCGCAAGTTAGTGACCGCAATTCTTCATAGTAGCCATTGTCCCATATGGGACTATGGATAGTAAAACCAGTAATGTCTTGTAATTGTCTCACTTTGTGTATCAATACGTATGTAGGGAATAGTTTATTGGACTTGGCAAAGTCCAAGGCTTCCAGTCCCGTGGCCACGTCACTGGCATCTGTAACATACTTCATGAGTGCAGCAGTTGGGTCTTCACCCCCCTCTCCCCCCTTTGTAGATGCTCTTTGGGCACGGTGCGGGCGATATGTTGTAGTTGTGCTGCTAGGTAATACAAGGAGGGGTGGGTTAGGCAAAGCTAGTCCACCTTCCTCCTTAGGATTCTGCAGCTGCTCTAACTTTATCCTAGGTGGTTTGTGAAGCCATAAGAATGATAGTAACAGTGTATTGAAGATACAAAATATTTTTAGAGGGACTACCATGGGGGTATTATGTATTACGTACAGGAGTGGGGCATAAAAATAATTTTGGTGAGGTTTACTCTACCCACTAAAGACATCCGAAATTTGGCCCAGATCTTGGTTTTGTCCCTAATACGGCCTAGCAGGGGAGAAAGATTGAGGGAGATGTAGTCTCGTGGTTGTGGGGTAACAAATACCCCAAATATTTAAATGAAGCGGTCACTGGGATATCATGGAAAGTTGGGCTTCTATCATCGGAAGGTAAGTCTAACAGCATTATAGAGGATTTGGTCCAATTAATTACCAGTCCTGAGTATTTTCCAAACCTACCAATAATTGACATGGCTTCAGTTAATGATTCTCGTATGTCTCCTACGCCTGTGTACAACATAAGTTTTTCGTGTATGTGGTCATATTTAAATCCAGTTATCAAGGGGTCAGATCGAATTAGGGCAGCCAACGGTTCTAGCGATTGCAAACAGGAGGGTGGACAGGGGGCAACCCTGCCTGGTACCCCTATATAGAGGAAAAGGTAAGGAAATATGTCCCCCCTCTCTGATCACCGGCTCTGGGGAACTATACAGCAACTGGACCCAAGATAAAAATATAGGTCCAATCCCAATTTTTTGCATGGTAGCCCATAAATAAGGCCATTCGATACAATCAAAGGCCTTATGTGCATCCAACGATAGTAGGGCCCTCTCGCCTATGTTGTCAGCCCGGCATTGGATATTAAGAAATAATCTGCGTAAATTGATGGAAGTGGACCTCTCTGGGATGAATCTGGACTGGTCTGGATGAATAATGTCTGAAATCACCTTGTTGAGTCTCAGAGTCAACACCTTGGCTAGGATTTTAATATTAGTTTTTAAGAGGGAGATGGATCTATAAGAGCCCGGGTCTAGTGGGTCCTTTCCTGGTTTTAGTAAGAGGACTATATTGGCTTGGGACATGGATGCAGGGAGTCTCTGGGATTCTTTGGCGGCATTAAGTGTTTTTAGTAGTTGTGGTAAGATAATATCTCCGTATTGTTGGTATACTTCATTTGGGATACCGTCTGTCCCTGGGGCCTTAGAGTTAGGAAAGGAGCTAGCTGCTAATTGTATTTCCTCGATGGAGATAGGGGAGTCCAACAGATGGCTCTGAGACTCAGATAGGCTAGGCAATTAAATCTCCTGTAAAAAGTTGTATAATTCTTCAGTGAAGTACCCTTGTTTTGATTTGTAGAGCTCTGAATATAACCCAACTAATTCCTGCATAATACCTGTAGGGTTATTCACCACTTGTCCCCTCCTAGCGCACCGTGCCCCTATGGTTGGGGGTGTCTGATGTGATTGCACTATTTTGGCCACCAGTTTTCCTGTCTGCTCCCCCTCCTCATAAAAGGCTAGCTTATTGAAAAATATTTTTTTTGTCTGCACTGGATTCGTCTATGCGATCAACTGCATCCTGTGCAGCCACCCATGCCTCCCTAGTACCTTCTGTGAAGGATACTCTGCCTCCAGTCCTTGTACCAGCTGGGCTACCTGTTCCCTCATAATGTGAGAGTTTCTCTTAATGGTATTAACATCTGACATAAATAAACCCCGTAAGAATGCTTTGAAGGCATCCAACACACTGCTCATGTCATGGTGATCTGTGTGTCTCTTCCAGTAATCCGCAATTTCCCTTATTATCTTGTCATGGGAGGTAAAGAAGTTTAGCCAAAAGGCATTACGTTTCCAGGGGGCTTTAGGTGAAGTAACGGCTGGTTATACATTTAAGAGGATTAAGAGTGGAGAGCGGTTGGATATACCCCTGATCAGGTATTGTATGTCTTCTATGAGATGAAAAATAGAGTGTGTGCATAGACATAGATCAATCCTAGAGAGGGATGAATGTGTTTTTGAAAAACGCGAAAATTGTTTTTGGTGCGGGTTGTGCATCCGCCATGGATCTACCCACCCTACCTCCCCAATGAATTTCCTCAACGTGGGCCTAGTACGGCATGAGCCATCAGGTGGGGAGGGGTGTTTGTCAGCAGGGTGTAGTATAACGTTAAAGTCACCTAGCAAAATTAGTGGGTGGTAACTGGTATGATAACAGAATCCTTAGTATTGTTGCGTTGATGGAGGAGGAATACATATTACAGCTAATACATACGTCAACTGGTAAATCCTGTATAGTAAGAATTCATATCTTTCCTCTGTATCAATCACTTTGTCAAGAAGTTGGAAATCAAGGGATCGATGTAACAAAACACTCACCCCGTCACGTACCTGATGGTGGAATCTGAATTATGCAGTGGGCAACCTCTCTTATGGCCCTGGTTCCAGAACCCTTGATAGAGCAGACAGGGAGTTCTAGAGCGCAGGGGGTTTGTGCAAGACTGAAGAGTGGTGATACAAGCTGGGTCAATAACATGGGGGCAGAGCAGTACAGAAGGAGCAGGCAGTCGGGTGCAAGCAGATTCGGCAACAGATGGGCAGCTGAGGTACAAGGGATCAGGCAGAAGGATGGTCATAGGCAAGCCGGGGGGTCAGTGCAGGCAGAGTTCAAGCAGGTACAGGGTCAAGCCGGGTCACAGATAAACAGAAAGTCTCAGAACGGATTCACTGCGGAAACACTGGAATGCTGTAGAACGGACAGCACTGGTTGCAGGGAGCTGTCAGCTTAAATGGCTGTTTTGGCGTCAATGCCGGCGCATATGCGCGTGCCCACGCACACAGGCACAAGCGTACGCAAATGCGCACCCGCGCATAGGCATTCCAATGGCCACAGATGATTCCTAACATTGCCCCCCCTCCCAAGTGGCGGCCTCCGGATGCCCAAACGGGTCCTCACCGGCATGCAGGTTGTTTTCTGGCTCCCAAGAGCTTTCTTCAGGCCCATAGCCCTTCCACCTTACCAGGAACTGAATGATGCCCCCTCTTTTCCTGCAGTCGAGAATGGTCTCCACCTCAAAATCCTCCTCTCCGTCCACTAAGACCGGTTCTGGTGGGGCTGTATTGCGCCCAGGGAAGAGATCCTTGACCACTGGTTTAAGCAAGTTCACGTGAAAAACTGGGTGAATGTGAAGCGAAGGGGGTAGGTCCAGCTCGAATGCCACCTTGTTGATCTTTCTCTTCACTAGAAAGGGCCCAATGTACTTTGGGCCTAGTTTTCTGAAGGGGCAGGACAGTCAAGTTTTTTGTTGATACCCAGACCCGTTGGTCAGGTTGCAGTTCTAATTTCCCTCATCTCCCTTTGTCAAAATTTCTCTTGCTGAGTGCCTGAGTCTGAGAGAGAGTTTCCTGTAACAGTTTGCTGTTTCTTTCTAGGAACTGGGTGACTTCCAGTACGGCAGGTACAGTGCTTTCCGTTAACAGGTTAGGTAGGATGGTAGCCGAGGTTTGCCCAGAATGGGGTTTGCTTGGTGGCAGAATAAACCGAGTTATTGTAGGCGAACTTGGCTACTGGCAACAGAGAAACCCAATCATCCTGGGAGTATGAAGAGTAGCAACGGAGGTACTGCTCAAGGGTCTGGTTAGTCCTCTCCATTTGGCCGTTCAACTGTGGGTGATACGCTGAGGAGAAGGCCAGGTCAATTCCCAGGGAAGAGCATAGGGATCTCCAGAAGCGGGATGTGAACTGCCCCCCTCGGTCTGACACTATGTTGATGGGGATTCCGTGAAGATGGACTACCTCTTCTAATGAATGTCCCTGCTGTCTCAGCTACCGTGGGGGTGCCCTTCATGGGAATGAAATGGACCATTTTTGTGAGGTGGTCCACCACCACAAGAAAAGTACTGAAGCCTGCAGATGGAGGCAGCTCGATTACAAAGTCCATAGAGATCTGGGACCAAGGTTATTCCGGAATGGGCAGTGGATTGAGTAGACCCCAGGCTTTGGACCTTTCAGTTTTGTTCTTGGCACAGACTCGACAAGCGCTCACATAGTCTCTGCAGTCCTCGTTCAGGCGAGGCCACCAGAACAAGAGGGATAGCAGCTCTGCCGTCTTGCGACCCCTGAAGTGCCCGGCCAATCTGAGGTCATGGCAGAGTTCAAGCGCTGTTAAGCGCAGTTCCTGTGGAATGAAGAGTCAGTTGCCTGACCACCACAGCCCGTCTTGAGTCCGGTGGCAAGGTAAGACCGGCTAAGGATCGCCTGATCCGGGTAAGGAGGTCTTCTTGGGTCAACAGGAAGCTATTGGCAGGCAGGATTGTGTCTGGGGAAGAAGGATTTTCTGAGTCGTGAAACATCCTGGACAGGGCGTCCGGTTTTACATTCTTGGACCTGGGCTTGTATGTAATATGTAGCTGGAAGAACGAGAAGAATAATGCCCTTCTTGCCTGTCAAGGTTTGAATCTCCTAGCAGCCCACAGGTATTCTAAATTTGGTTGGTGAAGACCAGAACAGGATGAGATGCTCCCTCTAGGAGGTACCGCCATTCCTCCAGAGCCGATTTGATCACCAGCAGTTCCCTGTCTCCAACATCATAATGCCTCTCAGGTGACGAGAGTTTCCTGGAGAAGATGGCATTAGGGTGGAGTGAGGCCTTTGGACCTCGTCTCTGAGAGAGGACTGCCACTACTTCTGTCTCAGAGGCGTTCACTTCAAGAACATAGGGCAGGGCCAGATCGGGATGTTTGAGGATGTGAGCGGAAGTAAACAGCTCTTTGAGTCTTGAGAAGGCCTTTTGGGCCTAAGGAGTCCAGCAGAAATGAGAGTCCTGTTTAGTGAGCTGGGTTATAGGCACAATGACTGCCGAGAACCCCTTAATGAACATCCTATAAAAGTTTGCGATGGAGATGTCGAATCCAAGGAAGGAGAAGCTAGCGCACTCAAAAGTGCATTTTTCTGCCTTGGCGTATAGGCCATGTTGCTGTAGCCGGTTGAGCACACATCTCACATGCCCGCAATGCTCTTCCAAGGAAGGGGAGAATATCAGGATATCATCCAGATAGATCACTACGAATTGGTCCAAGTAGTCTCAGAAGATATCGTTCACCAGATGCTGGAACGGAGCACGGGCATTACCGAGTCCAAAAGGCATGACAAGATACTCATAGTGACCGAAGCGTGTCCGAAAAGCCGTCTTCCACTCGTCACCCTCCCAGATGCGAATAAGGTTATACGCCCATGGAGATCGAGCTTGGTGAATACAGTAGCTGCTCCTAACCTCTGGAATAGTTTGGGGACCAGTGGCAGAGGGTAACAGTTTTTGACCGTTATTTTATTAAGGTCTCTGTAGTCTATGCAGGGTCTGAGAGAATGGTCTTTCTTTTGCACAAATAATATTACAGCCCCTGCAGGTGATGTGGAGGGCCAGATGAAACCTTTCTGAAGGTTTTCATCGAGCTAGGCCTTGAGGGCCTTCAGCTCCACCACAGAGAGCGGGAAGATCCTGCTAAAAGGTACTTCAGCCCCAGGTAGCAGTTCTATTGGGCAGTCGTAAGATCTGTGAAGTGGGAGTTCATCTGCCCCCTTTCTTACTGAACACGTCCAGGAAGTCGTGGTGGATGGAAGGGACAGTGGTGCGGGTCCCTGGATCGGGGTCAGAATTCAGGCAGAGCACGGAAGGGGGTGAATCCAGAGCCAGCGGTAGACAGTTGTATTGGCAGTAAGCAGAAGACAACTGAAACTCTCCAGTGGACCAGTCAACGTGGGGCAGTGTGCCCAAAGCCATGGCAGGCCCAGAATGACCGGGAAGAGGGGAGGCGCAATGGCATCCAGCAGCAGGTATTCTTCAAGAAGAGGAATAGTTTTCTGAATGACTGCTTCTGATTTAATGGTGGACCCGTCTGCTAAGCGGATGGCCATCCGATGGGTCTTAGTTCTGAGGGGAATTTGATTGGCTGCAAAGGCCAGGTCTACAAAGCAGCTACAGGTTCCAGAGTTCAGGATGGCTGGGACCTGGATACTCCCACTGGGGAGCTGTAGATGAAGGAGAAGGACAAGGTGAGCAGAAGAACTGGGTAAGTGTGGGACCCCTTACCACACTTGATGGGGCAGGACCTGACAAAATGTCCGGGGCCTCCGCAGTAGAGGCAGAGGTGATGGTTCAGACATCTGTGTCGCTCCTCAGGAGAGAGTGAGGGACGTGGGGGTCCAGGCTCTAGCAGGTCTTGTGGGGCTGGTCCTGGGAGGCTGGGTGACACCCAGACAGGTCGTGCAGCTCCTGCTGACCTCTCAGCTCTGTGTTCCCTCAGGCGGCAATCAACCTGGAAGGCCAGGTTGATCAGGGTGTCCAGAGATCTGGGAACACCCACATGGGCCAGCTGTCTTTGAGCGGCTCTGAGAGGCCCAGTCGAAACTGATGACAGAGCGCTGCGTCATTCCAGGCTGTATCTGCGCTCCAGCGCCGGAACTCCGAAACATAATCCTCCGCCATATGGCGGACTTGCTGGAGCGTGTGGAGAGCGGCCTCTGCGGTGGCAGCCTGGTGGCGGTCCTTGTAGAGGTGGGCTATGGACTGGAAGAAGAGAACAAGGTCGGTTGTTTCAGGAGCCTTTTGTTCCAGTAGCCGGTGGGCCCAGACTTGGGGATCATCTAGCAGAAGAGAGATGACTAGTCTCACCTTGGTGGCTTCCAGGGAGAAGGTGCGGGGTTGCAGGGCAAAGTACAACTCGCATGCATTGCGAAAAGCCCGAAACTTCCTGCGGTCCCCCATGAACCGTTCAGGCAAGGGTACCTTGGGCTCTGTCAGCAAGGTGACAATAGTGTGGGTAGCCAATTGGCTGGAACTTGATGGAGCTGACTGAGAGAGTTCCAGGACTCTGTTTTCCAATCGGGTGTATTCCCCCTGTAAGTCCTTCACCAGTTGGGTGAGCTCAGCTAGGTGCACACCTAGATCATCCATCAGAGAGGGCCCCTGCGCAGACTCGGAATGGCTGTCCATTGCTGTCAAGTTCCTGATGTTGGAGTCTGACTTATGCAGTGGGCAACCTCTCTTACGGCCCTGGTTCCAAAACCCCTGATAGAGCAGACAAGGAGTTCTAGAGTGCAGGGGGCACGAGGGCTGGATTAAACACAGATGGTGGTGAGATGTCGTCCAGAGGTTCCTGCAAGACTGAAGGGTGGTGATACAAGCCGGGTCAATAACATGCGGGTGGAGCAGTACAGAAGGAGCAGGCAGTCGGGTGGTCGGGTGCAAGCAGATTCAGCAACAGGTGGGCGTAGGCAAGCCGGGGGTCTGTGCAGGCAGAGTTCAAGCAGGTACAGGGTCAAGCCGGGTCACAGATAAACAGGAGGTTTCAGAACAGATCACTGCGGGAACACTGGAACGCTGTAGAACAGACAGCACTGGTTGCAGGGCTTTGTCTGCTTAAATGGCCGTTTTGGCACCAATGCCGGCGCATACACATGCGCACAAGCGCGCGCAAACGCACACAGATGCGTGCACACGCTACGCACAAACGCACATAGGCATTACAATGGCCACAGATGATTCCTAACACCCCCCTTGAGTAGGAGGTATGTGTGGAGTGACACGACCATCCCACCCAGGCAAAATTTATACACGACAGGGTCTCTGGGAACAAATGAGTTTCCTGCAATGCACAGATTGTGGGGAGGTGCTTTCTCAGAGCAGTGGAAACCATAGTTCTCTTTAGAGGATCATTAAAGCCTCTAATGTTCCATGATATAATAGGAACTGTGTTAATAGTTAGGTGAGGGGGGTATAATAAGGCTGCACACATTTCACCCAGGGAACTCCTGGGGGCATCAGAGAGAGCACTAGTACATTCCAATGTATTGGAACAGTGGGTCTCACCAATTCCGGGGACCAAACCAGAAGTGTGGGTATCAGGGACAGCTGCACTTCTCGTCCATGGTATGTTGTAGAAAAAATAGACATTCTGGCATCTGAGCAAAAAAAGAATACAACAAAGAACAAAAACTGTATTGTTAGAACATAGGTGAGGCCATCACCCTGGCCTCCAGGAAGTGGACTCCGACTTTGCAAACTATTGCCAAAGAATTCGTGGGTCAATATGGAAGGATACAGTACCTGCAGAAGTTGGATAAACTTGCGGAAAGGAGTAGGTGAACTAGAAACAAGCTTATGGGCCCTTTTGGTCACCCTCGTAAGCCTCTGCAAAGGTAGAAGGTAGAAATCAACAGATAAAGTTGCATATAGTTGTTTATAAGGTTTCCCAATTGCATGGAGATAATTTGACTCTCATGGTCACCAGGATATCCGTGTCCCGATCGTATCAACAGGGGAGTAAGGCAATGACCATTGCATTCTGTCAATCCGCAATATAGAAATCATCTTGTTGGAAGGGACTTTGCTATCATTCTTCTTCGGCCGCTGGTCGGCCAGCTTGGCGAAACAAGTGTTCATTGGCATCCAGCCAGTCTGAGGTTTCAGCGGTGGATTTATAGAAATGGGCTTGACCTCTTGCTATCACCCTGAGTTTGGCTGGGTACAGCATGGCGTAATTGGCTGAAGGCGCTACAGTCTTTTTTTGACGTCACTGAATTTAGCTCTGCAGCGTTGAACTTCCGCAGAGAAGAATGAATCATTGAGCGTTATGTCTCGATGTTCTCTTGCTAGGCGTAGAATAATCTCCTTATCCTTATAGTTAAGATGTCTGGCCAGCATCGTGCGGGGGGGGGGGTGTCCCGGAGGAATGGGCCTAGGTGGAACCCTATGAGCTTGTTCAGCAGAGTAAAAAGGAGTAAATGCATCTTTGCCCAATGTTTCCACAGCCAGTTTTCTACAAACTCCATGGGGTCTCTACCCTCCAATTTTTCTGGGAGACCCACAATGCGGACATTGTTCAGACGGTTCTCAATGTCCTCATTTTTCAGTTCATTGGCCCTGGTAGCTCTGGCAGTGGGCTGGGTATCTCTGATTATAGGAGCCATCTTGTCTTCTATGTCGCTGACCTGGCCCTCCACTGCAGTGATGCACTCCCTAATTTTCTGTATTTCGTGACGGATCAGTCCCATTTCCTCTTTTAATTCTCCAAAGTGCTCCTGCAGTGTATTCACGGAGGGTGTACATTTATGAACAGTCCTGAGAATGTCAGCTAATGTAGGCTGCACAGCTTCCCCCTCTCCCTGCTCCTCATCCAGCTCTGTGTCTATCTGGCCTGGTGTAGCTTTGGGGCCTTGTGCTGAAGGCTCACCCCCCACTCAGCATGGAAGATGTGTGGGGTGTTTTCCAGTTCTTCCTCAGAATGTTGTTCCACCAAGCCATTTAATTTATAAGTGTAGTATATCATGTCTCTGGGTGGATCTTTCCCCACAGATTTAGGAGCTTTAGGCTGTATCTTACCAGTTTCCTTCTGTTTGTCTGTCCGTGCATGCTGGGCCGCCGCGGTGCCATGTTTGAGGTCGGGAAGCATGCCATCCTCTTTCTGCTGTTTGTGGGTCAGCATTGTCCTGGTCGGTGTCAGTAACGCGGTCCGGAATGTTAGACAGCACCGGGTAATGATCCAGAGCTAAAACAGATTCAGTATACGGCCAGAAACAGGATCAATGGTGGATCTCAAGCAGGGAGCTTTGGGAGACACGTCCTCTCACATGGCGCTCTTGGCCACGCCCCCCTAGGCAAAGCCTTTTAATTTTGGATGGCATATTGGGGAAGGGTTAGACCTTCAGTCAAGTTTTTATTGTTGATTATGTCCTCTTTAGGAAAATTCAAAACTCTATTTGTCCTGGTGCCTAATGTCACTAAAACAAGTGAGAGAGAATCCAAAATGATAGGAGTTGTCCCCAGAACACAGACTGAGGAAAAATCTTCCAATAGGGACAGATGTTCTGTGGAGAAGAGTTACCCTCACTTTAGGAGATTGCCTGTGACTTCAGATGCTTGGCTAGAGACAGAGAGTGATTTAGGACACTGTGCTGCAGTGCTCTCTGTGCTCCCAATAGACTTTAGCTGAATGGGTTAGCATTACCCCACCTATATCCATCAGGGGGAGCTGACAAACAGAAGGAGCTCAAGAGACACAAGGAGCTCAAGGTGGCCAGCACTGGATCATGGGAAATGTAGTGCAGGGGAAAGATCATGCTATGGGAGTCAATGGACTATACATCTACAATTCCCGATGCAAGCTGAGTGTAATAGATAGAGAACTGTATTTTCACAAGCTGAATACTGACAGTGTTTTTTTTTTTTTTTGCTGTGAGTAGACTGAGGTGTGCCTGGTCCTGCTCCTGTGTGCACATCAACCTGCTACAAGCCTGGGGCCATGTGTTGAGGACCGGAGTCCTTCTAGACGGATCCGTAAGTGAGCTGACATCTGAACAGATGTTGCTACATAGTCAGGTTGAAAAAAGACATTAGTCCATCTAGTTCAACCAATAAAGAAAACAGATAGAAAACCTCCATATATACTATCCTATACCCATAGTTGTTCCAGAGGAAGTAAAAAAGCTCCAATAAAGCATGGTCAAATGGGGAGCGCCAAGTGGGGAAAAAATACCCACTGGAGCAAATAACTCAACACTAGGTCCATTATATGGGCCATTTATCTATGTATACATGTTGATCATATCCCCCCTTCATCCCCTCTTCTCAAGAGAGAATAAATTCAGTTCAGCTAATCTTTCCTCATAGCTCAGCTCCTCCTCGCTTCTAATAAGTTTGGTTGCCCTTCTCTGCACTTTCCCTAGTTCCCCGATATCCTTTTTGTGAACTGCAGCCCAAATCCGAACTTCATATACTGGATGAATTCTTACTAGCGAATTGCACAGGGGAAACATTTATGCCTCTGTCTCTCTCTGTCTCTCTCTCTTCTATAATTTTTTAATACAAGAAAGGATTTTGTTAACTTTAGAAACTGCAGCTTGTGGCATTGCATGCTGCTATTAAGTCTATGATCTACCAGAACATTAAGATCCTTCTCCACCACTGACTTGCCCAGCTGCTCTCCTCCTAATGTGTGCGATGCATGCATGTTTTTATCCCCCAAGTCCATAACTTTACATTTATTAACATTAACCACTTCCCGCCCGGCCTATTGACAAATGACGGCTGGGCGGGGGGTTCATTATCGTGACCAGACGTCTATTGACGTCCTCAGGATAATCCGCGATCGCGCGCCCATGGAGGCGCGCATCGTGGCGATCGGTGGTGCCGTGGGTCAGTCTGACCCACCGCATTACCAACCGAGGTAAAAGGCTTCCATGGGAAGCCTTTTACCATGTGATCAGACGTGACCAATCAAACAGTGTAAACAGGAAGAGCCGTTTATTGGCTTTTCCTCTGCTCAAGTCTGCAGACCTGAGCAGTGGAGAGCCGATCGGCTGCTCGCCTGATGGGGGGGGGCTGCGCTGAAAGTTTATCAGTGCAGCCCCCCTCAGGATCGCCACACTGGGCCACCAGGGAGCCAACCAGGACAACCAGGGAGCCCCCCCCCAGGGACAGCATAAGGAGGCCTCCCAGGACCACCAGGGAGCCGCCCCCAATAGACCACCAGGTAAGGGCAATACAGTGCACTGTAGGGATGGCACTGTGCCCATATATGATGCCTGCCAGTGCCATCCCTAACAGTGCTATTTGCACCAGTGCTCCACCAGTGCCATGTACCAGTGCCCACCTGTGCCACCTATCAGTGCCCAGCTGTGCCACCTATCAGTGCCCACCATTGCCACCTAACAGTGCCACCTATCAGTGCCAAGCAGTGCCACCTATCAGTGCCCATCAGTGCCCAGTGTCACCTATCAGTGCCGCCTATGAATGCCCATCAGTGCCGCATATCAGCGCCACCTATCAGTGCCCGTCAGTGTTGCTTATCAGTGCCTCCTATCAGTGCTGCATATATGTGCCCCATCATCAGTGCAACCTTATCAGTGCCACCTCATCAGTGCCAATCTTTACTGCCTCATCAGTGCCCGTCAGTCTAGCCTCATCTGTGCCCATCAGTGTAGCCACATCAGTGCCCGTCAGTGAAGGAGAAAATGTACTTATACAAGGTTTTATGACAGAAACAAAAAACTTTTTTTTTCAAAATTTTTGGTCTTCTTTTATTTGTAGCGCAAAAAATAAGAACCGCAGGGGTGATCAAATATCACCAAAAGAAAGCTCTATTTGTGGGAACAAATTGATAAAAAGTTTGTTTGGGTACAACGTCGCATGACCGCGCAATTCTCATTCAAAGTGCAACAGCACTAAAAGCTGAAAATTGATCTGGGCAGGAAGTGTTCTAAGTGCCTGGTATTGAAGTGGTTAAAGTTCATTTGCCACATAGCTGCCCAATTAAAGAGGAAGTAAAGTCTTCTTTTCTAATTGTACCTACAGGTAAGCCTAAAATAAAAATTGCATTGTTTAGGAGATATTTATTATATACGTCACCAATTACATCATCGGTGCATGCGCTCTGAAGGAACGGCCACGTGTGCTGTTTCTTCAGAGCCCTGTGCCATAACCGGGGCTCCCATGCGCATGCGTGGGAGTGACATCATCGCGGCTCCGGCAACTCACATCGCTGGATCCTGCGAACCTGGGAGAAACACTGGGGAAGATGTCAGCCGTCGCAGTGGTGTGCGGGTGCTGCTGAAGGGGTCATTCTAAGGGAAGTCTAGCAAAAACTGATTTATGTGTTCTTTTATTAAACTCTCAAGTACCTTCACAACTATAGTTACTCAATTGCTGGTACAGATGGGAGGATACTGCTGCCATTAACCACTTGCCCTCCAGAAGATTTACCCCGCTTCATGACCAGGCAATGTTTTGCTATATGGCATGTTATTTTAATAATTAATATTTGTATCCAGGGCCCTGACCTCTGCAGGCCTGATGGTGACCTTCAGAGTCAAGGAGGGCTGACATCCATTCTCACAGTGTGGGTCTTAGCTCTTAGCACTTAGCAGACTCCGAGACTCACAAAAGTACAACAGAATGATGGTTGTATAGCTCTGAAAGCTTTAAAGCTGAACTGTGCCCGAAAGAGCTATTTCCTTTAGCAACTGAACTTGTACTTTGACTTCAACACAGATCTGTAAACATACCAAGCTTGGTATCCCCGTTGTGTAGACCTAGTCTCTATCTGGCAGCCTCCCACTGCAGCTTCATGAACTTAAGCTCACAGTCTCTTAAAATACTCTCTGGACTCCCACTGCCACTGGGTCCCTTGAACTTCACACAGCCAACTGCTGTATCTTCCGAGGGCCACCCACGCTGACTTGCTGGATCCCTTACTCGGCTCTTCAGGCCAACTGCTGAACTCTCCTGCAAGTGTCACCCCTGCTATCCTGCAGGGTCCCTAGCTTCCTTTCCGCTAAGACTTACCCAACTTCTTCACCGTCCCAGGTTAATGGAAAAGGCTGCTCTGGTACTCTCTCACACTTCTGAACTCTGGCCTCTGATAACAGGAGCATTGTCCCTTGAGGGCGACAGTTTGCCCTTTACCTCTGACCCTGGTTCATGCTTTGCCTTCAGCAACAGGAATGGTTGTCCTCCGTTATTAACTCTGTCCCTCCACCTCCGGAAACACTCGGTTCTCCCTCAGACAGAACCTCTGCAATAATCAGTCTCCCCTTGGGCTGAGCCTCTACACACATGGCTAGGCTTCAGGCCTAACCTTCAGCTGCTGTCATGCACATGTCCCCAGGCCTCAGCTTGAACTCTGAACACATGACTCCTTCCCCTTAAATAGACCATCTCAGCATGCAAAGTAGCTACTCTGATTGGCTGAGAAAATATTTCTATTCATAACCTTAACTCATTGTGATCTTTTCATTCTAATGTCAAAGGCAGCAATGCCAGCTAGTGACAGAAAAGAGAGATGCATATAAATTCAGGTTTTAGAGCAAAAGCCAGTGAATCAGCCTACCAATTAGCCAGGCTAGTTACCACCTAGCAGAACTTAATTTGATAGCAGCCCTGTTTAAGACCAGCGTGCTACACTTTCCCCCTACCAAGTTAACTACGTCTCAGAGTTTGCAAAAAAAAAAAAAAAGGATACTCTCAATCTTAAGAGTTGATGTCCTGGCAAAAACATGGATAGTAGGGGTAACAGGGAAGGAAACAATGTAACAATACATGTAGCATACCACATGAGGTAGGTATATATAACATATATTCACTGTAAAAGAATAAAGAGGCGCACCAGCCTTGCACATTGCCCAAGTATATTTATTGGAATAAAAAGGTAAAAAACATACTCACAAACAAATGAGTGTAAAACAGCATGTCAAGGTCCACAATGGACAAACAGCAACCAGGTCACCTGAACTATGTCCGGCATACCGGAGGGCCTTCTAGACAGTTAACGGGTTTCAAGGGGAAATCCCCTCTTCCTCAGAGCCAATCTATATTGCTGCATTACCACGTTATTATATATTATTATATTATATTATATGACGTGGTAATGCAGCAGAATATATTGGCTGAGGAAGAGGGGATCGCCCCTCGAAACGCATTGGCCGTCTAGAAGGTCCTCCTGGGTGCTGGACATAGTGCTCGTGACCTGATTGCTGTTTGTCCATTGCGGACCTTGACATGCTGTTTTACACTCATTTGTTTGTGAGTATGTTTTTTACCTTTTTATTCCAATAAATATACTTGGGTAATACGCAAGGCTGGTGCGTCCTCTTTTTTCTTTTACAGTGAATATATGTTATATATACCTACCTCATGTGGTACGGCACATGTATTGTTACTTTGTCACTCAGGCTGGCACTCTCACGCCACCTAGTGGTCAGCATGAAAGAACAGTCCTTATGTATTCGACCCGTTATCCAGTTTACAATGAAAATTGCCCTTTATGCTACAGCAAATCCTATCTAACTAACTATACAGTAGGGGTGAGCCTGATGTTCGAGTCGAACATCGGGTGTTCGCCCGTTTGCCAACTAGCGAACCTTATTGGGCTTTGTGGCAAATTCGAGCGCCACGGAACGCCCTATAATGCACGGCGAAATCGCAGTGCATTGATGTCTGATGATTGGCCAAAGCATGCACCTGACCTACATGCTTTAGCCAATCACACCGCACTCTGCTGAGAGAGCCGTAATTGGCCAAAGGCATAATTGGCCACTATATAAGGCTGCTTACACAGCGGCCGTACAGTATCTCACAAAAGTGAGTACACCCCTCACATTTTTGTAAATATTTTATTACATCTTTTCATGTGACAACACTGAAGAAATTACACCTTGCTATGATGTAAAGTAGTGAGTGTGCATCTTGTATACCAGTATAAATTTGCTGTCCCCTCAAAATAACTCAACACACAGCCATTAATGTCTAAACCGCTGGCAACAAAAGTGAGTACACCCCTAAGTTAAAATGTCCAAATTGGGCCCAATTAGCCATTTTCCCTCCTTGTTGTCATGGGACTTGTTAGTATTACAAGGTCTCAGGTGTGAATGGGGAGCAGATGTGTTAAATTTGGTGTTATCACTCTCACTCTCTCATACTGGTCACTGGAAGTTCAACATGGCACCCCATGGCAAAGAACTCTCTGAGGATCTGAAAACAAAAATTGTTGCTCTACATAAAGAGGGTCTAGGCTATGAGAAGATTGCCAAGACCCTGAAACTGAGCGGCAGCATGGTGGCCAAGACCATACAGCGGTTTAACAGGACAGGTTCCACTTAGAACAGACCTTCCCATGGTCAACCAAAGAAGTTGAGTGCACGTGTTCAGCGTCATATCCAGAGGTTGTATTTTGGGAATAGACGTATGAGTGCTGCCACCATTGCTGCAGAAGTTGAAGGGGTGGGGTGTTTGCCTGTAAGTGCTCAGACCATATACAGTTTGCTGAAGACAAGCTGACTAAGGACATGGATTACTGGAACCATGCCCTGTGGTCTGATGAGACCAAGATAAGCTTATTTGGTTCAGATGGTGTCAAGCATGTGTGGTGGCAACCAGGTGAGGAGTACAAAGACAAGTGTGTCTTGCCCACAGTCAAGCATGGTGGTGGGAGTGTCATGGTCTGGGGCTGCATGAGTGTTGCCGGCACTGGGGAGCTACAATTCATTGAGGGAATCATGAATGCCAACATGTACTGTGACATACTGAAGCAGAACATGATCCACTCCTTTCGGAGACTGGGCCGCAGGGCCGCATTCCAACATGATAACGACCCCAAACACACCTCCAAAACGACCATTGCCTTGCTAAAGAAGCTGAGGGTAAAGGTAATGGACTGGCCAAGCATGTCTCCAGACTTAAACCCTATTGAGCATGCTCAGAAGGAAGGTAGAGGAGCACAAGCTCTCTAACATCCACCAGCTCTGTGATTTCATCATGGAGCAGTGGCAACCTGTGAAGCTCTGGTGAACTCCATGCCCAAGAGGGTTAAGGCAGTGCTGGAAAATAATGTTGACCACACAAAATATTGACACCTTGAGCCCTATTTGGATATTTTAACTTAGGGGTGTACTCACTTTTGTTGTCGGGGTTTAGACATTAATGGTTGTGTGTTGAGTTATTTTGAGGGGACAGCAAATTTACACTGTTCTACAAGCTGTACCCGCAC
>BLSH010233666.1:144617-166313 GCA_018402905.1 Glandirana rugosa | reverse complement strand
ACTCTAGGAGGTCAGGGAAATAATCGAAACAACGGGAAGAGACCTGGGAGAGATCGAGGTCGTGTAGGGAGGACTCCTAACCACGGGTCTTAACCTGTCGTATGAGTTCTACGCAGACCTGGTCTCAGAACATATCACCCTCTTAATAACAAAATAGAGACCTCAATCAGGGGAAAAATTACGTACGGTTATAAGACAAACGAAACGAACGTCGTCGAACCGTAACGTACGGTAACGACTCGGAAAGTAGATGATCCTGGAGGTCCAGGAAAAGGTAGGATCTAAGCGGATTTCCAAGAGGATGATCGCTTCTTGAGTATGCTGTCCAATTCTGGGCACCAATCCTCAGGAGGGATGTGCTGGAGCTAGAGAGGGTCCAGAGAAGGGCAACAAAGCTAATAAAGGGACTGGAGGATCTCAACTATGGGGGAAAGACTACAAGCATTGAACTTATTCTCTTTGGAGAGGAGACACTTGAGAGGGGATATGATTTCAATGTACAAATACTGTACTGGTGACCCCACAATAAGGAAAAAGCTTTTCCATGAAAGGGAATTTAGCCATTTGCTAAAATTAGAAGAGAAGTGGTTTAACCTTAAACTGTCTAGAGGGTTCTTTATTGTAAGAGTGGTAAGGATGTGGAATTCTCTTCCACAAGCAGTGGTTTCAGCGGGGAGCATCGCTAATTTCAAAAAATGATTAGATGGGCACCTAAACGACCACAACATACAGAAGTACACAATGTACTATTAACATATAAACACACACATAGGTTGAACTGGATGGACTTGTGTCTTTTTTCAACCTCACCGACTATGTAACTATGTTTGATTTTTGATACTAAACCTTAGTTGTGTGCAGGGTATCTACATCTGTACTCCTAGTAGCAGTGTAGTATACACTTGTTTAACCTGGCGTGTCAGTGGGGCTGAGATTTTTCTCAGAGTCGTGGCAGAAGAATAGAGAACCTAATCTACCTCCGGGAGGGATGGGGGTAGCGCTACATCTGTAATGTCAGGTTGCATGGGACAGGAAGTGAAGGGTACAAAAAACTGAAAAAATAAACTGGCAGGGGTTTTAAACCCCTATCTACTTTAATCAAAACAAAAACTGCTTTGGCTATGCATAAACTTTGTGATAAAATTGACCAAAATCTGTTACAGTTTCCCTTTAGTGTAACACTGCCCCTCTGTCTGAACTCAATGAAATACACACCACATTCTCTAATAAAATTGGAGTTATACTTCAAGTACAGAACAGTGTTGGACGAACGGTTCCCCTTTCGGCGAACACCCCAATTTTCAGGGTGTTCGGCAGGTGTTCATCCCAATCAGGGAGCAGTAAAAGCTGGTTGTTAAGGAATGGAAGCTGGCCGCGGTGTCCTTAACAAGTGATGTCAATGGGCTTCCCTGCTGACAGCTGAATAAAGAAAAAAAAATATTTGCCGGTAAAACAATATTTTTAAAAAATGGCATGGGGGCCCCCCCCAATTAATGACAGGCCCTTTAGGTCTGGTATGGATTTTAAGGTGGACCCCAAGCCAAAATAAAAAAATACGGCATGGGGTCCCCCTCAAAATCCATACCAGACCCTTATCTGAGATGAGATCCGAGATGATGGAGACAAGGGTCTCTTCCCCATAACCCTGGGCTGTGGTTGTAGGGGTCTGCGGGCAGTGGGATTTTCGGAATCTGGATGCCCCTTTTAATAAGGGGGCCCCCAGATCCCAGCCTCCCCTATGTAAATATGTATGGTGTACATAGTACTCCTACCCAGTCACAAAAAAGTGTCAAAATTAATAAAAACAGTACACAGGTTTTAAAATTTCTTTATTAAAAATAACAAAAATAGTGTCCCCCCAATGTAGATCCTTCTTCAATCATGACGCTGACACCGCCACCGCCGACCCAAAAAAATTAAAAAAATTGCTTTGCCTGCTGTGAAGGCAAACTGCCGAATGGCTGGCTTGCCGTTTGACAGTTCTTATATAGGTAAGGGCGGGGCCATCTGGTGACATCACCTGGTGGCACTGCCTCCCTTGTGACGTCACCAACTGGTGCATGCTGGGTCGGCGAAGCCAGGCTGCTCACAGTAAGAAACAGAGTCTAGTATATAGATTGTTAGGGTCAAGAGTACTGTATATAATGTATTGCACAGCAACTGAATATGAATATAGCCATTCAACACATGCCAGATAAATTACCTAATTTATAGGCAGATGACAGATACAAAATTATAGACCTGAGATGCTTGGCAACAGCAATAAAAGAGACTCAAGCTAAAGAACCAGTGCTACTTTAGTAGAAGTAAACTCAGAGATTTAGAGTCATTGTCAGAGAGTAGTCAATGTCCCCACCACTTTTCTTGAAGACTAACACAAAGTGGATCCACAAAGTGGATCTTCACCCTCTAAATAAAGTACCCTCCTCTCCACCCTGCCTCTACAGTACATGAATATTATTTTTTTTATTTTTCCATGTAAAGTGTCCAGCCCTGCTACCCCATGCATATCACTCACTTAGGTGAATGACATGCATTGCACGGTGCTGGCTGTGCCTCCTGGGAGATGCATGTCACATATCCCAGTAGGCATAGTCATTCATTCACAAAGGAGGAGGAGATTGGACATAGTACATCAACTGGAGGCCCACCGGCTGAACCTGAAAGAGCTTATGGGCTTCTCGATAACGTCAGAAAGAACATGGTGGCTTGGGACCCAATTGGTGGCAGAATAGAAGAGGATCTCAGCCTCAGCAGGACAACGATGGATCTGCTGGGTGGGGGAGTATCTGAACTTCACAGAACACATTACCCAGTAAGCAGAGGTTTTTTAAAAAAAGGGGGGGGGGGTGGTGAAGATTAAGAAAATGGCAGTGAGATGCCTGTCTGTGGCGTAAGACTTTAGGGTCAATTCACTAAAAGTTAAAAAAAACAACTAATAAAATGGGGTAAATATACAGCATGCCGTAACAATTGCGCAAGTGTTCTGTTCATTAAGAATTTTGCGTTAAATACCGAATGTGGTATTAGTTTGATTTAGCTGTAATTACTGCATTATTTAATGCGGTAATTTACCGCATTGAGCTGGTTGCTAAGTAGCGGGCCGGAAGCCGGCTGCCACTTCCTTAACAACCGATAACGGATAACTTAACAACCCGACAATTTAAAATGAATAAGAAAAGACAGTGCAGGGTCTCCTCCCCCCAATGCATACCGGGCCCTTCAGGTCTGGTATAGATTTTAAGGAGAACCCCACGCCAAAATTAAAAACCAAAAAAACGGCGTGGGGCTCCCCTCAAGATCCATACCAGACCCTTATCCGAGTATTCAGCCGTGGCCGGTGGTTGTGGGGGTCTGCGGGCAAGAGGCTTATCAGAATCTGGAAGCCCCCATTAAGAAGGGGCCCCCCAGATCCCGCCCCCCTATATGAATGAGTATGGGGTACCTACCCATTCACCAAAAAGTAATAAAAACACTGAGATAGTTTTTGGCTATTCCTTAATTAAAAAAAACATTGTTGTAAATCCAATCACGTTGCCTGTCGTACCGGATAAAGAAGAAAAAAACTCCCGCTGTCGATGAAGACTGGCCGCCTACTGCAGGCTCTGCCATTTGACATTTCTTATATAGGTAAGGGGTGGGGCCACCTGGTTATGTCACCTGATGCTCCCGTCCACTTGTGACCTCATGGACCGGTGCATGCTGGCCCGGTAATGTCACATGGGGTGGGACCACCAGGTGACATAGCCAGGTGGCCCCACTCCTTACCTATATAAAAAAACGTCAAATGGCGGGGCCTGCAGTAGGTGGCCAGCCGTCAAGGACGGCGGAAGCATTTTTGTTTTTTTTCTTTTTCGGCGGTGTGGCGGGTGACGTGATTGACGATGGAATTACATCAGGGGACACAGTTTTTTTTTTTAATAAAGGAATTGTCAAAAATGGTCTCTGTGTATTTATTACTTTATGACACTTTTTTGGTGTATGGGTATACTCATTCACATGGGGGGACGGGATCTGGGGACCCCCTTCTTAAAGGGGGCTTCCAGATTCTGATAAGCCCCCGCTGCCCGCAGACCCCAACAACCACTGGCCACGGTTGTGGGGATGAAGCCCTTGTCCTGATCAACATGGTTTGAGGACAAGGTGCTTTGGGACAGGGGCTCATGGTATGGCATGTGGCCTGGTATGGTTTAGGGGGGGAGCTTGCTCATTCCCCACCTTTTCCTGACCTGTCTCCTTGATCACCACACTGTTTTTTGACAAATATCGCATGTGATACCGCCAGCAAAACTGGTGGTATACATTGCATGCTTTTTTACTCTCTGGTCCATTTGTGAATTGGACTTAAGAGTTTTTAAAGCGATATTTACAGGCACATTTTTTTTCCCGGTAAATACTGCTTTATCATTATTTGTTAATTTTTTTTTTTTAATGAATTGGACTTGCCATCATTTATGCAAATGAGTAATATGATACCCTTATCGCATGCAGTAAAGTTTAGTGAATTGACCCCTTTGTCTCACAAATAACTTGAACTAATATAAATCTGCCCGCCAAAAAAACAATTCTTGCCTCCACACCACCAAACAAACCTATTTTATCACTCTCATTAACACCTTTTTATCCAGTCCTCGTCAACTCTTCTCTACCGTTAACTCTCTGCTTCGTCCTCCACTGCCTCCACCCACTAACTCACTCACAGCCCAAGAGATCGTCAATTACTTAAAAAATAAGATTGAATCAATTTGTGATGAAATCTTCACTCTACAGATATCCCCCCCACTTAACATCTCATGTCCACAGGTACAATCAACACTCCCCTTATTCAGTCCTGCTACTATAGACAAGGTTGCCTTTCGGGGGGGGGGACAGGTACCTGTTTTTGACAGGTACCTTTCCCCACTTCTGGGAGACAGGCCCGAGGCCCGGTCTCTCAGAAGTTCGGCCCCCTCCTCCACCGCCAGACCAATTAGAAAGTGCAGCACGCTTCGCACATACACAGTAGGGAACTGGCTGTGAAGCCTAAAGGCTTCAATGCCGGGTTCCCTTACCAGGATTGATGGCGGCTGCACCCAACAGCCGATCCGAAGATCGGCTGGGGTGCCGACATTGTGGGCTCCCTGAACAGGTAAGTGTCCATGTATTAAAAGTCAGCAGCTGCAGTATTTGTAGCTGCTGACTTTTAATTTTTCATGGGGGTGCTGGACCTCCTCTTTAAGAATAACCTTGATCCCCTTCAATCTGGATTTCACCCTCAACACTCCACAGAAACTGCTCTCCTAAAACTTACTAACAGCAAAAACCAATAGACACTATTCTGTACTTCTACTTCTGGACCATTTGGCTGCCTTTGATATGGTTGATCACCCCTCCTCCTCAAAAAACTTTTCTCCTTTGGTCTCTGTGGCTGTGCTCTTAGCTGGCTCACATCCTACCTATCCCACCGCACCTTCAGTGTCACTTACAAATCTACCTCCTCATCTACTCTACCTTTCACGGTCGGAGTCCCCCAAGATTCTGTTCTTGGACCTCTCCTATTCTCAATCAACACCTCCTCCCTGGGTCAGCTGATAGCCTCTCATAGCTTTCAATATAATTTCTAAGCTGACTTATCAGTCTGGATGTCACACCACTTTCTTAGAACTCAACCTATCCAAAACTGAGCTCATAATATTTCCCATGTGCCCCTTCCCATGACGTCTTGGTCAAGACCAATGGTATAACCATCAACCCTTCCCTGCATGTCAGGGTGATAGATGTTATCCTGGACTTTGAACTCTCCTTTTGGCCTCACATCCAATCACCTTCATGATGTGAAGGTTTGCAATAAATATATAATTTCTTTTGTCTCAATGAAGGGTAAAAAATGTTTTTCAAGGTTTTCTGCTCAAAGAAAACCATTTTGTTGCGTTAACACATAACGCGATTAAAAAGCCTTTAGCAGTTGAATCCACACACTGGAGAAAGGCAACATTTGCTCAGGAAATAGCCCTGATAATGAAGGTGTTAAAAAATACAAGTTTGATGTATTGATTGTAATTTTAGCTGTGTCTGTCAGTTCTGACAAACAGCAACACCGCAGATCAGTGTACAGAAATAATAAATAAAAAAAAAAAAGGGTTTTGTGTTCAAGATTGAAAGAGTACCTTATATTGCAGCTTATGTTTTCTTAGATGTCATAGCTTCATTCCTTTTCTTTGCCACCCTATATATGTGGAAGGGCATCTTGTCACCATCACATTGTGTTGCTACACTTGTTAATGCAATGTGCTACCATTCAAATGAATGGGCTGCCTTAAAGCAACGCATGTGAACATGCTGCATATCACAAGTTTCTCCATAGGTGAATGGCCCCAAAGTGTTTAAGGGCTGTATAGTGTTAAACCCTACCTTATTATATATAAATTGAATAGGCTGTTTAGCCTTAACATCACATACTTGTTGGCAAATTATGTAGATATGGAAATCAAAATCTGACAGTATGGCCATGACATTTTCATATAACTTAACAAAAAACTGTTTTTTGTACTCACTTGTGTTTGTAAGTGCTATAATGCTTTCACTAGCAGCACTCACTGACCTGGGTACGGTGCCTGTATTAAAGGGAAAGAAAACAAACAGATAATTACCATTAATTTGAAAAATAACAGTGTATCTAAAACAAAATGAAAAACTGGAAAATTATATTGCCCTCGTGAAATAAAATACTGAATAGTGAAGTGTCAATAAAACAATCCTGGTGTAGCTGCAAAACTAATTGTAAGATATAAACACAAACAGCAAACATATAAAGTTAAAGTGTCGCGCTGAAAAACTTTACATTTGCAAATACTTCAGTGCAAAAAAGGCAAAGACAAAAGTTCATTCATGTCCACAGTGAGTGATTCCACTATAGAGCATAAACTTAATAAAAAAAACAGTCTTCCTCCTTAAAGTGCCATCTGCAAACATGTGCCGTAAAGTGCCACCGTGCACAGTAACAATTTGTGATGAATCCCACCACCGTGCTATTATTGCTCTTACCCCTAGCTGTTGAGCTCTTATTATAGGAGATCAAAGGAAGCCTATAGGTATGTCCTCCCAGAGTTGCAGTGTAGTACCAACATGGAGCCCAGGGACTTCCACGGTTATGTCCAGAAATGCTTGGTCCACGCTTTCCAATTAGGAATATGGGGTATACCAAAAAGAAAAAACGGCTTATGTATATTTTTTCCTGCTGGGAATTGTTCTAGTTATGTCCAGGAAATCTTTGTTGAATTTTTGCTTTGGGAATGTATTCTTATCATCATCAAGAGTCACTTTTATTCACTTATGCTTCGGAGGCCTGAATTGAAAGACAGTGGAACTTCTCACACCATGCTTCCTTCTCTGGAGGAGGTATCAAACAAATGGCTGCTGAACAGGAAGTGGGAGTAATACACTCTATAAGGAGGAAGATTGTTTTTTTGAATTTTATGCTCTATAGTGGAATCGCTCACTGTGGACTTGAATGAACTTTTGTCTTTGCTTTTTTGCACTGAAGAATTTGCAAATTTAAAGTTTTTCAGAGCGACACTTTAACTTTATATCTAAAACAAAAACAACAAAAAAAAATTTTTTATTTTAGCTAGAACAGGGAATAGGTAAAAGTCCTGTTACCATAATTCTAAGTCCCCTGGGAGAGATTTGTCTTTGATAGCTACAACAGGAAGTAACAGTGAAAGCTCTTCTTGTTTTTGTAAAATTTATTTTTTTCTCTTGCTGGAACAAATCAGATCATGCTTTATTTATTTTTTTTTTTTGCCTTCTTCTGGGTCAACAGTTAGTTTTCTTTCTTTTTTATATTGGTTGAAGTAGATGTTCTTTTTTCAACCTGAATAACTATGTAACTATATGGTTGATTTACTAAAACTGGAGAGTACAAAATCCGTACAGCTCTGCATAGAAACCAATCAGCTTCCAGGTTTTTTTTTTTGTCAAAGCCTAATTGAATAAGCTGAATTTAGAAGCCGATTAACTACCATTCACAGCTACACCAGATTTTGCACTCTCCAGTTTTAGTAAATCAACCCCTTTGTAACCCAAAATTTTGGCTTTGTTACCTCACGGTCAGTGAAGCCACATATTAAGAGTAAATCTCCTTAAAGCTAAGACACAAACAGAAATAACATCTGACTTTCCCTTAGCAGTGGCATTCCTTATAGATTCAATAAAGGTATACAGTATATTGAGCTAGTCCATTCAGTGGAAGTATTTTATACCTAAATATGTTGATACATTTATACTGTTGGTTGAAACAATCACAATAATTCACTAACCAAACCCTAATCATAAATGACTTAAGAGTAAGATATTTCTGAAGCTGAAGATTTCAGCTAAGTTGTATTTTGCAACAGAAGGACATATATTTTTTATTCTCTTTGGAAATTATTTTGTCTTTTTTTGCCCTGGAAGATCGTGGTGGTGGGGGAGAGTTAATTTAACAGTTACTTGCAGGCTGCAAAGTTTACAGCTTTATTTAATCAGTCCACTAGAAGACTGAAGTAATCATTTCTTTAACCACTTGCCGTCCGCCCACCGTCAAATGATGGTGGAGAGGAACGGCTCTTGTTCCGGGCGGACGTCATATGATGTCGCCCCTTTAAGCCGGGATTGCGCGTGACTGGGCGCGCGCATCCCGGCTCTGTCGGTGGCGGCGTGTCCCCGGGACATACGTCACCGACGGGGGTGAACAGCCATTGGCCATGGCTGTTTACCATGTGATCGGCCGTAATGAAGTCACGGCTGATCACAAATGGTACTGCCCCCATTCGCACGGAGCATGAGCGCAATCACGTCGGTGGCGGCGTGTTCCCAGGGAACACTGCCTGTCACTGACACTGGTATCAGCCGCCGGCCAGCGGCTGTTACCTTGTGATCGGCTGTGATCTACTCAATTTTCAATGATTGGCACCATAGCTTGTAGACTCTATAACTTACACAAGGACCAAATAATATACACCTATTTGGCTTATTTTTACCAAAGATATGTAGCAGTATAAACTTTGGCCAAAATTTATGAAGAAAAATTACTAATTTGCTAAATTTTCTAACTTTTTTTATTTATAGCACAAAAAATAAAAAACCCACTAGTTATTAAATACCACCAAAAGAAAGCTCTATTTGTGTGAAAAAAAGGACGCAAATTTTATATGGGTACAGTATTGCATGACTGAGTAATTGTCATTCAAAATGTGATAGCGCTGAAAGCTGAAAAATGGCCTGGACAGGAAGGGGGATTTCGTGCCCAGTACTGAGGTGGTTAAAAGGAACAGACTACAACTCACATTCCTTTGTGCACTATATTTTTCACTGGCTCTGCCCTAACGCGTTACCCTCTGAGGAAGTCACGTGGGCATGACGTAATGCGTTAGTGCGACAAACCTGTAAGTAAAAAGGTTTTTGCTTAGAGTTTGACTGCTGAACTGCACATCTTAATGGAAAAGTGTATTGGTTTTTATTGTAGTACACCAATATAGCGCAAGAAATAATAATAAGGAATGTGAGTGCATATATGTTTTATTATTAAATGGCAGAATTAATTATGGCAGAAAGCACTAAAATGTTTTTTTTTTTTTATTTCCTCTTGAGCACCTAATATTGAGGAAGTTAAAATATAAATTATACAGAAAAAATCCATTGCCACCGCAAACTTTAAGGAGTGATACAAGTGCCCAACATATAGCAGAAGGCTGTGGCTGTGAGTGTGGCATCCATCTGCCCCTTAAAGATGAAGGCACATTCTGACCTATTGTACCTATAGGTCTAATAACTAGGTGAGAATCTGGAGTGATTGGGGGTAGACACAAGGGGCACAGATATCACACTGAAAGTGAACGTGGAGCACAATAAACAACACAAAAGGACTATGATTATATATGAACTTGTATTTGTACATTATAATCACTGTGTTTTCACATACAGATTGGTACTTTGTTATTTTAACATAACAGTTTATTGTTTATTAGCATTATCTGTAAGTCATATTAAAGTGGGGATATATTGGTAATATTACAGCACGGCTATTTTTTATGTATACACTGTAAGTTTAACGGTACCTTTCTCACATGATGATGTCTGGACTAGGTTGTTATAATTCTGATTAGCCATCGTGGTCTCAGAATGGCTGGATTTCTGGGCTTGGGTTGTATTCTCTTCCTTCTGTATTCTTCTAGGAATAATAACAGTCACTGCAAACACATAAACATCTCAAAACATAGATAAACAAAAAGCGTCAATAGGGAATTGCAAGTCAAAATGTTCAGTGCAAATATGTGTATCCACCATAGTCTTCAATTCCCTTTTATTCAGTGTTTGACAAGGTAAACCATGCTGATGCACATGTACTTGGAAGTGGCTAATTTTACACACACAAATTTCCAGATATATTTAAAAATCTTTGTAAAATATTAACAACATTTTTTTTTCTATGTCAGTTATTGACTAAGAAGGGAAGCTGGAAGATCAATGTGACAACTAGGTAACAAAAATGCAAAATAATTTCACAAATTAAAAAAAAAATGCTAACTTCATACTATTCATTTTATAGTATAATGCTAACTTTAGTGTCTGTGTAGTCATTTTACTCTGCTTCATTTACTACAGTGTGCACTTACTGGCTTTAAAAAGGGTGGACTCGGGGCACAGAGCCCACCCACTTGTGTGACATTAGTAAAGTAATATTCGCTAATGTCTTCCTGCTTCTCCTCATGGTCAATCAGGAAGCGGCTCCTGAGCCCCGATTGGCCAGGGGTCTTAGGACCGATCTCAGGACCTGCCTTCTGTTTGGCCAGAAGGAGAAGGCTGGGACCTGGCAGCAGCCTACCCCAGATTCAGCAGTGCACCGCCACCTCGTCCTCCTCCCAGTACCTATAAGGTAAGGCCACTGATCACACGAGGAGGGGGGTGGCTTTAGTGAGAGAGGATCGCCGATGTGATCGATCTATCGAGAGCCGAGTATGTGTGTGTGTGTGTGTGGGGGGGGGGGGGGGGGGTTGACCAATAGTTGCCACTTTAGAAAGCATTGTCAGTCTGGGGAGAGGAAAATGTTATATTACCAGATGTATGGTCAAATGTAAAACCTTTATCCCAAAAGAAAAAAAATATTTGTTCACTGTATCTGCTTAAAAAGTGCTAGCTGCAGTTCGGCTTTAATCTGTTAGTCAAGTCCATCTAAATTTTTTAGTACATCTTACACTTCCCACCGCACAAATTGACCAATTTGCTGTCCAAAGGAGTTGTAAAGGTAGTTTTTTTATCCTAATGCTTTCCATGCATTAAGATAAAAAAACTTGTGTGTGGCAGCCTCCCCAGCACCCCCTAATTGCTTACCTGAGCCCCTTCTCTCTGCAGCGTTGTCACAAGTGTCTTAGCTGACCAGACACTCCTTCTGATTGACTGAGACACAGCAGCGGCACCATTGGCTCCCACAGCTGTCAATCAAAATCAGTCAGCCAATCAGGGGAGAGAGGAGTTGGGGCTTTGTGTCTTAATGGATACACGGAGCCTGACTCAACTTGGGTGCCCCCTGTAGCAAGCTGCTGGCTGAGGGGGTACTTGATAGGAGGAGGGGCCAGGAACTGCAAGGAGGGACCCGAGAAGAAGAGGATCCGGGCTGCTCTGTGCAAAACCAACTGCACAGAGGAGGTAAGTATAACATGTTTGTTATTAAAAAAAAAAAAAGGGCGTGGCTAGGATGTGAGACCGAGCAGACATGCAGACCCTGAGCTCCGATCTACAAGTATCCTGAAAATCATCCGAACCCCTTCTTTTCTCATCCCACTCGTAACCTATGGGCATCCTGGGTTCCAGAAGACACCAGGGCACTCCGCGGGTTCCACCGCTTTCACCGGACAAGCTAAAATTATCCCGAGTGCTGTCTGGCATACCGCGCCTCTCTCCCTCTGCTGCGGCCATCTTACCCACGAGGTCAGTGAAATCCACCATGTCGGCAGCTACACAGACACCGACGGTGTCACGAACATCGAAATAACCCACCACCGCTGACATCCTGGAAGTGATTAAAGTATGTAATGACGCGGTGCAGACCTGCAAAGACACCCTGACTGTCAAAATCGACTATATGGCCACCGGCATCAGTCTGATCCATCAGGATCTTGATGAATTCAGGGTCCAGGTGTCAGAAGCGGAGGACCGCATATCCCAGCTGGAAGACTCCACTAAAGCGCACTCCAGGGATGTGCACGCCTTACAGATCCAGGTGAAGGCTCTCCAAGAGAAGGCCATAGACACCGAGAACAGACTGACGCAACAACGTGCGCATCTTAGGCCTACCAAAATGGGAGGAGGGCCCCAGGTCTGCAGAGTTCACGGAAGCCTTCCTCACCAACTTGCTAGACCTTCCTGATATGCCGCCCACCTTCGTGGTGGAAAAAGCCCACAGGGTTCCTCTTACTCGCTCTATGCCAGGAGCCCACCGAGACCCTTTCTCCTGAAATTGCTAAACTATAGAGACTGAGATCAAATCCTGGCGGTGGCCGGGATGAAACAAGACCTGAAATATGAAAACGCAAAGATCCTTTTGTTCCTGGATTATTCGCAGGAGGTCCAGCAGAAACGCCGCACCTTCACCAAGGTCCCGAAAAGGTTCTAGGATAAAGGCCCCAAGTTCAGCCTGCTCTATCCCAGCAAGCTCCGGGTGGTGGAGGGTGTTCGGGCCCAGTTCTTTGAAACCCCGGAGGCTGCGTCGGCCTGGCTGGACGGTCGCTAGGGAACCGGATGAAAGATACCCGAGTCAAGATCTACTTTCCTGGTGATGAACAACTGCAAATATCTGGCCCCGGCCTTTGGGCTTTGATGTGGGATCCACACAGTCTTGTTCCTTTGTTTTGTTGGCCGGTTGCCCCCTCTTCTCCTATTGGTCAGGAGGTGCTCATACATTACACATCGGCACATAGACTTCCTCGGTCCTTTCTAGTTCTACAACATGAAACCTGTATTCCAGCTATGAAACATTAAGGGGTATAGCTATAAGAGTCAGGCCAGCTCACTAACAAACTGCACAGGACACCCTGCTCTTGTATTAATTTCTGGCACTTTCTCTCCCCCTTCAGTTGCCCCCTCCCCTGACCCCCAGGGGAAATACGTCATTCTGGTGCTTAGTATATGGCAGGCTAGGTATGTGAGAGTGGGCATTTATGTTCCTCCGCACTTTAAGCCTGATGTATTGTATGCTGTCTTGGAGAGGATTACCCCCTACTGTTCTGCAAGGCTACTCATAGTAGGAGATTTCAATGCCATACTTTCCCCAGACCTCGACAGACCCGTACCACCTAAATCCTTTTCTGAATAATTATCTAACTGGGCTTTGTCAGCAGGGTTAAGAGAGGTCTGGAGGTGGAAACATCCCTCAAAAAAAAAAAATGTTTTCTCGTTTCTCTGGCTTCTACAAAACAGCTTTGAGGATAGACTTTGTATTCGCCAACCCATCCATGTTGAACTAGGTGATCAGTACAGATTATTTACCCAGTGGCCTCTCTGACCACAGCACCCTTTTGGTGCAGCTGAGAGCCCACTACCAGTACCCGCACGATGTAGCGCCTGGGCGCTCACTGGGTCTCACATAAAGAACAGACACCACAGGCCTTGCAGGACTACTGGACAACTAATGCGGGGCTGTCCTCTTCCGACATAGTATGGGATGCCTTCAAGGCATTTACAAGGTGACACTACATAATCGGCAGTTAAAGCTGTTAAGTCCAAATAGGGGGGTGACACTATGCTACTGGAAGAGGGGGTCAGGGTGGCTTTGGACGAATATGGATCCTCTCCATCAGTTCCCAACTTTGATAAGTTACAGGCTACATTGCTCTCCTTAATGACCTAGAAATCTTGTCCAAACTTATTACTGCCAGAATTAACCCTATTTTACACTCCATAATAGACTCGACCAAACAGGCTTCATGACTCACAAGTCCACTGACATAAATCTTTGAAGACTCTTTACCAATTTGTACGCTCACCATGAGAATCCATGTATTAGAGTGGTCACCTCTTTCGACATTGAAAAGGCTTTTGATTCGATTTAGTGGCCTTTTCTGTGGGAGGTTCTTCAGTGAATGGGTTTTCCCTTAGTTTTTATAAAGTTGCTGCAGGTAATATACCGCTCTGCGAGGGCCGTGATTCGACTGGGGGGCCGAATATTCCCTGTTTTTTCTCTGTCCTGGGGATCTAGGCAGGGATGCCCCCTCTCTCCAGCACTCTTTGCAATTGCCATGGAGCCCATAGCAGAGGTGCTCCGGGTATCTCAACATGTTAGGGCTTTCCGCATGGCATGGCTGGAGGAGAGGGTAGCCCTGTATGCGGACAACCTCTTGCTTTTTCTAAACGATGCAGGTCCCGCACTTCAGGGGGCACTGCAGGCTTTGTCTGACTTTTCTAAGGTGACAGCCCTAAAAATAAACTGGTCAAAATTTTAACTGCTGGCTATAGTTCCAGGTGCACACCAGTCGGCTCCAGCAGATCTTTAATTACAATGGGTGGAAAAACGTACATATCTGGGAGTGCGAGTCTCTAAAGAAGTGGATAGTTTTATCCAGCTTAAACCTGCAGCCAGTAGTTTTGAGGGTCAAGACATTGTTAAAGTCGTGGGAATAACTCCCCCTATCTCTTCTAGGCTGAGTCAATCTTATTAAAATGAAAGTTCTGCCCAAATTTACGAACTTAGTTACAAACTGACCACCCTTATGCGCCCTACATACAGGGGGGATTGGCGTATCCGGACTGCCAAAAATACTTTATTGCCTCCCAGTTGGTTACTGTCCACTGGTCCGTTCAGTGGAGGCACTTTTCAAACTGCCCTTTCGAGGGCCCAAGGCTCCATACAACTTGGCCCCTTCCATGCTCACCACGCTTCAGGCATGGAGAGTTGGCACTGGAGAGAGATCCTGTTTCGCCGAATGCCCCGCTGTGGAACAACCCGAGCCTCCCACATCTCTTTGTGCTCCCCAACTCAAGGGCATGGGCTAAACATGGGGTTAACCTAATCTCTGACACTACATCTGACAACTCCACAGTATCATTCACCCATCTTACTGTCACCTACAATGTCCCTACCTCATACCTCTTCTGTTACCTCCAACTAGCCCATGCTTTCAGAAGTCAATTTCCATTAGGAGCAATGCAGATGGTGCAATCTGACATAGAAAGGGTCACAGGATTTTAATGTGCTGAAAGGCCACCATGGTACTATACACTCACCTCCTCCGGGTCTCCTCTCCGGAACTCTCCAAACTTCGCCGGAGCTGGTCTCTGGACGCTCTCAATCTAGACCTGGACGACTGGGAGGACATGTGGAATTTTCTCTTTAAAATTTTGGTTTCCTTATGGAACCATGTGATTCAATACAAGATGGTACATAGGGCCTACATTACCCCTTACAGATTACATAAAGTGAGACCCTCCGTATCCCCTGAGTGCTGGAGGTGTGGCTGCGAGCCAGGGGACTTTATACATATATTCTGGTCATGCCCTAGAATTCAGTTGTACTGGACACACGTGGTGTCGGTGATAAATAATCTACTGAACATATCCATTACCCCTTCCCCACAAATATGGGACTAGTAGAAGATCTGGTACCTAAGACCATGGAGAGAACATTGATTGGCCTATTACTCTTCTATGCCAGGAAAATTATAGCAATCTGCTGGAAAAAGATCCACCCTCTATCCCCCAATGGAAGTCTTATGTAAAAAAGGCTCTTCCTCTTTATAAAGACACCTACTATCATAGAGGTTTCCCCAAAAATGATGATAGGGTATGGGCCAAGTGCCTAGTGGAGGCCTCCACTGCTACACCAGATTAATTAATACATGGACATTTCTAGCTGTTAAGGGTTGGGAATACTGGAATATACTGTTGGCGAATTCCTTTTTCATTTGAATACGAAACACCAGTCTATTTGATCCAGAAACAGAGCATGTGCCGAATTAGAAACGTTGATATGACAAGCCACTTGGCATGAACAATGAATACCAAGTTTATTCATAATTAATTACATTAATGCCCCTGCGTGGGCAGCATGTGATGTGATCTATATTAGTCTCATGAGCAATGTATTTTTACTTTATGAAATGTTGGTCAATTAAGAGTTTAGACTGTTGTATGTCTTAAGAGCAAATCAATAAAAAAGATATTTAAAAACACATTACATTACAATCACTTTGAAAAAAAGAAAAGCAATGCATCCACCACATTTAGTGATTGTCAACCTGCAATATATTACATGCTTGTATATGGGTTTAATAGAACTTTAACCTTACTATAGAAGCTGAACCATACTTGACTTGATGAAGTGCAACAAAATGTTTTGCTATACTTTAGCTTTAAAATATCTATAGCTATAATTTATGAAACTAATGTGAAATATAACTAGATCATTCCATACTCCTATCTTCTAACAAGAAATCAAAGATTCTTTAGTCTGCACTGATAATTACTTCTAATTAGATGCAGGGTGACCTGATTATTAATGTGAAGAATAATACTATTTTTTATAATTAGTTTAAAAATGCTCCCAGGAATAGGTAAATTATATTTTTAACTTTTAACATGCCTTCCATTTTTCTAACGGCTTACATAAAGTTGTAACCATATGCAAATTAACAAAAAAGAAGGATACTAGTTATATCTATCATTTTAAGCAAGTAAGAGGAATACAATGTAGCTATTTCTCATATACAGATCTACCTCAAAGTCGTGTGTGTATGTCTATATGTGTGTTTGTATACTATGTGTGTGGTGTGTAATAATAAAACAGCTGTAAGCATTGGTGTAATTTAGTTCTAACACTTTCAAGCTTTAATATAGTAATCGTGACTCCTTCGTGATCAGAAGTCATTGAAGCCAAGATGCCCAGACCAAAGTTAGCAAAATCAGTATGGCATTTTTACCTTAGTGATAATGACATACAAGGCTTTGATTTGTTAAGTACCTTTTGTTTTTACACCTGAAAGTGTTTTGCCAAATGTTAATTAATTTATTTTTGTTACACGGTATGGCTAGGTTTACATCTTAGAGGTTATTCGTGCAATGTTTGCATGAGCGCAGCCGCCCATTCATTTGAAAGGGCTGCTGCTATTCTGTGGGGAAAAGGTCCCGGAACTTTTTTTAAAATGAAGCAACACGGAACCTGCATGGTGCCTTGGCAAAATGCGTTTCCGGGTGTGGGAAAGCGCACCACATTTTTCAGTTCATAGGGGTGCCATTAAGAGTTAAAGTGATATTAAAGGCAATTTGTTTTTGTTTTTTTAAATAACAAACATGTTATACTTACCTGCTATGTGCAGTGGTTTTGCACAGAGCTGCCCCAATCCTCCTCTTCTCAGGTCCCCAGCGCTCATGGCCCTTCCCTCCTGCCCATTCCCCCGAGAGCAACCAGCTTGCCCTGGGCCACCCAAGCAGGCTGAGCTTGCTCCTGAGCAGTTGCTTTGCGTGTCCATTTACACACAGAGCCGCAGCTTACCCCCTCTCTTTTTTTATTGGTTCACTTGCTGTGATTGACAGCAATGGCTCCAGCTGCTGTCTCAGCCAATGAGGAGGGAGAGTCCCTGGAGAGCCAAGGCTCTCTTGCACATTGCTGGATCGTGATGGGCCTCAGGTAAGTATTAGAGGGGGCTGGGGGGCTGTTACACAGAGAAGTTTTTTTTACCTTCATGCATAGAATGCACTTTAATGGCAGCCCTGTAGGTTTTTTTTTTTTAAGCAGAGGGTTTTTTTTGTGCGGTTGCATGCCAATGCAGGAATGCGCGCAATTTACATGCACTTCTGCACCCGCACATATGGGAAAATAGCCTATGACAGCCATAGTCAGCAGGTTTGTTTGAAAACAAACTCATATGTTTATTGGCTGCCATGATGATTATGTGACTGGGGACCATAATGAATGCTTTTATTGTTAGTGCAGGCAAGTGCTTTCTGTGCTGGATCTGAACTAGTAGCATGTACATATTCTAAAATAAAAATAAAAAAAACATGAATGAATATTCCATCAGAATGGGGGGGAGAATGCCTGAGAGCAGTAATCTACAGAATGTAAGGTTCAAGAGGTTGTTTAACCAGCAGTAAGCTTAGGAAAGATTACTCTCTACTTGTTTTCAAAGCATTAGTGTTTGAATTCAGGGTCTGTGAAACTCTTAGGAAAGGAAGGTACACAAGACCTAAAAAATCTTTTTCACAAAGGGAAATTCTGTGGTCCATACAGAGCTTCTATACCTCCTGCATTGGGATCACTGGAGTGAGCAGCACCCAGCTGTGTTTTTGCAAACCTCAAGTTGAAAAACATGCCCTAGAAATTCCATTTCCTTTGCTTTTCTACCCTGCCACACAAACATTGGTTTTATTTTGAATATGCAACATGCACCCTCAGAGTACATGATGTATTTGTAGAAACGTTACTTTTGTTTCTTCAGTCTGCTCCTTTTTACTTTAAAGACAAATTTGCATTTCTTAAGCGTTTGCAAATGGTATTATAAGCAGCTGGGAAACTCAAATAATACCATTTGCAAACGTTTTTAATAATATGTTTATTTACTTTGTCTTTGAGAAAGGACTTCCTTTAAGAGCTAAGGGTACTAGTGGAGTAGCCCAAGATTCAGCATTGGGACATTTATTTTTTAACCTATTTACAGTATAAATGATACATTGTTTGGGATTAAAAGTACCATTTTAATGTTTGCAGATGACACCAGGCTATGAGTAGCATAACGTTCTTATAGGTTGTCTCCAACTTACAAGCCGACCTTAAAGCGGAGCTCCACCCAAAAGGGGAAGCGCCACTTGTTTGCACATTTGGCCCCTTTCGGGGGGAGCAGATTCCTGTCAAAACCAGGTACCCGCTCCCACTTCTGGGTAAGATCGCCACACAATGATTGCGTCGATCTGCAAAATTTCCGGGCCCTCCTCCTCCCTCCCCCCCCTGCCTTCTGGGAGACACACAGGTCCCAGAAGACAGTGCGCCCATTCAGAAAGTGCAGCACGACTCGTGCATGCGCAGAAGGAAACAGACTGTGAAGCCTGGACGAATGGACGAATTGGCTAGGGGTGCCGGCATTGCGGGGTACCTGGACAGGTAAGTGTTCTTATATTGAAAGTCAGCAGTTACAGTATTTGTTTTATTTACAGGCTGGAACTCCGCTTTAATGAACTATTTAATTGAGCATCTATGTAGCAAATGAGTTTTAATGTTGAAAATTATATGCACATAGGGGCTAAAAACATGCATGCATCATACATTCTAGGAGGAGTACAATGGGAGAGTCAATGGCAGAGAAGAATCTGGGTGTTCCGGTAAATCATAGACTTAATAATAGCATGCAGTGCCAAGCTGCAGTTGCTAAAGCTAGCAAAATAATTTCTTGTATTAAAAGAGATATAGACTTCAGAGCGAGAGAGAGAGAGAGAGAGACATCATTTTGCCCCTGTACAAATAATTTAGTAAGACCTTATCTGGAATATGCAGTTCAGTTTTGGGCACTAATTCATAAAAAGGATATCAGAGAACTGGAGAAAGTGCAGAGGCAACCAAGCTGATAAGAGGTATGGAGGAGCTCAGCTATGAAGAAAGATTTGCTGAATTGAATTAACTCTCTCTAGCGGTGATATGATCAACATGTATAAATACATAGGTGGTCCATATATTGAACTTGGTGTTATTCACTGTCAAGTGATTACAAAGAACAAAGGTGTGCTCTTAAGGTCTTTTACTTATGCCGGTTTTAATTTTCACCTAGTGATTAGTGGCAAGAAGATATCATCTACATGTGCTTTGAAAGCATAGTTTCTTAATTTCCCCTAGCCCAGGTTCCTCTTTAATGAAGAAAATAAAGATGTTTACACTGAATACAAATAATTAGGTCTATTTCTTAAAATACAATTGTAGATAGTATTAAACAACCTCTGCATTGGTACCACTAGACTACAGATTCAATCTCATTAGATTAAAACTATTGAAAGTTCTGTTGAACGTTCTGGGTCATAAAATTATTTAGAAAGTCACCAAATGCCATTTCTTACTTAAAGCGGAGTTCCACCCTGAATTTTTTTTACATTTTCCCAGTCCTTTTAATCTGAGAAAAAAGAATTGCTGTTAAAAAAAAAAAAATGTTTACTTACCAGAAGTTCCCTGTTACTAGGTGGTGGCTTGTAATCTGCCACTTCAGGGTCTGCGGCGCTCCGCATCACTTCCTCTGTCGCCTGTGCTCCTGGGAAATGTGAGTCATTATTTCCCAGGAGTCATTGGGCAGCCCTGTGTTAAAAATTGCGTTATTTCCCAACCAGAAATGACGCGATTTAAGGCGGATCACCACCCCTTGTTATGGCAACGAGAGATACACTACTTGTCAAAGCAGCCAATTGCATAATTTCCGTCTGTACTGTCCATGCGCCGCTCTGCAACTGTGAAACACCTCACACAGAAACATAAACCCCGCCCGATCATCGCGCCTGCGCAGCACACACAACAGAAACCCTGTCAAATAATCCTTATGCCTCAGTGCGCATGCGCCACAAACAGACTCGCTGAAACCCGTCAGACAGAGATTTTCTGATTGCTGCACAGTGCGCCTACGCAGGCAGCTCTGTCACCCATACAATGTAAATAGGTGGAGATTGGACATTATAGCATACCTATGTTTAATTATACAAGATAGATAGATCTATAGAACAGTGTGTGGATCAGTGTTACCAATAAATGAAATACAATTACAGATGGCTTTGTCTGGGTGACTGCAGATCACATTATACATCATGCATTTTAGATTGAGGGTATTGCTCGCAGTCGAACGATGTCATACACATTGAGGGTATTGCTTATAGTCGATCGTTATCATACACATTGAGGGTATTGCTCACACTCGATTGATTTCATACACATTTAGGGTATTGCTTGCAGACGATCGCAGTCATACACATTGAGGGCATTGCTCGCAGTCGATCGCTGGCATACACATTGAGGGTATTGCACGCAGTCGATCGCTTTCATACACATTGAGGGTAAGGCTCACAGTCGATCACAGTCATACACATTGATTGAGGGTATTGCTCGCAGTCGAACACTATCGTGCACATTGAGGGCATTGCTCGCAGTCGATCAATGTCATACACATTGAGGGTATTGCTCATAGTCGATTGATGTCATACACATTGCAGGGGGTTCTTCCAAAAAAGTGGGGTTCTTTAAATAAGTGAGCACTTCTGCTCTTGCAACCATCCATCCATCTTAACGCTGCTTCTCTCTCTTCACAGGTATGTCTGTATTGCTGATCGCTCCACCCAAAAGCTGAACCATTGCTATCTGCCTATGCCTTTTAACATTGGTATGTCTGTATTGCTGATCGCTCCACCCAAAAGCTGAACCATTTCTATCTGCCTATGCCTTTTAACATTGGTATGACTATTACTGATCGCTCCACCCAAAAGCTGAACCATTGCTATCTGCCTATGCCTTTTAACATTGGTATGTCTGTATTGCTGATCGCTCCACCCAAAAGCTGAACCATTGCTATCTGCCTATGCCTTTTAACATTGGTATGTCTGTATTGCTGATCGCTCCACCCAAAAGCTGAACCATTGCTATCTGCCTATGCCTTTTAACATTGTATCCGTCTATCGTTACCAAGTCGAAAACCCGCCTCGCTAGTCGTTATGTCTGTATGGTTACAA